>JARHVA010002871.1:1270000-1870000 GCA_037957365.1 Torreya grandis
TTTGACAAAGTAGAGTTAGGAACATGAGATGTATCATTTGAACTATGCATTGACAATTTTATTCTATTGCATTTATATTGTTGTAATTTGAACATGGAAGTATAGAGAGAGAGAGAGAGAGAGAGAGAGAGAGAGAGAGAGAGAGAGAGAGAGAGAGAGAGAGAGAGAGAGAGAGAGAGAGAGAGAGAGAGAGAGAGAGAGAGAGAGAGAGAGAGAGAGAGAGAGAGAGAGAGAGAGATTAGGTTCACATGGAATCAAATTATCACCAATAAGAGGTTCACTTGGAAGTGCATGACTAATTTGTTCATTTAGTGCATTGTGCCTATGAGAATGAGGTGAAAAGTTTCTTTCCCATTTATCAAAATCATTTTCTTTAGACAGGGAATAAAAGAAATAGGTTTTAGAGAATAAGATGCATCTATTTATACTTCACTATCACTATCATGTATATCATCATATTCCTCATTACAAAAATAGTAGTTACCTTCATTGTAAATGAAATCGTTTTCACATTTTTAGCTAATGTGCAATTTTGTAATTTTGTCTTATTCATTGTCATAATTATGATAAAATTTTAAAAATTGATCTATGGGATGAGAGGGAAGAAGTGCCTTAGTGGCCATTTTATTTCTTTCACCAAAAAGAATATTGAAAAGTTATATTAAGTAAATAAATGCAAAAATAACTATGAACATAGAGATTTTGAAAATACTTTTGACTATCCAAACAATTTACAAATATTCCAAAGTATTTTTAAAAAAATAGAAGGGAGGAAAACATGGGGTTTGAGGACCTAGTTTGGAAATCTAGGGTTTTGGGATAGGGTTTTAGAATTTTTGAAAATTATGCAATAATTTTAAATTCTAAAAATAATTTTGAATAGGATAAATGCATAAAAATTTATACAAAAATCAGAAAATTGAAATTAAATTTTTGCATAAAGTAACTACTAATTTTCAAAATTTGAAAATATTTTAGACACTCAAAACAATTTGCAAAAAATCTAAAATATTTTTCTAAAAATTGCAAGGGAGGGAGGCTTAGGGTTTGAGGACCTATTTTGGAAATCTATGGTTTTGGGATAGGGATTTATATTTTTTAAAAATTATGCAATAATTTTAAATTCTAAAAATAATTTTGAATAGGATAAATGCATAGACATTTATACAAAAATTAGAATTTTGAAATTAAAATTTTTTGCACAAAATATGAAGGAAAAACCCGAAGGGTACCTAGGGTTTTAGATTTGTGCCAAGTAAGTCAGGTTCACCAAATGTTTTATTATTTTTGAGAAACTAGTGTTTAGTTCCTAAATAATAAGGGGTCTGGGATAAAAGGGAAAATTTAGTTTAATATGGTAAAATATAGATTTTCATCAAGTAAATTACATGAGGGAGAGAAATAAACTTATCTAGAAAAGAGTTGAAATAAATGACTCAAGAGCTAGAAATTGAGATGCAGGACTAGAACATTATCTAGAATCTAGATTTGGATTTCATTCTACGATTGGAAAAGAGCATTGAAAGTGGATAGAAGTGGCATCGACTCTATAGTCCACCTCTACCTCTATTATCCTGAGGATCTGAGATTTCTAGGTTTTATTTTCCAGGTCAATGTGAGCCTATGTGACAAATTTTAAAGTCTAAAATTTAATAGAGCTTGTTGTAGGTCCATTTCAATCTCCAAACCCTATATCTATTTACACACATGCAAAAAAAATACATCAAAAATAAAAGGGGAAAAAATTGGGTTAGAGTAAGAATGATCGCATGATCTAAAACCCCTACTATCTTGATTGCTACCTACATTAACCCTCAAGCTAGAGTCTTAAATCTAATGTAATTCTTCCTTAGGAAACATGCATAATAAACATGCACGATAGATGTAAGAATGACTTTCACCTAGGTCCTTCCTTGATCAAGCATGCAAGTCTATGTGTGATGCAGAATGCTAAGCTATACTATTGACTAATTTTTATTATGTCTAATGTGCCAAAGTAGCAAGTGCTAGATATAAAATGCCATGTGAAGTCATTTATATAGGAGACTCTTTATTTCAAATTTGGGATCTTTATTTTTATTTGGTTGACATTGATAAACTTAAGGACAAAGCTAAGAAAAGGGTTGGGACCTATTGAGTGAAGGAAACTGATCATTGGAGGAAAAAATGACTTTGGATAAGAGCATTAGAAATGGACATTAGTGGAACCAACATTATTATCCAACCCCAATGCTCTTGTTCTATAGTCTCAAGACTTGGGGGGATGGAAAGAGGACAGTAAACCTAACTTGGTTGAGATGGAATGACTGTTTGAAAGGCTTTAGATGACTAATAATAGGAAAAAAGATGTTTATAGCATGGAACAAGACCAAGATGACAAAAACAAAAGACATGACTAAATGTAAACAAAGCTCATATTATCCAGGCAGAGTCTCCTATGAAAGGACTATGAAAATACATGATATGTGTGGTTGCTTGATCAATTTAGGGTGTATACACTCTCTACTTTATACTTGTGACTTTTTAGAGTAACTATTTTATCTAACTTGTGAACTTGACCATGAGGAGTGGCTAACATTGAATTTATATTAGTTATAGTTGATTATAATTATTATGTTATTATATACCTTTGTTTAGATTGATATTATTCTCTTTTTAAACCATGTTGTTTTGAAGAGTTATATGTGTACCTTTCTTCAAGAGCAAGTAGGGTATGAGATGTATATAACTCTTGGTGGTCTAAAAGAATTATGACAAACTTTTAATTTATTAAGTACTAACTAAGCAAGAAGGGAGACATTATCTCACTTATAAGGTTGTAAGGATGATATAATCCTTAGCCTTTGCATGTTATGTCAATTTTGATATTATTTCCTCTTAAGTATTAATATAACACTATAGGTTAACCTATGGAATATGATACTAGTTGTGACTTGATATAATTTAATAATGATTGTATGATTTTTTTCTTGTATGTCAATACATCTATAATCATAGAGTATATAGTATTGATTTTTATGATCTATTAGTATAGATTTGTGTTTTATTAAACCTTGCACACATTATGGAGATCATTAGGTCATGGAGACCTGAGGGAAGAGTGGTGAATTAGGAACTTGAGTTCTAAGTGATAGGAGTGTATCCTACTTAGCCTCACATTAAATCAATCATTACTAATTTTAGACCTAACAAACAGACTTATCGAATCTAAGATTTGATAGACAGACTTATTAAATTCAGTCGTATGACCATACACATGTATATTATGGATGGGTATTCCATAATTTTGTATACATTGCAAATGCAGTATTTTTAGTTACTATTCATCATCATATTTGTTAGGAGCTCTATAAAGTAGTGACAATATTGACATGTTATCCTTATCCAAAGCTATGTGATGTAGGGATAGTGTTAACTTATACACATTATTCTTGCTAGGTTCCCTAAACATTTTCTCATGAGAAATACACTCTCTAGATTAGAGAGATGTGCATAAGGGCTGGAAGGTTTTGTAAAACTCTCCTTGGTTATTTGTTTTAGATTTTGTGATGATCTTATGTGCTTTTGTGAAGTTGGTGAAACTTTTACCAAGTTATTATAGTCTTATCTTGTGGTTCTAAACCCTAGGGTGGTCATGCTATAACCAATCAATGTAAGTGACATTCATATAACTTATTTGTATGCTAGAAAATATCATAGATTCAGATCTCATGGAGCCAATACTCTAAGAATAGTACCAATTGGGAGAACTATGATGAGTTCTATTGGGTGAATATTTTGTCACCAGCTAACTGATGGGCAAAATAGGTTGTTTCAATCACAACATAAGGAGATTGATCAGCCAAATGTCTAGGTTTACCACATAAAAAGGGGACAAATCTCTCCTCTCATCAAGGGGAGGTTACCTATAACTATAAGGTACTATATACTATATATATATAAGCTAAAAATAACACTCGAGGTAGGATAACACCATCCATCTCTCTTTTTTCAGAGATGATGTTCATAGATCAAAGGAGAAATCCTAGGTAATTATTGAAGGTACTTCTCTTCTTTTAGAAGTAATATTTAGTCAACAGCTAGATTCCTTCTTGGTAGTAATTGTAACCATGAGAAAACCACGAAAGCACAAAGTCTTTTGTTGCTTCCCTCACTGAAATAGGGCGTAGTAACACAACAGAATGAAGTATAGCACAAAGTCTCCACCTCAACTACCAAAGATTGAAATATATGAAGGACAATGGGGGAAAAAAGTCATCCCAAAATCCTTTACATAGAAACAAACTAAAAACACACACACTAAAGACAATTGTGGCAGCTCAAAGTCTTCCCACAGTTGGCTTAAAGACACCTTCCAGGTTACTTCCACTAGTTCTGCTTATTTAATTAAATGGACAAGAACACATTCAAGAAATAGACATAAGAACAATTTCCTCAACAACACAAGCTATTCCAGCATAAAGTCTGAAAAGTCACTTATTTTCTCATTCAAATAAAGAAATATGATTAACAATCTGAGCTCAAAGTCTCAAGAAATGCCTTTTAATTTGGACAGAGTTTTGCTTCTATAACTGAGAGATCTCTTTTGTATAAAATAAGAGATTAAAATATATAGTAGCCAAGAAAGACTTGGCACTTCAAGTATAGAAACTAGAATCTCTAGTGCCTTCAAGTATGCCATTGGGCTACGAAGTCATGCTACCCAAAAAGAAAGGTGCCAAAAAGAAATGAAAATAAACAACACAAAATAGAACTAAAGACTATACAAATATACGTATGTACAACTGATGTCACCTGATACTTCAAGGATTGAAGTGCTTTAGATGCTGCCCATTGTGAGGTAGTGAAAAGGGTGTGCCATCTTGATACTTTAACAAGAAACTATTTTCACCATTGAGCTGATGAATAGTAAATGGGCCTCTCCATAGGGAATCAAATTTCCCATGCATTCCCTTTGGTTCTCTTCTCTTGTCCCATAACAGAACTTGATCACTAATTTGAAAATCATGGGTTTTTGCTTTCTGGTCGAAGAGCTTCTTCACCAAACTTTGATGCACAAAAATTTGGTCCACCACCATAGTTTGCTGCTCATCCAACTCAATCAAGCACATGATCCTTTTATCGATGAAACTTTCATATGTTTGATCTTCAACCACCTTTGCCAATTTTAGTGCTAGCAAGTCCAAGGTGATTGGTATCTCTACATTGAGACCATACAGAAGCTGGAAAGGTGACATACTTATTTCCCTCTTGGGTGTAATTCTATCGGCCCATAAAGTGTCAAACAATGCTTTATGCCAGGTTCGTTGGTTGTCATCTATCAGCTTCCTGATGATGGTCACCAGGTACTTGTTGCTCGATTCTGCCTGATCATTTCCTTGTAGAAAATAATCAAAGGAGTGGGAGAGGGTAATCCCATAATAAAAATAGAATTGGGTAATCTCATGAGAAGAGAAATAGGCTGCATTATCAGTCACAATCTTGGCTGGGACCCTAAACCTAAAAATGATGTTTTTTTTGAGGAAATTGCATACTACTTCTGAAGTAGCATGCTTGGCTAGAATAGCTTCCACCCATTTGGTGAAGTAATCTATGGCTGTGAGGACATAATCATGTCTAGTACTCAAAGATGGGTTTACAACACTAATAAAATCGATTCCCTATTGCTGAAATAGATCTTCTATGACCACTAACTTAAGAGGCAAATCAACTAACTTGGGTCTTCCAATGAACTATTGGTATAGTTCACATCTTCATACCCATTTGTATGCATCTTGAAACAAAATAGGCCAGTAATAATTGGCTCACAAAATCTTATGGGTAGTTATAGGTTTAGAAAAATGTCCTCCATAGGCTAGATATAGATGGACTCCAGAAGTTGGTTCTACTACTCTTTATCCATGCAGTGAATGAACACTCCATCGAGGTTCCTCTTATATAGGTCGTTGTCCCATAGGACAAAATTGGAAACTTTTAACTTGACAATCCTCTTTTATTTACGAGACAGTTGAGTAGGACACTCACTATAAGTAAGGAAATGAGCAATACTTGAATACCACTCATTTATGGTGGAGACAAAGAGGACTATTAGCATGTCTTCAATTTTTGCTTCTTCATGTCCTATTTCTTCTGGTCTATTATCAACAATCAATTGGCAGAGACCCCTTTTCCACAAAAGCTTCATTGGTTTGATAACAAGATCAAACTCCTAGATTTTAGCAACCCAATTGCCCCTTTTGGTTCCAAACTCTTGTTGAGTTAATATGGATTTGATTGTGGTATCAAGAATTAGGGCAATAATGCATGAATTCAAGATGTAAAAATGGAAGTGCTTTACTGCCTTTACCACTGCATAAGCATGCTTCTCTAGATTTGAATATTTTAGTTCATGAGCTTTGAGAGGGCAGATCATGAAGGATATGGGAAATTCCACACCTTCTTTGTTTTGTTGAACCAAAATTGCTGAAAGTGTGTGCTTGAAAGCATAACTATACATTGTAAAATCTTTGGTATAATCTGGATAAACCAGAATTGGGGCATGGGTAATAGCTATATTGATGTTTCAAAATGCCAATTTGCCTTCTTCAGTCTAGTTGAAAGTGTCCCTTCCCTTCATCATGTTCACAATGTGGTGAGTCTTCTCGGTGAACTCAGGAATGAACTTTCGTAAAAAATTCACTTTTTTGAAGAAAGAGTGAACTGTAGTTTTACTTTTAGGTAGAGTAAGCTCCTAGATGGATTTGACTCTTTCTGAGTCAATCTTTATGCCTTGTCAGGATATAGTGTGTCCAAGAAGTTTCCCTTCTATTACCCCAAAAATAGACTTCTTGAGATTTAGAGAAATGCCATTTTAGTGACATCATTCCAACACTTATTGTAAATGGTGCACATGATCAGGATGATGCTTGAAAAAGACTATTAAATTATCAAGGTACACCATAATGAACTTACTTATTTCATCTTTGAAAGCAAGGTCCATTGCTCTCTAAAAAGTGGTGCCAACATTTATCAAGCCAAATAGCATTCTTTGATATGCAAAGGTGCCCCAAGGCGTGGTGAAGGCCATCTTATGTTGGTCTGCTTCACCAACTTCCACTTGATTGTACCCTGAGAAGCCATTTAGCATTGATAACATCTCTAAACTAGTCACCATCTGAAGGACTTGATCCATGATGGGTAGAGAGTAATTATCTTTTAGGAAGGATTGATTCAAATTCCTAAAATTCATGCAGAGGTGAATTTTGCCATTCTTTTTTCTCACAGGAACTATGTTTGCAATCTATGTGGAATGATGGATTGGGAAAATTATTCTAGCATTTAGCATTTTTTGTATTTCAAACATAATAGTACCTGATATCTTTGGATTATACTATCGAGATTTTTGCTTGTAAGGCACTGAATCACTCTTGAAAGAAATTTCATGGCAAATTTCTTCAAGGCTGAGCGACTTTAGATCATCATAAGAATATGCCAAAACATTCATGTAATGGGAAAGCAGGTCAATAAATTTGCGTTTCTCCTCCAGAGTGCAACACTTCCCACTGTTCACCATCTTGAGATTTTCCTTGGTACCTAAATTTATTTGATCAAACTCCTGGGAGAGCTTTAATCTATTTGTTGCTATTTGATGAACCTGTCGTGCTTGTCAAATAGTTTTTCAAGGGAAACCAATCCTTTTGGAATTTTATTCCCTTTTAGCTATAGGAATTTTTCACCTGAGTCTGAACTTGTTTCAGGGGTTGATTCAAGTTTCTGAGGTTCACTGCCTTCGAAGTGAATCTGTTCAAAGCTATCTTTTTGTTCCAAAAAGGTGATGATTTAGTTGTTGCCATTGAATACTTGCCAATGATTGGCATTGTCAGGCACACTTGGTCGAAAGACTAGTTTGATAGTGTACCTGTCTCTCTTAAAATTTGGGTGAGGAACCAAATGAGTTGTAGAAATAGCCAATGCATCAGCTTAGTCATTGAATTCTTTAGGTACTGCAGAGATACTAAAAGCATCAAAGCATCTAATTTGATCCCAAACTAGATTGCAATGATGACGCAATCTCTCACTTTTGGTTTGGTACAAGTTTCTCACCTGGCAAACCACTAGCTCAACATCTCCTTTAACATGAAGGAGTTTGATGCTCCTATCTTGAGCAGCCTTTAATTTGAGTAGCAATGATTCATATTCAGTATTATTATTGGTATTGCTAAACTATAATTTATAAGAAAAATGGAAAATATCTCCTTGAGGAGATATCAACACAATCCTGGCTCCTGAACTAGTAGAAGAATAGTTTCCATTGAATTTGAGAATCCACACATTATCAAAAACTAAATTTTCCTTAGATTTTTCTTCATTTGGAGGGGAGGATTCCTCTAAGCTTGCACTGTGCTTTATTAAGTTTTTTTCTATTTTTTCTGAACCAATTTTTAGATTGTCACATTCAAAAATTTTGTCAGATGCCACATGAACCTCCTCTGTGAATAAGAAGTAATTACCCATGCCTAAAGACTCAAACATAATTTGAGCTTCAAGCGCTGATGTTTGAGTGATAATGTATTTTACCTCCTCAGAGAGCAATCTCTACATGATGCCTTTAACTAGGATCCTCGCTTTAGATAAGTCCATACTTAACTCACCACCAACATCTTTGTAAACATTTCACCCAAGAAGAATGCCGTATGAGGCTGAGACATCGGCCACCAGGACTGTCATCTTAATTCTCTTATCTGGGAATGGGAATGCCACAAATGTAAATTAGGCATCTTTGATTTGTCCCAGCAATGGCACTTGTTTGTTCTTCATGGAGAAACATCTCCCAAAGGTCTTGGTTAGTGTGAGTCCAAGATATTCTACCACTTTGGTAGGCATGACATTGTCAGACGCACCTGAGTCTATGATACAATTATTTTGTTGGTGTCCATTTATCAGCAGGGAGACATAAAATGGTTATGTCCTCTCAGGAGTAGGAGAAAGAGTAATGAAAAGGTTATTTTGGGTGGAGGCCAGAGTCACCTTTGGAATAGCTGATCCTACAGGGATAGTTTTATTCTTTACACATTGAACCAACTTATCCAACTGCTCAGGGTTGGATTGTAGGAATTCAAATTTAGACATTTGAATTTTGGTTTTCTTGACATGGTCGATTATATCGAATGTCTAAAATGAATTAGGAATAGGGGAAGGTAGTTCAACCTTTTGATTTTTAAGAGGGGGGATACTTATCTGCAAAATTGAATTTGAAGGTGAAGGCGTACTTGAGGTACTTACTTTTTTAGTGATCATCGGGTCCTTTGATTGAAAAGGCAGAGTGGTTTCCTGCTTAGCAATTGAAATTGCTGGTTGAGGTCACTCCTTTATTTTTTCGTTATTAGCTTGCTAGGTTGACTGGTTTTGGGATTGGGTAAATACAACATATGACCCATCAAACACTTCACCTTTACTTCTGGGTTCATCCTGGTAGTTCAAGAAACCAATGTTGGAGTCGCCAAAAATTGTTGGGTGAATATTATATCACCAATTAATTGATGGGAAAAATAAGTTGTTTCAACCATAGCATAAGGATATTGATCAGCCAAATGTGTGGGTTACCACATCAAAAGGGGACAAATCTCTCCTCTCATCAAGGGGAGGTTCCTTATAACTATAAGGTACTATATACTATATATATATAAGCTAAAAATAACACTCAGGGTAGGATAACACCATCCATCTCTCTTTTTTTAGAGATGATGTTCACAGATCAAAGGAGAAATCCTGGGTAATTACTAAAGGTACTTCTCTTCTTTCAAAATTAATATTTAGTCAATAGCCAGATTCCTTCTTGGTAGTAATTGTAACCAAGAGAAACCCATGAAAGCACAAAGTCTTTTGTTGCTTCCCTCACTGAAATAGGGCATAATAACATAGCAAAATGAAGTGTAGCATGAAGTCTCCACCTCAACTATGAAAGAGTGAAATATACGAAGGATAATGGGGGCACAAAGTCATCCCAAGATCCTTTACACAAAAATAAACTGAAAACACACACACTAAAGATAATTGTGGTAGTTCAAAGTCTTCCCACAGTTAGCTTCAGGACACCCTCCAAGTTAATTCCACTAGTTCTACTTAATTAAATGGACAAGAATGCATTTAAGAAACATACATAAGAATAATTTCCTTAACAACACAAGCTATTCTAGCACAAAGTCTGAAAAGTCACTTGTTTTCTCATTTAAATAAAGAAATATAATTAACAATTTGAACTCAAAGTCTCAAGAAATGCCTTTCAATTTGATCAAATTTTTGCTTCTATAACTGAGAGATCTCTTTTACATAAAATAAGAGATTACAATATATAAAAACCAACAAATACTTGGCACTTTGTTTCATGGAATGGTCCATGCTGCATTCAACGCCTTGAATGCATTTTTAGTTCTGTCAAAGGGTCATGTTGGAATAGGGCGTTAGCCTTAACTGTGGCATGCCAATTTATCTCAAATGTCTCCTCCAAAGTATGGGCCACCTAGTTTTTTTCCTAATATTGGCACAATTTTCCACTTCACCTTTACTCAATGGAGAAAAATAGGTCGTGTGCTTGAGTGCTCGCACTCTCTGATGTCCACGTGGTGGACTATTCCACCTACTAGAATAACTTTCTTGCAGATATTTTTAGTCTTTCCTTCTTATTCCCTCTTCTCTTAACATATTTTATCTCTTCCTTGTAATCTAAGCTCCCAGGCTATCTTTTCCCTTTTTATAGGCTCTTTTAGCTTCTTCTTCAGCTGATCGTTGAGTGTTCTCAGGTCCACGCCACATTTGAAAATAAACAGGCATGTTGTTACCTTGAATTTGACATTTGTGGGGACATCATTGGTCACTTGGTCACTTGAACCATGTTGAACCTTGAACCTTTGAACCATGAGAGTTCATCAGTTCAATGGTTCAATAGTTTGGGTGGTCTGGGTGGTCCCTTGGTTCAATCAACTTTTTGGTTCAATCGCCTCTTTGGTTTAATTGGTTGAACCATTTCTTCGAACTTGTCTCTGGAATCTTCCACTCCCTTCCTTCACTCAAATCTTCCTTGTGAACTTTGAACTTCTTGAACTAATTGAACCCTTTGAACCATTTGAACCTATGAACCATTTCGGTTCAAAGTTCAACGGTTCAACAGTTCATTCTCTTTCTTTGAATCTTTTGTTCCTTCAAACTTTCTAGATCTTTTTCTTTTCTGTTAAACTCATTGAACCTTTGAACTTTTAACTCTTTTGGTTCAAGGTTCAATAGTTCAATGGTTCATTCTTTGCTCTTCTAATCTTTTGTTTTTCTAAGTCTTTCAAACTTTATTGAACTCGTTGAACCTTTGAACTTTGAAGTTTTTTGGTTCAAGGTTCAACGGTTTAACAGTTCAATCTTTCTTCTTTGAAGTCTTCTTTCCATTTAAGTCTTTTGATCTTATTGAACTCATTGAACCATTTTGGTTCAAGGTTCAATGGTTCAACCTTCACTCTTCAAAGTCTTCTTTTCTTTAAGTCCACCAAACTTATTAAACTTTAGAACTTACCGAAGTCTTCAAACTCGTTGAACTCTTCGAAGCAGTTGAACTTCTTTGAACTCATTGATCGCTTAACTCTTTTTGAACCTTTGAACTCATTGAACCTTTGAACCTTGCAGAAGTGGGGTTCAATGGTTCAATGGTTCAAGGGTTCATTCCATTTGTTTGAAGCCCACTGCTAAGTCTTTTGATTGAACCTTGGTGTTGAACCAGCCTTGAAAATGCTTGTGTTGGAAACTTGTTTCTTTGTGAGGGCTCACCTGTTGAAGTTGTTGAACTTGTGAGTCCCTTAGCTGAAAATTCTTGAATAATTGAAGAATTAGAGTGCTTAGAACATTTTTTGAGAAGGGAAGAGAGAATTTTGGCCTGCAAGACCAAAATAATTGATATGTTGTTCTCAAAAATGAGTGACAGATTTCAGGAATAATAAGTTCTTCAGGTAATTTTTATATTTATTTGAATGATTTGATACTAGATACTATGTTTTTATTTTGTTAAACTCTATTTATTATTCAGAACTATTATTTTAATAAGTGTCATCAAAATGATGACCAATTTTAGGGGGGAAGGATGTTACATTCTGATCTCACCCTATGATTTATAACCCTAGAATTCATGGATTAATATGGTTATTATCTGATTGTTATTACTTTGATTTGAGCTTTATGATATATATTATTATGGGATAGTGATATGCTAATTATATTACATGATGTGATAGTTGTTTTTTTTTTATTTTGTACATTATGGATGTGTATTTTCTAATTTTGCATCATTAATTGATATATATGATACCTTAGACTAACTACCTACTTATTGCGAGGTGAATGAAAGATTGATCCTACCCTTAGATCTTGATGAGGGAGAGCATCATCAAAGAGGATGAAATAGATTAGATGATTGGAGGATAACAAAAGAATTACTAATGACCCTACACACACATAGTAGATTTAAAATGTTATATGTGTAACATGTTTTAAATGTTATTACGTGATTATGGAAATCTTGTTTGTGATTATATTTGTATGTATATTTAGTTCTTGATATAAATAAAACTACATAAGATTTATTTACTTATAATTATTTAGATTCTTAAGAATAAATTAGAAAAATAGATATTTAATTTCTATACATATACTAGTTATTGAAGATATAGTTATCTTGCAATTAGAAGCAATTATTTACTTAATATATATTAGTTAAATAAATAATTATCTTTGTTTTAATTGATTTCATAGAATTTGAATTATCCAAAAATGCTAACTTAGAGTTAAGTTGATCTAAAATTAGTGTTGGTAAGATATGCTTGAAACTATGTTACAAATAAGAAAGTGGATATTATTATTTTAATTGGTTAACTAAACTTATGCTTAAGTTAGCAAGGGGAAAACTATGATGCATTAAAAAAATTAAATGTTTAATATTAATTAAAAAAATTGAATGTGGGTTGACTATAATTTTAATAAAGATACAACTTCATTTAGTGAAATCAAAAGGAGAGTGGGATGTTATGCATGGAGTGGGAACTAAGAGAATAATAACATGAAAAGAGAAGGGCATGATAGAGTAACAAGGGAATAGTTTCGTAAAATAAGTTAGATCAAAATTAAAGGAGAAAGACACATAGAGAGAGAGGAAGTATAGGATTTTGAGAGAGATTGGCAAAAGCAAGCAGAGAGGCATTTCATCTTGCAAGCAAATCCTCTAAATGTTGGTGTTGTAATTAATTTTTATGTGTGTATGATTTATTTATTTTTAATAAATAGACCCTTATTTTAGTATGATAATGATTTTGGATTGGGTTATCTTTTCTGTGTATTAACATTCAAAATTAGATTTTAAATTTGTCTTTGTAGTCATATAAAATGCAAAAATTGGTAACTTGAGTATGGATAATAACACCCAACCCATAGGTCCCTCTTGCTTGCTCTCATGACCCTCATAGGCTTATTTTCACTAATTCTCAGTCATTCGTAGCCTTTTAGACCTGATCCTAGCTAAACCAAGACCCTCTTTTCATGACTAATCTATCTCTTAGGTCCCATCTACCTAAGACAATAGTACCACACTAGGATAAGAGTGGCAATGCCACTTCTTTCTACTTTTGGTGTTATTATCCAAGCTCATTTTTGTCCCTAAAAATCAATTCATTCAAGTTACCCATCCTTCTCCTTGTTGACCTAACATGAACAAATTCAATCCATTACTAATAGATCCCTATAAAAGCCCATTCATAGATCATTTGGAAAGGGCTATCAAATATCACAAAGAAAGCAAGAATACAAGTAAGACTACTCAAGCACATTTTCCTATTCTCTACATACAACCATCCAATACTATTTCCAACTTATTCAAATCCTTACACCAGTCCCTAGTCATCTCAAGCACACAAAATTTAGCATTTCCTTGCATTCTCATATCATAATTGCACTAAGCACTTTTAAATAGAAAACTACATATAGCTTGATCCCTCTTTAGAGTATTGGTATGTAGGTAATGTGTCCACATATGAGGTGTGAAGTACATCCAATGCATGCTACACATACTAATCCCCCCTCTTGATCAAAATTGGTCAAAATATAATGGAAGATAGGGTTTGAATAAAGAATCTACTCTACAGGGAGCTTTATAGACTTCTAGCTATTGAAACTTCAAAGATAAGGTCACACAAACCTACTAAACAAAACCTGGAAAGCTCAGATCCTCAGGACAATAGCACTAGACAAGGACTATAGTGTCGATGCCACTCTTATCTACTTTTGGTGCTCCTATCTAATAAAAAAATGAAAGTCAAAATCTTGTTTGTGATAGTGTTCTAGGTCTGTATAATGAATATCATATCTTGTCTAAGTCAGATCAGTATAGTTTAAGCAAAGTCTTATTTTCTCACTCTTATTACTATTTTTATAAAATCTCTAATTATAAATAAATTTAATAAATTATTAACTTATTTATTGCATATTATTTAATGATTTATTAATCTAGACCCTTTAACTAATTTAAGAATAATACACTAATATTCTCAAAATTGTTAAAACATTTGGTGAACTCGACTTACGTTGTTTGCACATAAAAACCCTAGAAACCCCAAGGTAAAATTCCTACTAATTTTTCCTATAAATTTTTGAATTTTTACTTGAATATTTAAATTAAAAATTCATTTCAAATTTTAAAATTTAGCAGTAAATTTTAAAATAATTTTCTTTCAAACCCTAGTTGCCCATACTAGGTCCCAGTATTTTTCTAGTAATTTTCCAATAATTTTTTAAAATTTTAATTACATATTTAAAATCAAAAAATACATTCAAATTTTAAAATTCAATATTAAATTCAAAAAAATTATTTTTCTCAAAACCCTAGTTACACATACTAGGTCCTATTCAATCAAAGCATTTTCCAATATTTTTTTGAAATTTTAGTTACATATTTAAATCATAAATCCAATTTTATTTTCAAAATTCCATAGTATTTTACAAAAATATCATTATCAAAACCCTATTTTCATGTTCTATCTCGTATTCGCTTCTTGAGGTATCACCTTACATGTTTGTGAGCTTCATTTCAAAAATGGGTTTCACTTGTCTACAATTATTTCTTGCATTTCTTGCACAAAACAAAGAAACCATCATTGGTCCTATCATGTACATGAATGATGAAGTTTATTATATGCCAATACAAAGCTTTATTATTTGAATTTCATGCTTATGTTTCAAAATATGGGATGATATTACAAAATTCATTGCTAAAAATGCACAAAATTTTAATATTCCTTTTGCATACTCTTTATCACTCATATGGAAAAAATTTCAAGTTTATCTTGCTACACATATTAGATATATCATAGCACATGTAAAAGTTCTTTCTACATTAATGCATAATTCCATGCTATCTATCCCTTGTTTGCAATCTCTCATGTGGAATGTTCTTTATAATCATATTACTATACAATTTACATGCATTACATCTCATATACATGGTTTCTACGTAGATGTATCTAACTCTTTGGCTACTTTTGAGTATCTTCTTTCTCCTCCTCTCCCCCAAGAGGGTGATAGATACTTTCCCTCTAACTAGGTCCATGATATCACCCCTCCAAAAGGTGAGGTAGCCCATACTATTTTTCCTAATGCATACATTCAACTGATAGCTTCTCCAAATCCTCTTTAGCATATATACTTACATGTTCAATCAGAAGCAACTGAGGTTTGCACTTGTAAGACTCTAAGGGATCAAATCACTAGTATGAGAAACTTAATTTAAAACTTACAAACATAGAATCAACTATTACATGACAAGATCACAACATTAAAGAATCAGATTATAATATAAAAGCCTCAAAGATACCCTAATGCCAATCATGTATATGCACCTTCACCTAGTCAATTGGTTACAAGCAATGTTACATATCAAAACAAGAAATCACAAAAAAGTAACTCTACAACTAGTGATTCAAAAATCATTCCAAGATCAAACAAGAGTTCAATTAATGTACTAAGGGAAATGATTAAATATAAGTTGATCAAACTACCTCCTCTACATCCAGTGAGAAGATCCAAATATTATTGTGCATATCATAGAATGCATGGGCATCACACATATTCATGTTTTGTATTGAAACAACATATACAACAAATAATTACTAATGAGGAACCTATACAAGGTAAATTAGTTAATCAATCCACAACGACATAGGAACACATTCATAAAGGGTCAAATTTAGAAACAATATAAAAGTGGTTACCAAAGCATAACTCAAAACAAAAAAAGGATCAAAAAGTAAAATTAGGGTAACAAACGTTACCAAAAACACATATAAATCATGAAAAAGATGCAACTCTACCTGTCAAAAATGAGGTTCAACTTTCAAATCAGTACGGGTTTCATCAAAAATATCTACAATAATTTGATTATCAAGGTCAAGGGTTAGGCAAACATGCTCAATGCATCACTACTCCTATTTTAGTAGTTGATAATATTTGTCACCAAGGTTTGGGGTTTATTGAACATCCTAAGGCAAATCATTCACAAACATAATTTATTAAAGGAAAAGATCTAGATACAACAAAAGTCAACACTAGCATTCCATTAGTTTAAAATCAAGATGATAATGATGAGTGGAACAATATAGGTTATTATGATTTCCAAGATATAGACTATGCATCTAAATATTCAGAGTAATATTCTTAGCCATTCCCTTATGCTTCACAATCACACATGATTCCTTTGTTTGATACAAGATAGCATGATAGGGAGTCTCCCATGAGACTCATTGGTTAGTATCATTTATTCTTAGCCTTACTTGTACATAGCTTCATTTCAAACTTTCTTGTACATAATTTCCATATGATTGATTGTACATAGATCAAATATTTTCAAAAATATCAAAAACAATACAAAATTAAAAAATTTCAAAACATTCAAATATGTCACAAACAAAAAAAAAATTCAATTGTAAGCATTATCCATGCTTTACATTTCTACTATCATGCTAGACTTACCTCTGTTTTTCTATGTTAGTGTTTATAAATTTATCTACATTACCATGCTTCACTTGATCTCTTTTGAGTGTGTATAATAACATCCAGCTTCATGATTGCTTCACTCTACCCATTGAGGGGGCATCCTACTTCCACATTTGAGACATACATCGATATACATAGCCACTACGGGCATTCTCTACATGACTACACCATCTAGGTTATGCCATTCCTACACCACACACTCTAGTTATCATGTTGATGTACATCATTTACTAGATTACTCTATCAACACTCACTAGTATATAGCACTTGTGTGTTTTTTAGCATATACCTAGTCTTTTACTAACATTCCTTGCATACATTCATTTTCTTACTTTGATTAGCTAGATGTGTTTATAATTATAGTTTATTACATGCTTTGTTTGTTTGCTTATCATTAGATTGATGTGATTGCATTTTCTCAATTCTTATTTGTCTCCTATATGTGTCTTAAGACATTTTCCAATGTTCTTTGCTTCTATTCATGTGTGTGCCTTAGGACATTTGCTAATGTCCTTTACTTATACTCCCTTATGTGATTATGGCTTCCATGCCAACTTGTTTGTTTTAATTATATGTGTATGTGGCATTTGAACATGCCTTATATGATTGATTTCTAGTTTGAGTGATATGTGCCCATGTCACTTGTTTGATTGGCCCCTTGGCCATTCTTATATGCTTCTTAATTCTTGTTTTGTGCTTTTGTTGTTTGTTTGCTTCTTGATTGTTTATAATGCCATGATCTATGTCATGCATTATTCATGTTTTCTTGGATGCCATGATGGATATCATGATCCATCCCTCCAACTAACAACTAACAACTAACTAGACTCTAAATTCTAGTTCAGTACATTGCACATGCTACTACATTGTTACATCTATCTAGGCATACCCCTATTGATCTAACAATCTCTCAATACAAATCATGTTATATCTTGAGATATCTTGGTGATTATCATTGATATATCACGTATCTTTGTAGCATAGCACACTTGCAAGGCTCTTTCTTCTAAGGGTAGTCATTGTAGGGTCTTCATTCCTACCCTCAAAAGAGGGGGTAACAAATAGGGATTTTGTCACAGAGATCAGAGCTCCTAACAATGAAAATAATAGCATTCAAAACACCCAGAACAATAATCAAACAACAAACTAGTTAGAATAGATTAGATAGACAGTCAACAATTTAGAATAGTCATCAAATTAGCCTAAGATAACAACACTGAGACTGGACTATAGTGCTAGTGGTGCTACTATCTATTTCTAGCACTCCTTTTCAAGTAGCAAAAAAACTAGATTTTCTAGAAATAAATAGAAAGGTAAGTTCAATTATAGTTTTGTTAGCTATAATTTAAACTAGAATTAGTAGTTTCAATACAATTTTCTTAGAGAATATAGATATAAATGGCATCATGCATAACATGATGGCTCTTGATTCTATTTTAAAATACGGTAATTGGTATAACTTCTAGATCAAAATCCATGTTTCAGCCACCAGTGATTGGGGATAATGTGTGTGACACATTTGTTTTATTTTTTTCCAAGTTCAACATTACCCAAGCATTATTAGCAATTACATGCCTTATTCCATTTATGAGTGGTTGGCATCATTTTGGTCTGGATTTCATACAAGCCTAACTTACGAGTTCTTAAGTTCCCTAATTCTTGAGTGGCTTCCATATAAGCTAGATTCCCAGTTTTGGATTGGATTTTATATAAGCCTAATCTCTATCTTTCAGAGTGGCCAAGAGTGGCCTAGTTTTTAGCATACATTTATCTATCCATGCCAACATTATCAAATCATAGTACATTCAAGAGATTTAAGAGCCATCTCATATGACACATATTTCATATTAGTATCAGTTTACAGCTTTACTTCATGGGGTAATGATAGAGCCAAAGGACTAGCTAGCCTTTGTATTCTTGATCCACCTATTCAGAGGGATTAAACACATAGTCTAAACATTGATCAATACACGCATGACCATTTAGATTTACTTAGTGGGCAATGATGGATCCAAAGGGCTAGCATTTACATTCTTGATCCACTTTCGAGGAATTGAGCACTCAACTCCATTCATGATATTACTCTTGGTACAACACACATACAACATCACTTAACATCACAATAGGTTTTGTATTGGTTCACATACCTATTGAGGTGTATTCATTCCTTTCTCTTTCTCTCTCTCTCTTAGCCAACTTTGTACATTCTTATTTTAGATATAACATTTCTAGTAAGAACTGATCTCCTCTTTGTTTTCACTTGTAGACTCACACTCCACAGTGTGCTCTCTCTATGCACAACCCAACATCACATCAAAATCATGAGATTTACCCTTATAAGTAAGTTCAGGTACACTTTCTTTTTTTCCTTTATCCTAGTATTTCACTTTGCTACATCACTAGAATAAAGGGGGGGGGGTAAATGTAGTCATATAAAATGCAAAAATTGGTAACTTAAACATGGATAATAACACCCAACCCATAGGTTCCTCTTACTTGATATCATGACCCTCATGGGTTTATTTTCACTAATTCTCAATCATCCATAGCCTTCTGAACCTGATCCTAGCTGAGCCAAGACCCTTTTTATGACCAATCCATCCCCCCAAGTCCCATCTACCTAAGACAATAGTGCCACACTAGGATAATAATGCCAATGCCACTCCTATTCACTTTCAACATTGTTATCCAAGCTCATTTTTGGACCCAATGATCAATTTATTCTAGTTCCCCATCCTTCTCCTTGTCAACCTAATGCGAGCAAATTCAATCTATGACCAATAAATCCCTGTAAAATCCAATTTAAAGATCATTTGGAAAGGGTTGGCAAATATCATAAAGCAAGTAAGAATTCAAGCAATACTACTCAAACACATTTCCCTATTCTCTATATGCAACCATCCAATACTCTTTCTAGCTTATTCAAATCCTTACACCAATCCCTAGTCATCTCAAGCACACCCAGTTTAGCATTTACTTGCATTCTCATATCATAATTACACTAAGAACTTTTAAAAGGAGAACTACATATGGCTTGATCCTTCTTCATAGTATTGGTATATAGGTAGCATGCCCACACATAGGGTGTGAAGTATATCCAGTGCATCTTACATACACTAACCCCCCCCCCCCTCTTACTTAAAATTGGTCAAAGTATAATGGAAGATAGGGTTTGAAGAAATAATCTACTCTATAAGGAGATATATAGACTTTCAGTTACTGAAACTTCAGAGACAAGGTCACATAGACCTGATGAACAAAACCCATAAAGCTTAGATCCTTAGGACAATAGTGCTAGACAAATACTACAGCATTGGTGCCACTCTTGTCCACTTTTGATGCTCTTGTCTAATCAAAAAATGAAAGTTAGAATCATGTTTGTGATAGTGTCCCAAGACTGCACAATGAATATAAGATCTTATCTCAGTCAGATCAGTAGAGTTTAGGTTGAGTCTTATTTCCCCCTTTTTATTACTATTTTTAGAAAATCTTTAATTATAAATAAATTTCATAAATTAGTAGCTTATTTATTTCATATTATTTACTAATCTATCAATCCAAACCCTTTAACTAAATTAGGAATAATACACTAATATTCCCAATTTTTTTAAAATAATCTTCAATCCAAGTGAATTACATATAATAGACTACATTATATATATTTAAGGCAACACTTTTTAAAAATGACTGCATTTTGTTTATTCATGAATAAATCTTTATGAATATAAATTGTCTTAATCTAGAGATAAAAAAAAAAGGTTACTAGCATCCTATTTATATATCTATGACAACATTATTTTTATTTAATTATGAGGAATAAAAAAAAATTGAGTATATATCTACAAGGTTGTGCTTAGGTTTGATAAATAATATTTGATTTTTATAACTTGGATGTGTATTAAATAACTATCTCAGACTTATTTTAATTGAGTACCTTCTTACATATTTGTAGTAATCCAATTTTGTGTCTTAATTATATTACCAAAAATGTAAAGCATAAATGAGGACAGCGTCTTATTTTTCTAGATCTGGAACATATTTTATTTGGACATCATCTTTTATATGGACAACATTTAAAAATAACTATGGGCTGAATTATAGTTTATATACAGGCAACGTTAAAAATTATGGATTGAATTATAACATATTTTAGGAAGCATTTAAAATGGTAAACTGAGTTTCAATACCTATTGAGCTGCATCTTGATTTGTTTGGCTATATATTTCCTCTCTTGACTACATTTTAATTGCCTATATTGGACTATGCTTTAGTGAGAAACATATTCGGATATTTAAGTGAGTTTCAAATCAAATTCTGGATCTTACAGCTGGCCCTTATGTTGACTAGTGAGGATAAAGAAATGTTGTTGCCTTAAAATTGGTTATTGAATTTTAGATCAGTGAATATATTTTTGTATTTCCATATAAAATTTAATAACTATATATATGAGAGTCATTAACCTGTATATTAGCGATAAAATTTTGGAGCCTACACATAGAAATTTAATAAATTTATTTCCTAGGAGCTTGTTCATTATCTTCCGTAATCAAAATACAAGAATGGATACTTATATTTGTAGGCATAGATGTAAAGATTATATTCCTTCATCTACATAGGTAAATAATTGATAGAAATCAAATTTAATTTAAGCATGTATTTGAATATGATCATGATTCTATGTAAAATTAGGAAGGTGATTACCATTGAAAGCTAATGGGTGTTTTAAACAAATAAAATAGTGAGAGATAAGATATATAAGTAGTTGAAAATAGTTTTGATTCTTATTTTATGTGTAAAACCATGAAAAGGAAAAGTGTAAACTTTAAATACCCTATAAAACTTACCTTAAGCAAAAATATCAAACATGCATGTTATAAATAGCTATAAAATAAAACTTGTACAACTATATGTAATAAATTATAACAATCCCTATAAGAAGTTGGTTCCTACATTAAAAATGGTGTTATTATATTGGCATATGATGAGATCCTAAATTGGAGTAAATTATGTCATTTAGTTGGGTATAGGGACATCTTATGGACTGACGCTATTTTATTAATAAGTAGAGCCTTTTTCTTGACCCAATTATAACTGTAGAGTGAGATCTCATGAGACTCATCTTTATGAGAACTAGCTTAGAGTTTTTTCTAGGAAATATTCCTATAAGATACAATTAAATAATAGATAAATCCAATTTTGTTGCTATCATTCTTAAGAGACTATGATTGATTTTTGGATTGCTA
This sequence comes from Torreya grandis, assembly GCA_037957365.1. Taxonomy (NCBI): domain Eukaryota; kingdom Viridiplantae; phylum Streptophyta; class Pinopsida; order Cupressales; family Taxaceae; genus Torreya; species Torreya grandis. Next base: position 1,292,293 of record JARHVA010002871.1, read on the forward strand.
TATTCATGACACAAATGGAATTTGCTATGTAAGGTGAATATCAAATTGGGCTTAGAATTATGTGATATATAATTCAAGTCCTATGACTATCCTCCATGGTATATAGTGGTTAAATGTCTTGTTGTTATAGAAAATAAAAGTGAATAATGAAGTGCTTGATTATTTCAGTAGTCATTCTGAGAAACATGATAACAACTATATAAATATTGTCTCTTGAGTTATGTTCATAAGAGGTATAACTTGATTTAGAGTTACCCGATATTATGATAATTATTAGTGATAAAAACTTATGTGCGGTTCATAATATGAGAATATTGGTAAGTGAAAGTGATTATACATATATAGAATAAATTAGTACATCATGTTGTGTGCCTAGATATTATCTTTTCTTCTAATTAATTTGTAATATAATCTAGGGTATACCCAGATGGTATACTCCCATACTTACTTGATTGTTATTATGTATGTGGGTCATTTGATTCTTGAATTCATGATTTTGGTTGTGTATTTATATAATTATGAACTATGATAGTAAGGGATATCATAGAGTACTCAGTATTAAAGTATGTTTACATGGATGGTACATATTGTAATTGTTATGTCCAAATCCATACCTACGTAAATGTGTGTGTGATGAATAGTATGTTTTGTATCAAGTAGGTTAGAATTTTATGTGTTTTTAAAAACTATGACTTGCTTAGTTATATCTAGTTACTTTAATATAAGCTAATGGTTCCATATATTTATGACTTCTTTGTATGACTATTAAAGAAAACTAGTAGTTATGCCTTAGAACACTAGACTATGATAATATGTTTTATCATGGGGTGTAGATTATATTGAACTTATTATGGTAGTTTAAATCTATAGTTAAATGTGTATTTTACCCAGATGGTATAAACTTTAGTCATTATTTCTAGTATGAGATAGATAATAATGTAAGATTAATTCATACATTGATGGAATAAATCTATACTTTGCTTACTCCTATGTTTAACATGTGATGTGATATGATTGATAGTAGGATGAAAATTGTGTGAATATTTAGGGTAAAATAATCTAGTAAGAAATTATATTTTGGGTTGTATGATTTACATGTTAGTGTGATATCTTGTAATAGAATGGGTTTTCTATGGTACACTACATGTTTAATTTTAGAAATCATATAACACTTGGGTACTTGTTTGTTCTTTGGTTTTTTGCACCATCACTATCTATTTATCTATGAAGGGAGGTCCATTACATAATGGGATTAGTGTGAGGGATTATTGGTTTGTGGTTCATATGGAAAAGCACTCAGATGATGCTCTCCCTCCCCATAATACTACTACTTTCCAGGAGAATACACTTGATCATATCAAAGATACACGAGTTGGTTCGACTCGAGATCTACAGGGTTTGGTATCTCTTTATTAAATTAAGGCTAAATTCCTAATGGAAATGTGATAGTATTTTATTTGTATATATTTGAATATCAATTGATGTATTAGTAGACTAATTATGGTTAAGTCCTAATGTATTTACTTTCCTTGTAATTGTAATATATTATATTATATTTAGTATTGGAATTTGAAACTATTATTTTTATAATTTGTTGATTATATGATTGGCTAAGTTATTTATTATAACTGTGGTTTGAGTGAATGAATGTTAAGTAACTAGTTATAAAAAAATTTACTGCATTATTCTAAGTACAACTTAAGGGATTGTTACAATAGTTCAAGCACATATCTGACTTATTATTGATGAAGTTATGAGTACCACTTGAGTTAATCAATACCACCACCTTTTATTTTCTTAGAAAACTCATTACCTTGAGGTTTTATGGAGTGATAATACCATAAAAGGTATGACAAAAAAATAATTGGTTGGGTTTCTTTTGATTCATCCCTTAGTTCATCATCATCCCCCCATGTTACTTCTTCATTATATTCTTCTTCATTAACACCTTCAATGTAGAAAAATATATTTTTTGCACATTTATGTCTTCAATTTTACTTACTATCACAGTTCAAACATAACCCTTTTGCCCTTTTCTCTTTAATTTGTTGAGGAGCCAATCTATTAGATTGAGGAATTGACTCACATGCAACCCAAAATGAAACCAATTATAATGTAACAAATAAATTTAGATATCCATATAGCACACAAGATATAGGTACTTGCCAAATATGTATTACCTACATGAAGTTAATCAATATGATAAATGGAAACTAAGGAAAGATATTATTGTGCAAACCTAATTGTGTAGAGATACCCCTAGTGCAAGCATGCCACCAATGTGATCATACCCGCTAACGTGTTGGGAAAGTAGTTACATGACATATAAAAGTATAATATAATATGTAAATTATATATCTACATATCACCCATTAAAAATTCCATGAGAAACACGTGTGTAAAACATGGATATGACAATCTCTAGTATAAATAGATATGTAACCAATGATAAAGTAATATTTTTTTATTTTATTTTATTTTGTATTTTATAATTATTTTGATTTTTTTAATTTTATATAATAATATAGGTTAAAAATATAATAAGACACATGGAAACACATGAGAAAGGCTTGGACCATCGAAAATAGAAATCAAAAGGCACAAACAAGATGATGAAGAAGAAGATTCAAAATAAGCTACCACTTCCATCAGAACTCAATGCATGTTAGGATAACATGTATCAAAATATATATGTTTCCATTATTTTGAAGATGATAAAATTTCTTAGAATGGAATAAATGATAAAACTAACTAGGATAATTCAATATAGATATCGACATAAACTAAGTAGCAAGAAGAATTTACATGCAAGAGAAGGCAAGTGCCAAGGTGTTAGATCTGGAAGATAGAAGAATGCAATCAAAATATAGTGAGTAAATCACATGGAATTCATGACATATATAAGAAAGAAGGTATGTAAAATAAGAAGACTATAGTATAAAAATAATGTGTCAATGAAGCTCAAGATGCGAGCTAGCAGGGTTAACCAATAATATGGTCTATATTATGAGATCCATTACTATAAGAGTTTAATATGTCTATGAAAAATATGAAAGATGTGTAATAAATGTCTTTGTCTTTAGGTGGATACATGTATAATGGGATCAAGGACTACTATAGACTGTATGGGATAATATCACTATAAAACAACTATCATAGGTGATAAATCAATTTTAGTACATGTATGACTGGGTGGTATATGTCTCATGGGTTTAACTATAGGAATTGGAGCTCTAGGAGGATCTATAATAGATGTAAATGATATATTATAAAAATAGTAGATACCATCTAGGATGGTGATATAATATATTTAAGGATCACACAAGAGTAATTAATTCACTCCTTTTGGTGTGCATTAGATTGTCACATATGTGAAATTTGAGGTATAACAATTATTTGATAAGTTATGCAGTGAATGGTATGTAATTCATTAGTATATACCAACTTTACACAATTGTGTAGTGTAGAAGGTATTACTCTCATCTGAGTAAGCCAAGGGTGCCCAAGTAATAGATTGTATGATATTGTATTTGATATAATATAAAACCAAACTATAATAGTTTGAGGACCAACTACAACTAGAAAAGTAATACCACATAAGGATGTGTGTAAAACCATCATAACTTCATAGTATCATAGTCATACCAAATAAATCTCTTTCAGTATAGCGCTAACTAGATAATAATGACATCAATATGAGGTTTTCACTAGAACCCATTATCAATCACAATGCCATGTGTGATAGAATGATGATTTTCAACAAAACCCAATATGTATATAGGACCATTTTTTTATGCATCATTAGGCTTCTTGTGCTCATGAAATGTAATATAAGGAACTTGCCTTTGAGAAATTGAAATGATACCAATAATTTTCACATGTTCATGTTCATGGACAATAGTATAATAATGTATAGATGTTATCATATGCACATTGTTTTACTTTAAAGCATTGTGGTATAATAAAAGATTAATAAATATTTGCACACATGGATTGTGTACTCATATAAAATGAAAAAATTGGTAACTTGATTGTGATTGGTGACATCCATCTCATATGTCCCTCTTGCTTGCTCTCATGACCCTTATAGGCATCTTTTCACTGATTCCTAGTCATTCGTAACCTTCCAAACCTAATCCTAACTGAGCCAGAATATTCTTTCCATGATAGATCCATCTCCCTAGGTCTCATCAACTCAAGACTATATCACCCAACTTGGACTATAGCACCAGACCCTAAGGGGTCTCATTTTTGGTGCTTTTATCTAATCACATTTGAGTGCAAATGATCATTTATTTCTAGTTCTTATCCTCCTTCTTATCAGACTAACATGAATACATTTGACCCATGACCAATAGATCCCTATAAAATCCCATTTAAAGTTCATTTAGGAGAGGTTGAAAAATATCACAAAGCAAGCAAGAATATAAGCAAGCCTACTCAAATATACTTCCCTACTCTCTGCATACAACCATCTAATACCATTTCTAGCTTGTTCAAATTCTTACACCAATCCCTAGTCATCTCAAGCACATTCAGTTTAACATTTTGCATCTTCATACACATTATTTCACAAAGCACATCAAGTGGGAGAACTACATATGGATTGATCCCTCTTTAGAGTATTGATATGTAGGTAGTGTGCCCACACAAGGGGTGTGAATATATGTTCAGTGAATCTTACACACACTAACCCCTCCTCTTTCTTAAAAATGGTCAAAGCACAATGGAGTCTATGGTTTGAATACAAAATAAACTCTACAAGGAGTTTCATGAACATCCAATAGTCAAAATTTCATAAGCAGCATCTCACAGACATAACAAATAAAACCCAAAAAGCTCAAATATCTTGGATAACAATGGAAAAAGAGGACTATAGCACTAGAGCCGAGCGTGTCCTATTTTTAGTGCTTCTATCTAATCATAAAACAAAGGTTAGATCCTAATTTGTGATAGTGTCTCAATCCTGTATAGTGAATTCTAGCCTCTGTCTTAGTCATATCAGTCAGTTTCCAACTAAGTCTTATTTTCTTTCTCTTATTATTATTTTTTTAAAAGTTCAAATTGCAATAAAATTATACAAATTAGTAGCTTAATTATTGCATATTTATTTACTCATTTTACTACTCAGACCTTTTAAATAAATTAGGAATAATACATAAATATTCCCAAAAAGGTTAAATCATTTGGTGACCCCTACTTACTTCATTTGCGCATAAAAACCCTAGGGTAAATTTCTTATATTTTTCTAATTTTTTATCTACATGATAAAATAAAAAATTAGCATTAAATTTTAAAATTTAATAGTAATTTTAAAATAATTTTCTTTCAAACCCTAGTTGTCCATACGAGGTCCCGATATTTTCCCAATAATTTTATGATTTTTTACTACCATATTAAAATAAAAAATTTATCTCAAATTTTAAAACTCAATAGTAATTTTCAAAAATAATTATTTTTCAAAACCAAGTGGCACATCCTAGGTCCCATTAAATCACATATTTTCTAATAAATTTCTAATTTTTTACTTGCATATTTCACTCAGAAATTCACTTTAAATTTTAAAATTTCATAGTAATTTTTAAAATATTCATCTTTCAAACCCTAGCTATTTATACTAGGTCCCATTGATTCTTGAAGTATCACCTTACATGTTTGTGAGCTTCATATCCTTTTTATGCATATTCCAATTCCTTGTTTATATTATATCTATTTAATCTTTTTTTACTATTGTCCAAGTTGTTTTCCTTATGCCACCTAAGCTCTTTGCATCTCTTCCTTCGAGATGAAGTGCAAGACTTAGTGGTAACCCTCCTGAATTCACCTAAATTCCTTTAGCTTGACCATTTACCATGGATAAAAAACTAACTCAAACTGATATAGATGCTACACATTCCAAATTACACCAATTTAAATGAGGATAATTTTGATGATGAGCAATATGATAATAATAATGATGATACAAACACTAATGTTCATGATCCATCACACCAGACTCTTGATCAACTTCCACCAATTATTAATAATGAACTAGTCATCAACAAAAATTTGATCCTACAAAGTTTTTGAGAAAGACTTAGGGACAAACCCTAAGATATTACTCTTATTTTATAATCTATCATGGAAATCAAAAAGGCTAAACAAGTTGAGTCTTCTATTCCTTCAGAGTAACTATTTGCAAATGATACTATGGGGGTAACTATGTCTCAACAACCCCCTATAGTAGCCCAACCTGCCTCTATGCCACTAGCTACAACTAGTACATCTTTGTCTGTTGATGTGGTAGCCCTTGTACAAGAGATAATATCTCTTCAATCCAAAGTATTACATCTTGAACAAGGTGCCTCTAGACATACATAGGTTTTGGATTCTTTTGCTCTATTGCATACACCATTAGCACATCACATTGATTTTACATCCTTGCCACAATGTTTTGTTCAACCTAAGATTACTCTATATGATGGCAAGGGTGATCTAGAGACATAATTGACATCTTTTCATGCAAAATGTTTCGACTATGTACCAAATGACTGGCTACTTACCAAGATATTTCCATAGAGCCTAAAGGATTATGTTTTACAATGGCTCTATAGTCTACCAAATCAACCATTCAATGCATTGAATCCTTTAGATAACATGTTCCTAGCTAATTTCAGCATTACCATTAGTGATAAGGTTTCATATGCCCAAGTTACATAATAGAAACAAAGGTTAAATGAGCATCTCATAGATTATGTTCTTTGATATAAGACTATTTTGGCTAAGATGACTATCCCCATGACTAATCAGGAGTTACAAGATCTCTTCAAATAAAGTCTTCCAATAGCTTTACATGAATCAATTATGTTTAAAATATTCTCTTCCTTTACTAAAATGTGTCTCACACTAAAGGAAAGAGAAGTCAAATTAATTTCAATAGGCAAACTCAAGCACACAAGTATCTCAGAAACAACAAACAAGAGTAACAACAAAGTCCCATACAAAGTCAAGGTCAATGATAAAAAGAGTTAGAATCAACCTATTGTTAATGTGGCTTTAGAGCCCCCTCAGTGTGTGGTTTTATTAACACCTCCTTGGTGAACCTTTACCAATATACTAGTTTTTCCAGCCAGAGTTTTATAGTAGCTATTGGAATGTAACATCATATCTCTCCCTCCTATTCAGGAAGTTAACCCAACAAAGTCTTTTCCATGGGGATATGATAAAATTGTATTTTGTGATTTTTACAAGGCACTAGGCCATACAACAAATAGATGCATTAGTTTGAGACACAAGATACATGATTTGATAGATGGTAATCATATTGATCTTAGCACTTTAGTTGAGCCTCCTTAGGCAAAGCAAAAATAGGATAAATCTTAGAAAATATTCTTAGATCCCTTTTTACAACATTTAAAAAAAGAGATAAGGGACACATCAAGGGTTCACCATGCATATCATGCACATCTACCACCAGATACATACAGGGCACCTTCAATTGAGACACATCCTTTGAGTAACATGATTGGTGTATACAATTCTAGAGTTCCAGCTAGACCTTCCACCTTCTTCTCAAAGTAGGAGATCATTGAGGATGATTTGGATGATCATGCACTCTTTATTAGAGCTTACATTCATAATCATCTTGTTCATAGTGTTCTCATAGATAATGGATCTAATGTGAACATGAACACTATGACATTACCACAACATTTGGGATATTTAGAGCAGGATATTACCCTGATGGACACAATTATCAGTGGATTTAGTGGGCACACACATAATTCATTGGGTGAGATTGTACTTCCTTTACAGGTTAGTCCAATACACATATGCATTCCATTTACTGTAGATCCCAGTGTAGGAGTTTTTGATATGTTACTGGGTCGACCATGGATTCAAAAAAATTGAGTAGTATCTTCTATAATTTATAAATGCATGAAATTCATTCATGTTAATCAGGTTGTTACAATTGGAGTTCCATATGAGTTACTATTGATGGTTAAAATTGTACTTATTTCTAACACCAACAATGGGAAGTTTCAAGATGTGGGACTTACGACTTGAAACAACCTCCAGATTTTTAAGAAGCTGATCTCTTCTTTATATGAACTGTATACTAGAAAAAGGGATAGGAATTTTAATAGAAACACAAATGCAAGAAAGAAAATCTAACTATGGCGATGCACCTGAATGTAATTCAACCTTAATCCTAAGCATAGTGAGACTATATATAAGATTCAATTACATTTAAGAGCAAACAAGTGCATGATCAATGTAAAAGATGGAAATAATAAAAACAAAGGCTCACAACATAGATTGCTTTTGTAGTGATATAGAAAATATCAAGAAAGGCATAGGGTTCAATCTTCTTATTTGAATTCTCCAGTCACATAAGAGGCACAAAAACATGCATAGTTATATAAACTTTCCAACTCAAGAAAATGGACCAAAGGCAAATGACATTCCTAATCACAACTCTAGAAAGTCTAAAACTCTTGACAACATAGCCTAGACTACTTTTGCAATGACATAGAAAATATCAACAAAGGCATAGGATTCAATCTTCTTATTAATTCTCTAGTCATATAAGAGGCACAAAAACACGCACAGTTACATAAAATTTCCAACTTAAGAAGATAGAACAAAGGCAAATGATATTCCTAGTCACAACTCTAGAAAGTCTAAACTCTTGACAATAATTCTCTCAAAAAATTCTCTTTGGTCTCTGATTATCCTTTTGGTGATCTCTACACCCTTGTTTATAGCTTTGGATTCACTCTAGATTATCTGCTTGTTCTAAATCTAACGGCCCAACTGAAATCTAACCAAACTGGAAGTGTCTAACAAAAGATATTTCTTAAATTTTGAAATGCTCTGTCTTTCGGCAGTTCATTGGCTGAAATAGATCATAGGACACTTCCTTCTATTCAACAAAAGAGGACACTTAGCCAATTCCTTGAAAGCCTTCTTAATACTTAGGAGACACCAGAGAATGACACTTGGTGTGTTCTGTAGCACTTATTAAAGACACATGGCGCTCTCCACTTTACCTATACTCTTACTATATCTTTGCTCAGGAGTGTTCTGCCTTTGACACTTGTCGCAATCCGCTTCTTCAAAACCTTAACAACTTAATAGAAATAATACCCACAACATTTCTTACCTGAATAACTTTAAAAGGGGCATATGGATAGGTGGCAATATCTGCTTGCTTCAATAAAGGACACATGGCAATCTTTGCTTTACTTAACTAGGGATATGTGGCAATCTTCGCTACTTTTAGACACCTTTTGAGAAACCTATGGAAGGTGACACTGCTAGTCTATGCTTTAATATGTTTATATTATAGAGCAATCGGGCCTCATTTCATATTTGCATGGATAATGACACCTGGGGGCTTTTGCTTGCTTTAGAAACCAAACCTGAGACCCACTAGTCTTTGTTATATCTGTGAAACAAAATAAAGATAATTTGGATCTCGACACGTGGTGGCTTTCAATCTCTTCAGCTGGGATATGTGGCATCTTCTGTCACTTTTAGAAAAGCAAATTGAAACCCTCCATGATTGCCACTTGGCACTTTCTGCCTGATCTTGATACTTAGCTTGTTGAAATATTCTGCTTAAAAGAGATTTGAAATGCTGGTGCCAATATGAAATGCGGATGCCGACACTTGTCACATTCCACTGAGTTGCTATGAGATACGTGGCATGTTTTGCAGCCTTATTGAAATTATGAAAAGTGCCTCGGATGACGACACTTGGTAGCTTTCACTTGATTTTGAGACTTTGACAAAAATGAATTAAAAGGAGAATAAACCCTGTGCTCTATTTCAAAACTTTGCCATCTTGGACCAAAGTATGCAGGAACAAAATTTTGCAGCACACAACTAAAAATCAAAATGAAACCTAGAGTAATTTTTTACTCTATAGTTATTGGCGACCCCAAAGACTTTTGAGCCTGCTCAAAAAGAAACCACAACTCCCGCTAGATCAAAATTTCAAAATTATAGCTTCAGTAATGATGTTTGGTAGGTGGACCACTCATCATTGGATAACCCTTGCTTATTCTGCAATTTGTTGAAAGCTAAATCAAGGTTAATAATATCCTTATGTGAAAAATTTTGCAAAATTTGAACTGTAGCCTTCAATTTGAGTTCAAGCTAGGAAATAAGAACCAAGACATCTTCTACTTCAGGGACTGATGAATCATCCCTTAGATCCTAGAAAATTTCTTGATCATTCTATTTGGCCAATAACAAAGGTTCAATTTCATCAACCATTAACACCGTGTTGTCATCAAGAAATGGATAAGGAAGACCTAATTGCACTATATCTTCAATATGCTATTTCATTTCACTGACTCCTTTCATGACATCTAGGAGCTCTCTGTAACTGATGGCTGTGGAATTGCAATTAAGAACCTCATTCACTTGCTTAGCAGTGACCATTCTATTCTCAATTCTTACTACTGACAATGTTACATTTGTTGCATCATAAAGCTTTTGCAGCAACATTTCAAAGTCCATTACTCTCCCATAAATTGTAGCTAGAGTGCTTGCAACTAAATCCTCCACCTTTTCACACAATTTCTATGCATTTAGTAGGAAGGTGAGAGAAGGCCTAAGCTAAATAATCTCTGAAGAGATTCTCTTTCACATGGATTCATATAGCTCCTTCACCAGACTTAACACTCTAACATTCCTTGGCCTATTGGCCAGCTCTAGTGTCAATTGTGCTACTCTCTATTGCTTAGCTTGAAATTGGGCTTGTATAGCCTCAATATTATTCTATTCACTTAGTAGCTTTTGTTGCAATTGGGTAACCTATAGCAGGTGTTCCTCACATTTTTCTTGCAATGCTGCTTTTTCCCACCTTAGGGTCATCACTGCATCCTTTACCTGAGTTAGCCCTACCTTTAAGGAATCATTTTGGGCTTGGATTGCCCTGTGAGTCTGAAGAGAAATAGTATCTTGCAACTATTTATTCAGATTCTCTATTTCATTGTCTTTCTTATTGATTTCTATGGTGAAATTGTTACAATTTGCCTTCTCCTTGGCTAAATCAGCCTCCATCTTCTATAGCCTCCTTGATGTCTTCATGTAGTCTTCAGTAACTATAGAAGTGGATTCGGTTAGCAACTCAATTTTGTCTTGTGGCCTGAAGAGGGACGTGTCGATGGCCACTGCATTCATCATGTAGTCTTTTGACTACATCTGCTTAGTTGGCTTGATTACATTTGGTGACAAATGAGTCACCGTTAATTGCTGTTGAATGGGGTCAAATTGTGATTGCAAATGGGGTGTAGCCAATGCTTTATTTTCTTTGATCTTCTTTTTCTCTCTTCGGGCTTCCCTTTCCTTCCTAGTAGCATTTGCTTGGGTTTGGAAGGTAGAAGGAGAGGTAATGTGCCCACCCACAAAAGGATGTCCCTATGGTAAACCATATTGAATAGCCAATTGTTGGCTATGGGCAATCTAAGGGGGAAGTTTCTTGGGAATAGAGGGGGAAAAATGAGGTAATGTTAAAGCTTGAGGTGGCATAGATGGGGTGAAGTGAGAAATGGGAATGGCAGAGGTGGTAGGGGCTATCATCTAGCTAGATGGAATCATCATGCCAATAGGAGAAGAAAGAGATTGAGAAGGAGAAGGAGGAATAATACTTACACGAGGAGCAATTACAGTACTCTATAATTGGCACTATGGGGTGTCTATCTCCTCTTCTGAATCAAACTGAAACTGCACCCTCTTTCACTTCTAAGGTGTCTCTTCTTCTGGCTGCATTTCTTTTCCTTTCAATGATGCTTGTGGAGAATTGGGAATATCTATAACTGATGCCAATGGGGAAGCTTGTGGTGGTGAAGGCACCACACTCTTTTTCTTTTCCATGACACTGAGAGATTGGGGCCAAACTGATACAGTTACTGTAGCTACAGTTTGCTCTGAGGCTTGTGACTCTTGGCTTGGTCTTGCTCTAGCTTCTAGCTCTACACCCGATGTTGGAAAATTACTTGTCTCTGGGCTAGATACAGGGGAGAGATGGCACTCATCCCATAGTTCTTCCCATCTCTCATTTGTGTCTACATTCTTGAAAGAATGGGTTGTTTGACAAATTTCTTGCCTATATTTCTAATAGGCTTCTATTTTCTTAGCATCCCAATCTTTATTCTTTAGTGTCCTTCTTAGGCCAAAAGTCATTCTAACTTTAGGATCATAATCCATTTTCTTAACATAGAATGTTTCCCAGGGTCTATTTTTTGGAAGGGGCAAGTCTATTAACTCAACATAAAATCTAGGAGCATCTTCTCTAGGATTTTTCTTGGTTTCCCAAAAAGGGCAGCCCTCATGTGCAATTCTGGTTACAACCCTATTAGTCCTTATCCAAGAATCTATGAAACCATTTGGGTCATAAACCCATTTGTCTTCTATTAGAAAGAAACCCAAAAAGGCTAGCTTTCTGAGCAACATAACTTCAACATCTCTGGTTTCTAAAACCATGCTGGTTGTCATCCATGGGAGGTCATACATTTTTCTTTTCCTCTTCCCAGAGCCATATTCATTATCGACTGTAGATACTTGCCTGGTGACCTCTAAGAATGCTAACCTAAGAGTCAAAATCTTAGGTAGCAACATTGGTTCCCCACAAAAACCATGGACTCTTATAATTGTATGGTGGGATCCAAAATAGAAATCACAAGGAATTAGGCAACTGGCCAGAAGGTTTGAAACACTTAGAGATAATTTGTTCATGACTGGTTTGGGGTTGAGGTGACAAAAATTAGGGGTAATAAATAATTTCCAAAATTCATATGGGTCACTAGTCTTTGACAAAATATGTGTCCATGTAGACACAAGAATGGTCCTTTGGAGATCAAAACTTGGGTCATACATATCAAGATACATATGTTGGGCAAAGAGATCAAAGTTATGAAATAACATGAGGTGAAACAAATAAGAAGAGTACCTGAAAACCCCTTTCAATTTGAACTAGGCCAGTTGTTCCATCATTGAGAAAGCAATTTGTTCAGAAAAGTCAAGCCTATACTCCTGAGTTTTGTCAACGGTCTTTAGCCTGAAGAGGATAACCATTTGTTCTCCATAAACTGCCATATCATCTTTCATGTCGAAGATGAAAGCCATCATAGACAATGTGTCTTGGCTAGCTTGTGCGAATTGGGCTCTTGGTACAAGGAGTGTAGGCACAATAGTGTCATCATTGCCCATTTGCAATTTGGATCTCACGAACCTCAACTAGGTATTGATGTTTGCCCATGTTCTTTGCATTTTAGCAATAGTGGGAAACGTAGCTGTCTTATCATGATATAAGGCTAACATATCTCTGATAGCCTGAGGTGTGATTTTCACCATGAATAGACCCTGTTGAATGATGCATGAGGATGCATGGAACAAATTTGCACATAATTTGACCAAGTCAGGGCATGGATGAACAGCTAGGACAAGGAACTTTGCCAATTGTGAAGTCCATATCCTCATGGCAAATGTCTCAGATTGCCCTACTCTGGCCCTTTGTAGACACCTTTGATGTGCCCCTTATCTAAGGGTTTTACTACTTGCCCTTTGAAGGATTGGGTTCATGACTCCATCTGTATAATATTTTATTTTTGCTGGGTCACTTGCTTGACCAACTTCAGGAATTCTGGTCCTTGGATAAGTCTTCAATGGTTACATGGGAGATGAAGCATATGACTTATTTGCAAGAAACTTATCAAGGTATTCATACGTCCCAGCTCCTTCTTGTGAAGATTGTGCCCCCTCCATCTCTATATCTATTCTATAATAACTGGTATAAACTTTCTCAAAATAGAAACACTTTCACTGAATCAAGTTTACTAGGCACAAAAAATGCAAGTAGTAGGATATTTTCTCGTAGATGCAGGAATGTTTTAGAACTTGTAAGCTTTAACTCTTGCTAAGATGTATTTATTGACCTATCAATTTTCAAAATGGCATTAAACTCAAATAACCGTTAGAAATCCTACTCAATCTTTATGGAATAGCGAGATAGACACGTTATGCAAGTGGAAGTGCAAGGTACCTTGGGGATTTCTAAATATTTGGGAGACATTCAATGTATTAGAAAATTTTGAAAATTTCAAAAAATTCTGAGCTGTCGACTACGTGTTCAAAGAACACTTATTTAAAAGAAAGCGGGAAAATGAAAATGGGAAAACAAATCAATACAGAAAGGGGAAACTATCTAACTACATTAACCAAGTATCTTTATCTCCCTCCTAGATCAAAAGAAGAATTTCTAAAGTCTCCTTCATGATAAGCCAACTTATTTTACTAGACAAGTGGTTGAATTGGATATAGCTTCAGTGACTTATTCTTTGTTTATGCCACATTGATTTTCCTGTATTCGAGTGAGTCTGAATCAAACATGCTTCCAACATATATAAACTCTTCTTGTCCTTGGAAGCTTGTCAAATGCTGGTTCTTGATACTGGCATGTCTTATCAATAAATTAATGACTATTTGCTCATCAACAAAAGCCCTTTGATATATATCATTTATTGACTTATCTCCTTCTACCTCAAACTCAAGTTTTATTGCATGATCATCCTCTTTAATGACTTCAAAATTACCAACCTCTTGAAAGGATAATTCTAAAAGTTTGCAATAATTTTGCATATGTAATTGAGTCTCAATGCTGTCTGGTTCATCTGGAACCAGCTCATAGCTTCCCTAAAAAATAGTATAACCTGACCCAATGATTTCAAACAAATCATTCAAATCATGATCAAGGAAATGTCCATGCTCCTCCACATCATCTTATAAAGTAAGAAGAAAGTCAGAAATTATTTCTTCTTCATCAAAGATTAAGGCATACGCTTGTGACTTCTCACTCGAAATCTAGAATTCATGCTGAGAGACTCAAGGATTAATAGAAGAGGTATCTTTTGACTTTTCTTTCTCTAAAACATTTAGGATTTTATGATCTTCATCAAGTATAACGTAAGTGCCCAGACCAATAGAGTCATAATTTCCATATGGGTCACTTTGCATCATAGCTAATAAATGATCATTTTCCTCTTCTTGATCATGTCCAGTCCATTCACCTAGCACCTCAACAAAAACCCTTTCTTCTTTATTCATCATAGCATGAGTTGCCTCTAACTTTGTAGTTGGTTCATTGGTGATGTGATCCTTATATAATGGCTCAGATAATATCTTCATCTTTGAACCATACTTGGTTCTTAAGATGAGGTGAGACCAATCAAGGGACATATATCCTCCTATCTTGGCTGTAAAGTCTCTGGATAAGCATAGGCCAAATACAGGAGGTATGTCTATGACTACTACATCTTGATTTACAATTATATTAGGATAAACATATAATTGTAATTGGAGTTATTTAATACTCCCCATTATTTGTACTGCTTTGCCATCTAGCTACATGACTCCTTTAGTGAGTGGTTCATACTTAATTTTTAAAGCATCAGCTATCTGCTTGGGCATTACTATAGTACTAGCACCTGAATCAATCATTGCATTATGTAGCAGTTTCTTGCCAACTATTAAAGTTAAATAGAAGGGATCCAGTTTGGATTTACTTACCTTTGATGCATTATTCACTAGGGTTGTTGTCTGTAGATGAACTGTGTCTTTGAGATTTTCTTTTTTAGCAGGTCCTTCTTTGATAACAGTACCTTTGGGCACTACTTGGCCTTGTAGAGCTTCTTGTAGTAGTGTCTTCTATTTAGGAATAGCCAATATATCCCATATTGATACTTGTGTTGGAGTCTTCTTCAATTGATCCACCACATTTATTGGTCCCAAAGTCTGAGTTCTTTGAGAATAAGGATATCTTATTTTTTCTTGAATTTGTGCAGAAATCACTTGATTCTGCACTAGCTGAGGAACTTCTTGTCTAACAGCTATGTTTCTTTGTCCTTGAAATGGAGGATTCTCCATGACTTGACTATTTACAACCTCAAGCTATTCCACCATCCTTCTCTTTGATCTAGTAAAATAATCAAATTACATCACTGATTTCTTGGAAGTGGAAACTTCGTTTAAGAAAATTGATTCTTCATCTTCAATCCATGATAACAAAGCATGTTCTAGGGCTATTTCTTCCTCTTGTTGCAAATACATCCCTTTTAGTTGAGCCATTAAGACTGAATTTATCATACCAGAAGACTGGTAGGCTTGATTATCATAGGAACTTGCAAACTACCCGTCCATTCTTCTTTGCTCTGCCACCTTTTGTTGCAGATTACCCATAAGACAATCTCTAGGTGTATGAGCATTATTGCAAGGAAAACACTAGGTATTAGTGTTATCTGCATAGTTATTTTGCCCTAGAATAATCTCCCTATTTGAATTGGGAGGAATAGTCTGCGAGGGTGTAGGGACTGCAACTAATTGATTTGCTGGTTGAGGGTTATTTTGCCTCGGAGGACCCTGGTAGTGGTTTGGCTGAGATGAAAATCTATTTCCTTGATAGCCTTGATATGGAGGCCTAGGGAAAGTATTTTGCTATCTTTTTATATTAATCAACTCATTTGAAAATGTCCTCAAGATATTCTTGATATCATCAAGCTTAGATGACTGAACGAGAACAATTTCTTTAGCAAGTGGTTGAGGATGTGTACATAGACACAGGGGGGGTTATGGATTTAGGGGCTTCTTGAGGTAATGGTAAGGAAATTTTTGGGAACATGGGCATGGGAGGCCTTAGGGGCAACTTTCCAACATCTATTAAATTATTCTTAGCTTTGACCACATAGTCATAAGCCTCTGGCAAAGTGTGTCCTCCAAGTGACTGAATCATAACAAATATATCTAAATTTAAAGCCTTAAGATAAAACACTATGGCCATACCTAGTAATGGCCTAGCTGTAGTAGGGATTCTTTCCCAAGTCTTTTGAAATCTAGAATTGAAGTCAGTCATCACTTCTTGTGGTGCCCTTTGGATGGTAATTAATTTCTGTAATAAAGAAAACTTATCACCCTTCTCTTCAAATCTTGCAAAGAAAAGATCTCCGAGTGGATCCCATGTAGATATGGTATTTGGGGTCAAAGACTGATACCATTCTAGAGCCTTCCCTTTAAAAGAAGCTGCTAATAGTCTTATGGCCACATTTTGGTATGTGACAACATGTATAGCATAGACATCTGATACATCTTACAGATGTTCCTTAGGTGTTTTAAAATCTTGCCCATTGAATTTGGGTAGAGCTTTTAGGGCATTCACTGGGATAGGGTCCCAAGTGGCTGGGGGTATTGGGAGAATCAATGGACTACCAGTGTTCCAACTTGCATAATTTCTTGGGGCTATAGGGGCTCCCATATTTACTCTTGGTATTGGTATAAACTGGTTGACTCTTCTTCTTGGACTAGTTACCAAAGGTGGCAAAAGAATACCTAGATTTATAGTAGATTGTGATCTGGTTACTGGTCCACAGCTCTGACTCCTCGTAGCTCTCTGGTTCATAGGATCTTGAAAGAAACTTCAAGATTGGTCCCACCATGAATGCAAAAAATTGTTGATGGTTAAAATTGTGCTTATTTCTAACACCAACAATGGGAAGTTTCAAGATGTGGGACTTGTGACTTGAAATAACCTCCAAATTTTTAAGAAGCTGGTCTCTTCTTTATATCAAGTGTATACTAGGAAAAGGGATAGGAATTTTAACAAAAACACAAATGCAAGAAAGAAAATCTAACTATGGTGATGCACCTAAATGTAATTCGACCTTAATCCTAAGCACAGTGAGACTATATATAAGATTCAATTACATTTAAGAGCAAACAAGTGCATGATCAATGTAAAAGATGGAAACAATAGAAATATAGGCTCACAACATAGACTGCTTTTACAGTGATAAAAAAAATATCAACAAAGGCATAGGGTTCAATCTTCTTATTTGAATTCTCCAGTCATATAAGAGGCATAGAAACATGCATAGTTATATAAACTTTCCAACTCAAGAAAATAGAACAAAGGCAAATGACATTCCTAATCATAGCTCTAGAAAGTCTTAAACTCTTGACAACACAGCCTAGACTACTTTTGCAATGACATAGAAAATATCAACAAAGGCACAAGATTAAATCTTCTTATTAATTCTCTAGTCATATAAGAGGCACATAAACATGCACAATTACATAAAATTTACAACTTAAGAAGATAGAACAAAGGCAAATGATATTCCTAGTCACAACTCTAGAAAGTCTAAACTCTTGACAATAATTCTCTCAAAAAATTCTCTCTAATCTCTGATTATCCTTTTGGTGATCTCTACACCCTTATTTATAGCCATGGGTTCAATCCAGATTATTCGCTTGTTCTCAATCTAATGGCCCAATTGAAATCTAACTGAACTGGAAGTGTTTAACATAAAATATTTCTCAGATTTTGAAATGCTCTATCTTTTGATAGTTCATTGGCTGAAATAGATCATAAGACCCTTCCTTCTATTTAATAGAAGAGGACACTTAGCCAATTCCTTAAAAGCCTTCTTATTACTTAGGAGACACCAGAGAATGACACTTGGCGTGTTCTGCAACACTTACTGAAGACACGTGGCACTCTCCACTTTACCTATACTCTTACTATATCTTTGCTCAGGAGTGTTCCACCTTTGACACCTATCGTAATCCACTTCTTCAAAACCTTAACAACTTAACAAAAATAAGACCCAAAACATTTATTACTTGAGTAAATTTAAAAGGTTCATAGGGATACTGCTTGCTTCAACAAAGGACACGTGGCAATCTCTGCTTTACTTAACTGGGGATATGTGGCAATCTTTGCTACTTTTAGCCACCTTTTGAGAAACCTGTGAAAGGTGACACATGCTGGTCTCCACTTTACTCTATTTATATTATAGAGCAATCATGCCTCATTTCATATTTACATGGATAGCAACACCTGGCAGCTTTGGCTTACTTTAGAAACCAAACCTGAGACCTACTAGTCTTTGCTATATTTGTGAAATAAAATAAAGATAATTCGGATCTCGACACGTGGTGGATTTCACTCTCTTCAGCTGGGATACGTGGCATCTTCCATCACTTTTAGAAAAGCAAATTGAAACCCTCTGTGATTACCACTTGGCACTTTCTGCCTGATCTTGATACTTAGCTTGTTGAAATATTCTGCTCAAAAGAGTTTTGAAATGTGGGTGCCGATATGAAACATGGATGGTGACACTTGTTGCATTTCATTGAGTTGCTATGAGATACATGGCATGTTCTGCAACCTTATTGAAATTATTAAAAGTTCCTCAAATGACAACACTTGGTAGCTTTCGCTTGATTTCAACACTTTGACAAAAATGAATCAAAAGGAGAATAGAGCCCGTGCTCTATTTCAAAACTTCACCATCTCAGACCAAAGTATGCGGGAACAAAATTTTACGACACGTAACTGAAAATCAAAATGAAATGTAAAGTAATTTTTTAGTTTACAGTTACCACTCCCCACTTCATAGCCATCTTCTACTTTGGATTCATCAATTTCAGTTTAACCTCCAGTTCTAATTTCTCCACCAGTTATAGTTCCTCCACCAATTCTAATTTAGACATAGTTGAGGCATCCATCACCATCATAGAGATTTCATACACCTGCACAACTTCAGGATTCTTGATAGCTTCTAACTATAGTGTTCACACCCAGGGCAATATCATTGAGATCTCATGCATCTACTCACAAAGCACATGTTCAAAGAGCTTCTCCTACTACTAGATGGGTCCCTAAGAGATTATAGTTACATCTACTTCTCAGAGTTATAAGGGGACCCCACACTTAGTTTCTACTCCATATATTTTAGATCATTTACAACATATACAACTTTTAGAGCCATAATTTCAGCATTTCCATCATGCCTCATGATCACACATAATTCCTCTCTTAGATATAGGACACTATGATAGGGGGTCTCCCATGAGACTCATCGGTTAGTATCATTTATTCTCAATTTTTCTTGTACATAATCTCCTTTAGGATCTATTATACATAGCTTATTCCAAAATACAAAAATATTCAAATAATTCAAAATGCCAAAAATATTTAGATTGTATGCATCATCCATGCTTTACATTTCTACTATCATGTTAGATTTACATTTTTTGTTCTATGTAATTATTTATCAATTTATCTACATTACCATACTTCACTTGATCTTCTTTGAGGGTGTGCAGTGACATCTATCTCCTTGATTGCTTCACTCTACCCATTGAGAGGGCATCCTACTTCTACATTCAATATATACATCGATATATCTACCCACTAGGGGAATCTTCTACATGACTATACCATCTAGGTTATATCATTCCTACACCACACACTCTAGTTATCATATTGATGTACATTACTTACTAGCTTACACAGATTACTCTATCAACATTCACTAGTATATATAACTTTTGTATTTCTTAGCATATACCTAGTCTTGTGCTTTATTTATTTCAAACTTTCACCTCTTTCTTTGATTAGTTAGATGTGATTGTATTTCCAATATTTACATGCTTTACTTTCTTGCTTATCATAGCTAGATTGTTTGCATTTCTTAGTTATAGTTTTATCTTCTCTATGAGCCTTAGGAAAATTTCCAATGTCTTTCACTTCTATTCATGTGTGTGCCTTAGGACATTTTCTAATGTCCTTTTCCTGTACTCTTCTATGTGATTGTGGCTTTCACACCAACCTTGCTTATTTCATTTGTATGTGAATGTGGTATTTGAACATGCCTTGCATGCTTGCTTTCCAATTTGAGTGATATGTGCCCATGTCCCTTGTTTGCATGGCCCCTTGGCCACTCTTATATACTTCTTGCCTTTTGTGATTGTTACTTATTTTATTTTCATTGTTTGTAATGCCATGATCCACATCATGCATTATCTTACTATCTTGGATGCCATGATGGACATCATGCTCCATCCTTCCTTGCCAACTAATAACTAACTAGACTTCTATTTTTAGTTTTAATTTAGTATTTTACAAATACTATTACATTTTTATATCTATCTAGGCATTCTCCTATTGATCTAATAATCTCCTTTATAAACTATGTTACATCTTGAGATATCTTGCCGATTATCATTGTTATATCATGTATTTCATAACATAACACACTTGTAGGACTATTTATTCTAAGGGAAGTCCTTATAGGGTCTTCATTCCTACCATTAAAAGAGGGGGAAACAAATAGGGGTTTTTTCACATAGATCAAAGCTTCCATCAGTCAAAAAATCAATTTTAGAACACTCAAAACAACAATCAGAGGTCAAACCAGGAAAAATAGACCAAAAAAACAATAACGATTCTAGAATAGTTTTTAGTTTTAGCAAAGGATAAAAGCATCAAACATGGAAAATAGTGTTGGACACTAGGGTCTCTTATTTTTGGTACTCATATCTAAATAGTAAAAAAAATAGATTTTCTAGAAGTAGGAAAAAAAAGTAGGTTCAGCTACAGTTTTGCACTTTCAGACTAGTTCAAAATCAGCAATTTTTAGTACACTTTTACTTAGAGAATTTAGATATATGGGTCATCATACATGTCATGATGGATCTCACTTCTAGTTTTAGATATGGTAGTTGGTATAAATTCTAGATTAGAATCCATGTTCTAGACACCAGTGATTAGGGGCAATGTGTGTGGCACATTTATTTTCTTTTCTTTTTGAGTTCAACACATTACCTAGGTATTCTCAGTAATTACATGATTTACTCCATCTATAGGTGGTTGACATCACTTTGGATTAGGATTTCACATAAACCTAACCTCCAAATTTGAAAATGGCTTTCATATAAGCCTAGTGCACTAATTTTAGAGTGGCTTTCATACAAGCCTAATCTCCATCTTTCAAAGTGGCCAAGAGTGGCCTAGTTTCTAGCATACATTTGGCTATCCATGTTGACATTGTCAGACTATAGAACATTCATGGGATTCAAGATACATCTCATAAGACACACATTTCATATCGGTATTAGTTTATAGCTTCACTTTATGGGGCAATGATGGAGCTAAAGGACTAGCTAGCCTTTATATTTTGAGCCACCTATTTAGAGGTGTTAGACACATAGTCCAGACATCAATTAGTACATGCATGATCACCTTGTTTCACTTAGTGGGTGATGATGGAGCCAAAGGGTTAGCTTTTCCATTCTTGAGCCACTCTTGGGAAATTGAGCACTCAACTTCGTTCATGATATTACTCTTGGTACAACACATACCCAACATTACTCAACATCATCCAACATCACTCAACATCACAATAGGGTTTATATTGGTTCACGTACTCGGTGAGGTGTATTCATTCATTTCTCTTCCTCTCTTTCTTACCTAGCTTTGTATGTTCTTATTTTAGATATAGTGTATCTAGTAAGAACTGATCTCTTTGTTTTTTCTTACAGATTCACACTTCATAGCATGCTCTCTCTATATACACCTAGCATCCCAATAGCTTCATGAGCTTCACCCTTGTAGGTAAGTTTAGGTACACTTTCTATTTTTATTTTATCCTAGTAATTCACTTTGCTATAGCACTAGAATAAAGGGGGGGGGTAAATGTAGTCATATAAAATGTAAAAATTGGTAACTTCAGTGTGACTGGTGACATCCATCCCATAGGTCCCTCTTGCTTGCTCTCATGACCCTCATAGACATCTTTTCATTGATTCCCAATAATTCATAGCCTTCTAAACCTGATCCTAGCTAAGATAGACTCTTCTTTCCATGATAGATCCATCCCCCTGGGTCTTGTTAGCTCAAGATTATAGCACCCAAATTGGACTATAGCACTGGACCCTAGCATGTCCCATTTTTGGTGCTCTTATCCAATCACATTTTAAGCCCAAATAATCATTTCCTTTTGGTCCTATCCTCCTTCTTATCAACCTAACATGAATACTTTTGACCCATGACCAACATATCCCTATAAAATCCCATTCAAAGTTTATTTAGAAGGGATTGGTAAATATCATAAAGAAAGCAAGAATACAAACAAGACTATTCAAGCATACTTCCCTATTCTTTGTATACAACCATCCAATACCATTTCTAGCTTATTCAAATATTTACACCAATCCATAGTCACCTTAAACACACTCACTTTATCATTTTGCATCTTCATGCATATTATTTCATAAAACACGTCAAGTGGGAAAACTACATATGGCTTGATCCCTCTTCAAAGTATTGGTATGTAGGCAACGTGCCCACACAAGGGGTGTGAATACATGTTTATTAAATCTTACACATGCTAACCCCCACATCCCCCCCCCCCCCCCCGCCCCCTCTCTTTCTCAAAATTGGTCAAAGCACAATGGAGTTTAGGATAGGCAAGGTCTCATAGACACAACAAATAAAACTCAAAAAGTTTAGGTCTTCTGGACAACAAGAGAAGAAGAGGACTATAATGCCAAAGCCTAAGGTGTTCTATTTTTGGTGCTCCTTTCTAATTATAAAATGAAGTCTAGATATTGATTTGTGATAGTGTCTCAGTCTTGCATAGTGAATTTTAGCCTCTATCTTAGTCATATTAGTCAGTTTCCAATGAAGTCTTATTTTCTTTCCATTATTACTATTTTTAGAAAAGTTTAAATTACAATCAAATTATACAAATCAATAGCTTAATTATTGCATATTTATTTACTAATTTTACTACTCAAAACCTTTAACTCAATTAGGAATAATACACAAATATTCCTAAAAAGGTCAAATCAGATTGGGATTTGCAATAGATTCATTCAATGTAGAATTATGCCCATTAATTATAATAGTGGTATAATCAATTAAATCATGTATCTTATGTCATGATTTGAAACATTGATTATTAGTATATCCTAAAACTCTATGATGTTCATAAAATTAGTTTATATCATACCCTGTAGGCAATGATAAAGTTGTATAACTAAAATGGTTATGGTAAAGAATTCACATCACATTGAAACAATCACTTTAATATCCAATGAGGTAGATCTAGTAATGTTGTAAATTATCATATTTGCTTAGGAGCATGAAAGTTAAGTCTGTCATTTGGTTATGAAACTGAATTAATTGGCTTGGCATCATTCTTAGCTTGGAAATTATATGCATAATTAATCTTAGATTTGAACATTGTTTTCCTTTGATATTGAGATGTGGTCGATGTAGAATCAATAAATTTTTATTTTAACATATTAACTTCCATAAGTTTGACCTCAATGTTATGTATCACATGAAAAATCTTGTCAAATGAATCATACATGTTAAACACAACTTTGTATTTAAGCATCTTGAGCAAACTATTTGAGAATATATTTTAAAGTTCAATATTAGGAAGTTGGTGTGATATTTTGGTAAGAATGGTCTTAGATTTAAGCACATAGTCCACAATGTATTCATTAGGTCTGTGTTTGATTTGAAAGTTTTTAGAGAAAATGACATTTTGACTAATTTCTATCAAAAAATACACTAAGAAGAGGTCAAGTAGATCATTTAGTCTATGTACATATACCATAGGCAAGAAATAAAACCAATCCAAAGCATATCTCATGAGACTCCTAGGAAGTAAATTGGTCATAAACAATTGATCATGTTAAGAATCAATACAAGCTATAAAGAAAGGTTTGATATGCTCAAATGGATCCCCATTGCCACTAAGTATTGTGAACTTAGACACTTCTAGTGATGGAGGCAAGGGGTGAACAAACACTTCCTAAACCAAAAGGTTGTGTAATATGTCATAAGATGAAACTAAATGGCTAGGTTTACTAGATGTTTGATACTATTTTAAAATTTACATCCTCATGTCATTAAGTTTTTCCTTGGTAGGTGTATGATTAACATTGACATGCATATGCTTAGGTGCTTGTCATATACCTTTTTTGGGATTTTAATTTCCCTTTTGTAATAAGTGCTTAAGGGCACCAAAATAGTCACAAAGATAATTATTGGTCTTTTTACCCTTCTAATTTATGAACAAAAATGTGTTTTATAGGGTGGATTTAAGGAAACATTGGGTACTTAGATAAAATTGTTATTTATAGATTTTTAGTTATTTATATTACTTGTCTCAATTTGTGACCCCCAACCAAAAATGGTTTTTATATTAATCATTCTGATGGGGATAAAGGGAGATAAAAACACATGGGATGTAATCTCCCCTCATTTTTAGGATTTAGTTGGTTGAATCCAGGGGAAGATAACTTTCTAATCATTTAGTTGGGTGAGCAATGGTAATTAACCACTAGAAATTCAATTAACTTCATATTGTCTATGAATTCTTACTGATGTTTCTTAAGTCCTTTACTTCCTCATTCATTCAGGTATCATATTAGTATACAATGGGTAGAATATTCATCATAAAAAAGGGTAAAAGGAGAGAAAGAGTAAATAAGGATGGTAAGTGGTTCATGTATTAAAGCAATATTGTTAATGTTGAAAATCAAAAACATCCTTGATCACAATTATACCATTGTGTATTAGGTTTAGTTGTAGCACAAACTGAATCAACTCAATAGGTAAGAATATGAGTAATTAACTAAAAATATTACCCTAAACTTCTATTAAATGAAAGCATATAAAAGGCCTGTAGCTATTGCACACAATGGCTTGACACAACTTCAAGTTAAACATAATAGAAATTCAAAACCAATAAAACTAACTATTGCATAATCTAACTACATATTCACTAGTAAAAAATCATTACAATCTCTTATTAACATTAATTATTTATGTTCCATCAAGAAATAAAGGACATTACTAAATAATAACATGAATTTCAAACCAAACTAGTATCTATTTTAGTGTTATTACAAAGCATTCAAGTGTACCCTCCAAGCAGACAATCATAAGCCAAAAAAAAAAAGAGAGCACTAAGCCTATCATAATTTTTATAGAGTTTTGGTACATAAAATTTTCCCCTTTAAACAAGAATTCAAACTGACTTATATATAAAATATAATTGGACTTGTCTCCAAGTAGCGCAAGGCTCCCATCTCTAGCCATGATTATCACTCTAGACCACTACAAGTATAATGAGTTAGAATATTCCCTCCACTCTCAAAGGAAATCCAAATTCTATTTTGTCTTTTGTCCATGGTTATGACACCTATCTAACTAAAATGATACTCCACTTTATCCCTTTTAGATCAAGTATTTTGAATGATTCTCTATTTAGATCACCTAGGAGAATATTCAGGTCAAGAAACCATCAGTTCACTCCATGTACCTCCCTTGAATAGTCATACCCCTTAAAAGCTAACCTAATTGATTATTATGTTATTTTCCTTAATTCAGGCCATTATGATGTTTTGACAGGCCATCAAATTTAATCATGTGCCTTTTATGATGACTTGATTAGTTGATGTGGTTTGGATTCATTATCTTTTATGCTTTCGAGCTCTTTTTTCCACTTCATTAGCTACATGGATTATTCTCAGCTATGCTTTCTTTTTCCTTTTCTAGGATATTAAATTTACCCATCGAATCCAACTTTGCCACTTGGTGACCTATCATCTACCACAAGAATTACCTTTTTATTATTTTTTTCTATCATCATTGTGGCCACATTGCTTCTTCTTGGCTTCCTAGACTCTTCATGCTTCAGGCTAATGTTGTCAATCTCCTAAGCTCCTGAGCTCCTAGGAGGGTGCCACATGGCACCTTCTCAAAGCCTTGGGGCCATGGGTCTTTCCAATGTTGTTTAACTCCTAAGTTTTTAGGTTAATATGGTAATACCCCTAAGGTTCTGAGCTTTTAAGCTTCTAAGTTAATAATATAATGCTTATGAGGTTTATATATTATGGGAAGGTGCCATGTGATGCCATTGTGGGGCCTTGAGACTTTAAAAGGACTTATTCATTTTTTTCAAAAAATTTGACTCCAGCATGTGTCAATGAAATTTAGATGTGTGGAAAGATTTGGAGACCCTGGGAAGTCTTCAAAACTTACCAAAATAACAAGGCAACAAATAACTAAGGCAAAAAACTATTGGTAAGTTAACCAAAAAATTAGAAAATCCACCAAGGTATAAAGCAAAGGCCAAATTCTAAGTTTGAACACATAATCAAATTTGTTAGTTTGTAACTATGAATTCACATTATCTTCAAAGCTTGAATAGTTTTTGAATATCCAAGTCAAACAGAATATCGAATGAGTCTTTATAATGGGAAATTGTAAATATTTGGTCATTTTTAAATTGAAATTTTAGAGGTAAAATTAAACTGGGCATATTAGACATGTGACTTCTTATGTTCAAAAGACTTGAATTTAGACTTGGTTAATATTAGTGAAGAATTTAGAAGGTAAAAATTCATCTCTGTAAACCTGCAAACCAAAGGCCAAGCTAGAATAAGAGGGTCCCCATTTAAAATCTAAGAATGGGGTGTGTTAGACCCAATAAATAGTGACCTTTGTGGGAAGAATGTTGCATCAACATTTAGAACTTAGATTTTAAATGTCCACACCTAGACAATAAACATAAACTACAAATAATTTGTTAGGAAAAATCAAGAAGATGAAGGCATTGAAGTCTATTTCAATATGTGACATACTGATTTCTAATTCCATCTTAGACCATCAATGTGTGTAAAATTGATTGATTATTTTATAGCTCTTTAATTCATGTAAGATAATTTAGACTTGTCTAAGAAACCAAAACTTCTGAGAGGGATAATATTAGTTATTCAAATTGGGGGAATGGCATGGGTATTGCTCTATTGCTAGCTAGCTTTCTATAGGCCTGATAGAGATATCTCTGGTCCTGTTTAAGGCCATTCTTCACTGCTAGCTAGGTTGAAAAAATTGCTTTGGATATTGAATAAATCACCCTTTTGAGGAAGGCTTGGGTTTTGTATTTTTATTTAGTTTCCTTCAAAACTTTCTTGTGAAAAGATTTTACAATTCTGTCCATTGAGGGTTGGGAACCAAGTCATGCATATAATGATAAACTCAAAAAATTCAAACTACTAAGACAAATTCAAACTAAATCAATGCTTCCATTTGCTTTATATGCCTAATCAAGTGTAAATTATGGTTTAGATAGGAAAAAATCTATTCTATATCCACAAGTTTAGTTTTAAATCATTGGCCTTTAAAATTCTAAAAAGTACAAAAGAATTGTATCCAATTTATGGAGTTGTTCAAGAATGAATACTTATTTTATAATTTCTAAAATATAAATGATCCTCATGTACTTACTCACCATTGGAAGTTACCAACCCAAAATAACCCAAGAACACCTCAATTTCAATATACTATTGTTATGGTTTTTACTTATTCTTAGACATAGTTTCGATGCAATGTTGGCTATGTACAAGCTTTATTTTCTAGACATAATTATAGTTAATGGGTTGCAAGGGAAGATATAAAATAATTTTTCCAATAGACCACCCCCAATAAATTTTTTTCCCCATGTTATGGCATGTAATTAGCCCTAATCAGTTTTGCTTTAGAGAAACACACAAAAAAGACATAGGGGATCGAATGAAATTAGCCAACTCAAATGAGTTAAGGGGAAAGAAATAGAAAACAACAAAGCAAAGTAAATGAAAAAATAATAGAAATAAAACCTAATATACAAAATCACAAAACATTGTATAGTATATACATGTAATAAACCTCATGATTCATTCTAAACTGGTGTGAGATAGAACAACTAAGAAGTAATGCTTTAGAAATTGTCCATTGATTGGTTGTTGTAGGTCATTCCCTTACATATCATTCAATTTGAAAACATCCTATCCTATCAATTCTATAAATTGATAAGGACTTATCCAAAGAGGACTTAGCTTATAATCCTAGCCTTTTCTCTCCTGGGCTTTATCCCATAATAAAACCAAGTCTAAAATACAAAAGCATTTCACCTGTGCTTTTATATCAAACCATCTTTTAATAGTTATCTATAGCCTACTAAAATTATGCAAGGATTCATCTCTCATATCATCCATATGAATCAAGTACAACAACTTGGATTGACCTATCTCATTTATTCCATATAGTCATTGATGAATTGATACGTGGGTATTTTGAGTGTCACTAGAAATATTGGCTCTATACCATGAACCGGCATGAAAGGTGAACTTTTGAGAATTTTTTTGTGTCTTATCTAATTAGATCACAAAACATACTTGAGTAGAAGATGCTAACTACATGGGTTTTCCTCTATTTATTTCTTAATTACGTTTAGTAGGTTCTTATTTGTGGACTTAGCCAAACCATTTCTCTATGGTTAATAGTTTGAAGAGAACTTCAATGCAATTCTATTTTGATATGCCCACACAATCAACTCAACTAACTAGAAGGCAGACCCATTGTCATAAATAAGTGCCAAAGGGGTATTGAATCTCATTATAATGTGTTCTTCAAGGAACCTAATCACCTCCTTAGCAATGCTATTTTTGGTTTATTTCACTTTAGCCCATTATGTGTAATAGTTATTTGTTATAATGATGAATCTATGGTTGGCTGAAGAGTTTGGATTTATTACTGGTTGAAGGGGCATAACAACATGAGTTTACCTTTTCACAAAGGTTTGACAAAGATGATAAGATCTCACATGCGTATGAGTATCTTTAAATAACATTGGCTAATAATAACTAACACTTAAAATGTTGTGGGCTATCACACTACCAAAAGGATGATCGTTGCCTAAATTATCATGGAAAAAAGTCATGACATCTAGTGATTCCTCTTATTTTAAGCATATTATGAAAATACATTCATGATTTCCATGGTATAAGACACCTTTCATTAACATGTAGTGGGCAACCTTCAAACTTAATGCTCTTTTATGTGTCCCACCTGAGCTAGCTGGTGGAGCACCATATAATAATTAATTATTAATAGAGTCATACCAGGGGTCGTGCTTTAGTTCAAACTTATTCACTTAGACAAAAAAATACCAGTGCTAATTTTAGAGATCAATTATGATAGACCTTGACCCTGAACCATCTTCACAGGCCTAACTTCAATGTCATACTCTTAACATTTTGAGACCCAACATCCTCTTCTTTCTCTAAGTTCATTTTGCCCCAACATCATCTTGATAGTAGGATCCAAAACCATATCATAAAATTTGTATATAGGATGTAATGTCTAAATTTGTTTGTTGCTTTTACCATTGCATAACCTTGTTTGTCTAAAATAAGGTACCTTAATTTAGCTTCCTTCAAATTGGTGTTCATGAAAGCTATAGGATGTTCTCCATAGTCTATTTTTTGAGTAAGGATGGAAACAATGGTATGATCAAATGTAAATGAATATAAGTATAAATATTTTATGTAATATATACTAACAAAAATAGGGCCCTATATTATGGCATCCTTAATTTTTTGAAAGGATTTATTTGAGGCAAGCATCCACTTAACTTTAGCTCCCTATTTTGACATGGCATTCAATGTTTTAGTTATCTCATAAAAACCTAAAATGAATTTTCAGATGAAATTAATTTTACCAAAAAAAGTTTTTAGTTCCTTTTTACTATTTGGTAATTAAATTTTAGAAATGGTATCAAATCTATCAGGGTCAATTAACATACTTTCTTTCATAATTACGTGACCAAGGAAGTTACCTTCAGTTCCATAGAAAATACATTTCTTTGGATTGAGTGAAATACCAAACTTATGATAGCTTTTAAAGATCTTTCACAGGTGCCCCAAATGGTTTGCTTTATATTTGGAAAAAATTGTTAAGTAATCCATATACACAATAATGCACTTACCAATCAATCCTTCAAATGCTATGTCCATGGCTCTTTGGAAAGTGGTGCTAGTATTGATCAAGGAAAATGGCATTTTCTTGTAAGCAAATATACCCCACTTTATGGTGAAGGTTATCTTAGATCGGTCTTCCTTGTCAGCCAAAAATTGATTGTATCCTGAGAACCTACCTAGGAAGGACATCATCTCAAATCCGCTAACCTTATGGATTACTTCATCTAGGTATGGTAGTGGATAATTATCTTTGTCTAAAACTTGATTTCAATTCCTAAAATCAACACAAAGATGGATCCCCTTGCTCTTTTTTTTTACCGATACTAAACTGGCTACCCAATTTGAATGCCGATAAGAAATATTATGCCAACTAACAATAAATTTTGAACCTCCTTCAAGATGAGTGGCTCTATAACAAGGTTAACTAGCCTTTGGCATTTCCTGAATGGATTTTTATTAGGTTTCAATAGAATATTATGTGTCATGACATTGGGATTAAATACCTTTAGGTCATCATAAGTCCAATTAATGATGTCTTGGTAATGGATTACCATCCTTTGTAAACTTTACATTTCCTCATCATTACATTTTAGCCCCACAATGCTGTTCTGAGGCTGATTAGGAGTCCCATATTAATAACTTGTTACCTTTGATTAGGGTGAACAACTCTTTTAGGTCTAGCTTTAGGCCTTTCCAAATCAAATAACCTTTCCAATGATATCATTCCATTTTGAATTTTATTGTCCTTAAGGTTCATAACTCCATTGGAATCACAATGTTCTTCATTCAAATCACTCCTCTCATTCTAATCAACCATCCATACATCAAAAGCATTAGAATTGAAAATTAAATCTAGAATGTGTTTGTCGTCATCAAACACTTGGAATTTATTCACATTGCCAATCAAAGATGGATAGGAAACTAGTTCAACATTAAAATTTTGAAAATCCATGTTATCCAAAGGTGTAAGGTTAGCATCAAAAATAACTAGTGAGTCTGCCATGGTGTTGTCAATTCTAGGAATGGCAACAATGATAAATGCATTGAAGGATTCCATCAAATCCCAAACATGGTGCCTATACTTCTTCAAATGAGAAATATTACATTTAAATTTATTCCTTATTTGATTGATGACTATTTCAGAGTCACTATATACCTTTAATTTATGGACATTGTACTTGGATTCAAATTGTAATCCTAATATTATTTCCTCATATTCTATCATTTTATTAGTATAGCATGATTACAATCTATATGAAGCTACATGTTTTTTACCATATGGATCAATAAGTATAATACCTAACTCATACCCTTGTTTAAATCAAGATCCACCAAAAGAAAGACCACATACTTGAACTTTGATCTCAGTGGAGATGCTTCTTCCTTGTTGGTTTGGTAGTCAAAGTATAGACATGTAAATCTATGGAGGCAAAATTGACTTATTCGTTAACTACATTGTATTATGTAATCATCAATTGCAATTGTGGCTCTCTATACATTATTATTTTATTTTACACTCCTCTCCATGAAAACCACATATGGGAGAAATCTATTGCCATATAACCATTAAGAGATTTGGACCAATCTTTACTCAATAGCATGCCATATGCCTCTAGGATTTCAACCACTTATATGTCTATGAACTACTAAATTCTTAGTTCAACATGTAATTGCATATGAACATTCAACAATTTTCCTACCACCCTAACTTTAGACTTATCTAATTAGACAACTACCTTATCTAATTTTACAAGGACTAGTCATAATTTATTACAAATCCCTATAGGCATGATATATGATGAGGCCCTTAATTCAACTAGAAAATTATGTAAATTATTACCAAAGATTCAAACCATGAGTAAGAAGGGTGGAAATTTAGCTTTGGCCTTGTATATCACAACATTGATATTGGTCACAACTTTATTTTTGGGTTTAGTGTTTTTCTCTATGAGAGACTTAAGGAGTAAATGTTCAGTAATTTATGCCAATTTATGGAGGTTTATATTAGATTTTATCCTTTTCATATCCTTGACTATGTTGTAACTCATCTTACTAGTGGTAGGCTAACTATCACCTGAATTTGGTGGGGGTTAGATCATTCCTAGATTTTGGGCCAAGAGGAGTAGCAACATTATTGGGTGGTGTTGATGTTCTCAAAGGTTGGTGTGCCCTACTGCTAAGGGTATAATTTCCCCATTAGAACTGTTGCACAACCTAAATATCATTGGTATTCTCCTCAAGTTCATTGTCTCCTTCACTAAGAAAGTCTTGTGTCTCTAAAACCATGGTTGTGTTAGGTGATTTGGATGAACTAGGAACATTAGGGTGACTTGTGGTATTTTGGTTATTTGAAACAACCTCATATTCATCAATATCTTTTCGTAGGATTTCAAAGGCATTAAAAAACTCAACGCAGTAAAGGTCCCCATGCTGGGCTACGTTATGCACATGACATGAGTTGGTAGGGTGATCACTATGATGTTGATTTTATGCATTCGATTATATGAAGACTTGACTTGCTTGCCTTGCCTATTATTGGGTCTGTAATTAAATTTATAAGTGAAATTCAGGGTAGAATTTCCACTGTTCGAACTACCCACTTATTTTTTAAAATTAATGAAATCTTTGCTTAACCTCTGAACCATCTTTTGAATTGCATCTATCTCAGGAATAACTATTTCTTGATTGTAAGTCTACATGTTATTAGTTTTAACTGGGAATCTAGCTTGGTTATAAGCCTATGGTATAGCCTCATTACCAACAAAATTTAGAAATCCCAAATTTTTATTTGGAGAGGCATGGAGAAGGAGTTGGCTCATAATTAAAAGAGGCTATAACATTAGGACATTCTAATTTATAGTGGGATTGGATTCAATGTTATCATGTTTGGGAGGATGTTGGGAATAGGGGCCAACATTTATTTTTATGGATTAAGCTGCATGTCCACTTTTATTACATCTATATAGGTGAGGGGTAGATCAATGATAGTTGAATCGCTCTTCAAAAACATGGTTGTCCATGGGTCCAAGGCACTATTAAACATTTCTAATGCTAATTGATCATTTGGTCTATACAGGGTTATCCTACTCTACATTTTTTGAAAGTGAGCATTAAAGTTGCATATAGGTTCATTAGGCTCCCTTCTCGTGTAAGCAAACTTTTGATATAGAACAATGGGGTCTACTACCCAACCAAACTAGGCTAAGAACATGATACTTAATTGGTTACAACTTCTAATCAAATTATCAAGTTAAGAAATAAGTCATAGGTAGTATCAAGGAAGGTGAAAGGGAATATCCTGCAAATTACATCTTCATGCTCAATGTTGAATAACCTGAGAGCAATTTTGTAGGATGTGAAATATTCTTTAGCAGTCCTCTCAGTACTTGGGGTGGACCTTGAAAGTTACCTCTAAAGGTTCTTAGGTAGATCATTCATGTCCCCTGAAGCATTTATTATAGACCTTGTTGGCCAAGCCATGGGTGAAACAATGGGTGGGGGTTTGTTCTTGGTAGGCTAAGAGGATGAACTAGTAGGGGTGGCTAAGGGTCTTAACTCCCCTAGTAGTTCATGCTCTTCTAAATATTTATGATGGGGATATAATCGATCTACCTCTAATTTTTTAGGATTTAGTGATTCATATAATAGGATACAAATTATTTAAGATATCAAATATGAGTTAGAGATAGTCAAAACAATAACCCTAAACCAATAAAACATGAAATAAAGAGATTCCACAAATTTATAGTGGATAATAAATCAGAGTGACATAAACTATTTGTAATTTCAAACTAAATGGAGTTATTACCCTCCTTTTAGTGTTATTTTTTGTTGGTTGTGTTAAGCAAACAATAGAAGTTAGGAGAAGCAGAAGGAAGTGGCATCAAATTAAAGTCCAATGAGTAGTTAAGAGGTTTAGCCCTCTTTCTAGTGCCACATTTATGTTGGTCTCAATTTGTGACCCCCAATTAAATATGGTTATTGGATTAACCATTCTGATGGGACAAAAGGAGATAAAAACACATGGGACATAATGTACCCATAATTTTAGGATTTAGTAGGTTGAATCTAAGGGCCAAAAACTTTCCAATCATTTAGTTGGGTGAGCAAAGGTAATAAACCATCAAAAATTCAATCAACTCTATATTATCTAAGAATTCTTACTGATGTTTTTAAAGTCCTCTACTTCTTTGTTCAATGGGTATCATACTATAATACAATGGGCATAATATTCATCATAAAAAAAATAAAATGAGAGAAAGAGCAAGGTAGGAAAGTAAGCACTTCCCTGACTAAAACAAGATTGTTAATGTTGAAAATCAAAAGTATGCTTGATCACAATTATACCATTGTGTACTAGGTTTAGTAGTAGCACAAACCGAAGCAACTCAATGCAAAAAATTCTAAATAATTAATTGAACATATTACCTTGAATTTATATTAAATTAAAACATATGAAAAGAATATAACTACTGCACAATGGATTGACACAACTTCATGTTAAACAAAATGAAAATTTAGAACCAGTCAAATTAGCTATTACACAATTTAATTGCATATTCATTAGTAAAAAAGCATTTCAATCTATTATTAACATTAATAAATTATGTTCCATAAAGAAATTAAGGAAATTAATAAAGAACAACATGAAATTTAAAACAAGACTGGTATCTATTTTAGTGTTATTACAAAAACATTTAAGTTTGCCTTCCAAGTAGACAATCACAAGCCAAAATAAAACAAGAAAAAGAGAGGATTGAGCCTATCACAATTTATTCAAAATTTTGGTGAATAAAATTTCCCCCTAAAATAAGAATATGGATTGCCTTATATATAAAATAAAATGGGGCTTGTCTCCAAGTAGTGTAAGGCTCCCATCTCTATCTATGTTTGCCCCTCCAGGCCATTACAACTGCAATCTGTTAGAATATTCCTTCCACTCTCAAAGGAAATCCAAATTCCATTTTATCTTTTCTCCATGGTTGTGACACCTTTATAATTGAACTAATCCTCCACTTTCTCCCTTTTGGATCAAATATTTTGAATGATTCTCTATTTGGCTCACCTAAGAGAATATTCAGGTCAAGAAAACATCAATTCACTCTATGTACCTCCATTGAGTTGTTAGACCCCTTAAAAGCTAACCCAATTTATTATTATATTGTTTTCCTTAATTTAGAGCATTTTGACATTTTGATGGGACATCAAATTTAAGCCTATGCCTTTTATGATGATTTGACTAGTTGATATGGTTTGGGTTCATCTTCTTTTATACTTTCAACTCTCTTTGCTACTTCACTAGATACATGGCTTCTTATCAGCTTCACCTTCCTTTTTATTTTCTAGGATATTATATTTTCTTATCAGGTTCCACTTTACCACTTGGTATCCTATCATCACCACTGATCTTTAGCTTTTCTAGTTGCCTCTATCATCATTATGACCACATGGCTTATTCTAATCTTCCTAAGCTCTTCATGTTTTGGGTTAATGTTATCAATGTCTCAAGTTCTCAAGATTATAGAAGGGTACCACATGGTGTCTTATCAAGGCCTTGGAGACATGAGCCTTTACCATTTTTGTTCAATTCCTGGGTTTCTAGGTTAATATTATAATACCCCTGAGGTTATGAGGTTCTAAACTTTTGGGTTAATACTATAATTCATCTAAGGTTTCAAGATTATAACTTTCCAATTTAATAATCTAATGCCTCTAAGGTTTTGAGTTAATACTCTAATGCCTCTGAGGTTTTGATCTTTTGGGATGGTTCCACATGGCACCATCTTGGGGCCCCAAGACTTTAAAATGATTTAGTCATTTTTTCAAAAATATTTAACTCTGAAGGCATGTGTCAACAATATTTGGATGCATAGAAGGATCTGGGGACCTCAAGAAGTCTTCAAAACCTAAAAAAATGACAAGGTAACAAATAACTATGAAAAATGAAGTAATTACTAAGTTAACCAAAAAATGAGAAAATACACCAAGGCACAAAACAAAGGTCAGCTTCTGAGTTTGAACACATAATAGAATTCATCAGTCTGTAGCCATTATATCACATTATCTTCAAAGCTTGAATAATTTTTAAATATCAAAGTCAAACTGAATATCGACTGAGTCTTTATAATGGGGAATTATAAAGACTTAGTCATTTTTAAATCAAAACAAAACATTTTAGTGGTACAATTAGACTGGGTAGATCAGACATGGGACTTCTTACATTCAAAAGACTTGAATTTAGACTTGGTTAATATCAATGAAGCTTTCTAAAGGCAAAATTTCATGTATGTAAACTTGCAAACCAAAGATCAAACTAGAAAAAAAGGGTCCCCATTTGGAATCTGAGAATGGGGTGTGTTGGACCCAACATATATGTTATTGATTTCTTATTTAAAATTGCATAGTAATTTTATTTCAATATTATTAAAATATTAAAGAAATTTTAAATTTTTTTTTTATTGTTGAGTACTTAGTTATAATGTTTTATTTTTATATATTTGATTATTATTCTCTAAGCAAGCACTGTAGAGTTTTTATCTATAGTTCTATAGGTGCTAGGATTGGCAACCAAAGATAGGTTTAGATGTGAAAGGACTCTTGGAATAACTACAATAAATTTTAAGAGATGGAAGATATAGAGAAATACAATGAAAATGCTATAAAATGTAGCTTGAATTAACCTTTTTTTATAACTCATTAATTCATTTTAGGTAACATAATAAACTATGATCAATTCTACCTTGGTCTTACAAAATAATTGTAGCAAGTTTTCCTTATTAACACTATTAAATTTGTTTGAATATCAAACTTTTATTTTGAATGTCACCTTAAGAGTAGGATCTTGGTCTGACACGTTGTAATGAACACTTCACATAGAAGTGGACCAATATTCAGTATCTATGTAAAAGTTACTTTAGTTTGGAATAGTTGAGATTAAATTTTATTTCAAAAGAGATGGCATGTTAATTACCAAACAAGTTGAACTCTTTTTAAAAAAATAGGGTCTTGATTTTGTAACTTATTTGGGGGGAAGGAACATAGTTTAATTATTTTTTTAAGAAAAGGGGATTTTATTAAAGCCACTAAGTGGCAGGCCTGATAATTAGGGCATAGAGATAAATTAACCCACGTGCATTTTTCTTGGATAAGCACTGGAAGAATTGCATCATTGGAAGTTGGATGGTCAACCAGGCTATTAAGAAAAACTTAAAACCATCATAATAATTTAATGTCAATGGGTCAAGAGAAGTTTGGAGGTTTATTTGACTCTAGTTTAAGAATTTTGATGGCCATGATAACTTACCTTAAATGATTTTACACTTGTTAGAGGTGGATTCAGTTAACAATTGTATCTTAGTGGAGATCATAGTGTTTAATCCACAAAGTGCATGTCGAGCACTAAAAAAAATATGGCCCAATTTTAGGGTTATATAAATCCTTGCCATAATATAAATGGAGATTTATGGGTTAAGAAAATGAAGGGAGTTTGAATAAGTGGGTATCAAATTTGAAGTGTGAGGTAGAAGGAGGAGGTCGAGTTGGATTTTTTTTGGCATCTAATTATCTGAGGTATGCCATTATTATTTATTTGTTAAATTTTATGTATTAACAAAACTTAGATGGTTGTATTATTTCTACTAATAAATAAGTTTTAAAAAGGTTAAATTGTGTATTTTATTTGAATATATGTCATATTAAACTTGTTAGGGTAAAAACCTGAAAGTTATTATATAAATATGTTTGGTTTTGTTTAATGCACATAATTATGAGATAAAAAAGGATTTAAGAGTAAATTCAAATAAATTTTAGTCTATAAAAATTATTCATGTGTGACTTGTACTAGTGATATGCATTGTTAGATTAGTATACTAGTTATGTTCAGTCTAAAAAGTTCACCCCAAGACTTGAGTGGCAATAGTTAGTTTAGTAGGGAGGTATTTAAGGTCATAAAAGTGAAAATCAAGATTATTACATAGCTATAAAATTAATACTTGGAGTGGTCAGCCCTACTATAAATGACAAATCATTTTTGATCAAGTTTTATGTCGTCTTAGCATGTAAGCAAACACAGGTTATATACATCCATTATAGTGACACTAGCAATCACAAATGACAAGGTCAATACGATTATTAATATAATAACAAGATAATAGAATAAAAATGTTTATAGGGTTCTCTCTCTCTTTTCCATATCTGGTACTTATTTCTATGTGACAAGAGCCTTCCACACATAAACTGATGGTTGGGGTGGGTAGGGCCTTTATTTGACCCACCAATGGTTGGGATAAGTTAGGCTCAATTATGTTAGTTCTAGTGGAATTTATAGATATGTTAATAAATGAACAGATGGATAGTTCTCTTGAGCAAATAAATGAACTTTCAAGACCTGTATTCTTTCTATACAACCTGGAAATTCATGTATTATTAACGAAGATTTTTTATGAACTTATTGTTATTTCCTATTAATTGAGTCATGAAATAGTAAACTCTTTGTCCCAGTAGTGAAACTTTCATGTAATAAGCACAAGAAGGATTCATATAGTTTTTTGGATGGGTATTGAGATGTATATAGTTGTCCTCTAGTACAAAAATGATCCCTTGTATTAGATAGTGAACATCAAAGTATATATGTGAATGTTTCATGTGAATAAAAGTAAATAATTTAAATAGATAATAAACATTTTGTTAAGTACTTGAAAGATGTATAAGTCTTATATTTACTTAAAGCATTATTCCAAAGTATAATTTACCCTAGCATAATATATGTCTTAAATGATAAGCATCTTGTTGTTTCATTCACTATTGTATTGAACACTATATGAGTAAAAAGAAGTGATTACTGATTAACACAATTTACCTTTATGTAGTTTTTGAAATGTTGCTTATAGTATTCAAGTACTAAAAATCATTTATTTGATGTCTAGTTATGTTGTTAGTCAAGATGAAAATACCATGGAAAAGTTAAGATAAATGTTTGGTAATCTTGTAGGGGAAAAGATATTATTTTTAATAAAACCATTATATAGAATGAAGTATGTCAATGTATATTCAAGATAATTTACTTATGAAAATTATTTTAATCCTCAATAAATGTATATATGAATTTTTTAGCTTAAACTATTGCCATTGTAATTATAACCAGATGTAGTATTTATGGAAAATAAATTATCTATGATGGTATGCTAAACCTAAATTTTCAACTTGCCAGGGGTAATTATAAGCCATGCAGGCCTAATCTAGTATGGGTAGTTAATCAATGATTCAATAATAATTTTAAAAGGACATGCCTTTTATTCAATGTAACTATGTTATTATTATCTTAGAACTCTGATTAAATCTCAAACTGGGCTTGAATGGATTGGGAATTATAAACACTTTGTTATTCTTTATTATTTGATTATTTATTTAATAATCATTGTAATTGTAATGAATGAGATCTATAAATTTTGTATTTTCCAAATATTGATATAATATCATTCAATTTTAATTTTGTTTGGTTAAATAACTAAACATGGAATTAGGCAATGATTATGTTTTGAAAAGGAATTTTGATTATAATTGCTAAATTCAGGGTGTGAGATTATCATAAAACAACCTTGATTCACCTCTTTGGTGTAAAATTAAATTAATTAATGGATTTGTTTATCTAGTCTCAAAATGAGTGAATATGCTTTGAGCCATTGGGAAATCAATATGGGAATCCTTTACTAATAGGTTTCACTTTAAAATATCTCTAGTATTGGATTTTAGTTGAACCTTTGGGTATAATAAGTTCTTATCATAAAATTCTCATAACCTTGCCACCTTTTCATTTATTGGAGTACTTTAAACTCACTTTAACCTTAGGAGACAATACCTATCTAAAATAATTTTGAGAATCAGACTATCTCAACTTTCTATAGTCATATTTGAGTTGAGTTGTATTTTTATTGAAATAATTATTCAGAGTCAATCATGCTTTAAGGGTAATACTGTCAATTTACACTTTAAACACACACACACACACACACACACACACACACACACACACACACACACACACACACACACACACACACACACACACACACACACACACACACATATATATATATATTACATCTATTCAACAAGTTGGTCACAATTTATAACAAATTATTAATTTCTTTTCTAATCAAACATAAATTACCATTGTGTTTCCAAATTATCAAACATCTCTCAACACCCATGTGTTTCCATCCTACAGTTTGAGATGAACATTTCCCTTTATAACAATGTTGCATGGCTCATCGTCCCCCAAATAAACTTGTCCAAAATTACCCTGGACATAATCTCTAAAATAACTCATATTAGTAGTAGCATGGAAGGAAGCTCCAGAATCTAAAATCTATGATTCCAACTTATTATCCAAAAAAAGTACAAGAGCATCCTGCAATATATCACCTACAATATTAGCTTCTTTATTACCTTCTTGTTGATCCTTGTTCTCACCTGACCAACACTCTTTCTTTGTGTGTCCTATCTTCCCAAATTTATAGCATATAATGCCACTCTTAGATTTGGATTTGGGCTTCTTTAATTTGAATCTCCCACATGCCTTACTCCTTGATCTCTCCTTTTGTCTACCCCTAATTTCAACACTTAAGGCATTTATTGATGATTCATTTATGCTTTTACTATAAGTTTTCTCATTTAGGATAACACCCATAACATCGTCAAATTTCAAAACATCGATAGAAGAAACAATATTACTAACAACCATTACTAAGTTATCCCAACTATCTGGCAATAAACTCAAGATCAAGAGTGCTTTCACCTCATCCTCAAAAGGAATTTTTATAGAGGCTAACTAATTTATAATAGAATTAAATTCATTCAAGTGGGTAACCACAGATCCACCTTCTTGAATTTTTAAAATAGATAGTTGTTTCATTAAATATACCTTATTTGAAGTAGATGGCTTTTCATACAACTTTTGAAAAGTCTCTATTAACTCCACTATTGTTTTATCCTGAGAGATATTCAAAGTCATAGACACTACCAGGCTCAATCTTATAGCACTGAGTGCCTTCCTATCTAGAACAGACCAATCCTCATCTAACATAGTTGAAGGTTACTTCATCTTTCCCTCCAATGGTTTATAGAGGCATTTCTGATATAAATAGTCCTCAATCTGCATCCTCCAAAGCTATTAATTTTTTCCATTAAATTTCCCCACTATAAAATTGATACCCTCTTCTACCATTTGCTCCCACTTGAACAGAAAACCCTCCTATGAGTGCCTTTCTATAAAAAAAAAACCCCAGTCTGATCTGCAGCAAGCACAACCTTTCCTGCAACCATGCCATAGCTCAGATACTAGTTCTTAGGTAATTTTGGAGTGACTTTCTATAAAAACACAAAACCCCCAATTTGATTTGCAACAAACACAACCTTTCTTGCAACCATGCCATAGCTCTGATACTATTTGTTAGGTAATTTTGGATATCTAAAATTACCTAACAAAGTATGTATTTACAATTATTATCATTGAAAGATAAATTTTATGTCTTGGTAGTGTTTATAATTTAGGATATCTCTTGGTCATTTTTTCCCTTAGCTAAAAACTATTTTTCCTTTTATAAAACAATCAAAGTATGTTTAAACCTATAAGGGTAAATTAAATCATGATTAGTTCCTAAAGTAACTAGCTCTTTGACCTTTAAGTGTAGCATTTAAATAATTTTGTTTTATAAGTTTTATCCAGTTCCCACATTTGGTATCATAGCCAAGTTATGGGAAATTTTATTAGAATTTGGGAATAAATACTAATTAATTTTTTTCCTTGATTACAATCACTAGGGAAAATAGTGTGAACATTTGGGAATGTTGGCAACCCTAATAATAATGCTAGTGTAAGAAACTTGGGAAAAGGAAGAATTAGAGTCATTAAAAGGGGTAGAAACCAAGACCCAAACTCTATTCAAGATAAACAAAAAATATTCAAGGAAACCCTACACCAAAATTTGAGAATGCCAAGGTACTTAAAGGAATTCTAGGAGTTTGAACTCTCTAAACTTGGCTTGAAGAGTACAAATTTTTTTTGACTAGCCTATTGGGAAATAGAAACCTCTAACCTATACCACATGAGAATATGTGTCCATTGGATAAGGGTACAAATCATTTGACTTAGGAACTTAAGAAGGTGTCCTTCCTCAATTTAAAGGAAAAGAGGTAGAAATAGGAGACTTTATAGAAACTTGGTTTTTTATACTAAAGCAATACTTTGATCTACATGATATGAACTCTAATATGTAAGCTCATATATCTACTTACCATCTTGAAGTTGATGCTCTTATATTATGGGTACATGTTGAAATGAAAGGGTATGATAAATTAACTCTCTCTTAGGAAAATTTAGAGAAGCAATTTAAGAAAATTCATGTCTCATCTAATCCATGAACATAAAGAGGTTGAATTTAAAAAATCATGGGAAAATAATTTCTCAGTAACATAATACGATACAAGGTTTTTGGATCTTCTCAACTATGTTAATTACTTAAGGTACGAAGAAGGTCACTAAGTTTAAGTTGGGTTTATGTGACATAATTATGCATGATTTAAATATCACCAAATCAAAACCTTGAGTGTCATTATTGAGTCAACTTATGTGATAAAAGAAAGTGATAAATCCATGGTCAAGTACTAACAAGAGATGAAAATCAAATCCCTTCAACACAATAGGTTTCCACTTTCTCCTTCCAAAAAGGGGTTAAAGAAATAATATTTTAAGAAAAAATTTGAAAATTTAAAAATGATCCTTGTAAGTATTGGGGTAAGGCTAATGGAGGTGAAAATTTCAAAAGTTTTGAGCAAAACACCCCCCTTCCATTCAGAGTTTTAAACCAACCATAAGAGCCAATAAATCTCCCTTGCAGTAACAAACATAAAATCAAGGGTGTTGGATATGTGGAGGAGATCATTATAAAAATTATTTCCCATAATAATTTGGTAATCAATAAAGAAACCACATAATTTACATAGTAGGGATAACTATCGAGATGAGATTTGTAATACCACTATCGAGACTAGAGGTATCATCTTTGGAATTTCATTAATCATTTTCATTGACTTTGGGTCTTCTAATAGTTTCATTTCTCTAGATTTTATTTCAAATTACAAAGTTAAACATTCTAAAATGAGAGAGGTGTGGCAAGTCGCATTTGGTATGGGAAATAAATTCCATGTGAAAATTGTTAAAACATGTATAACTATACCTAGGAGTGTTAAAAGACTATATCAAATTTGAATCTAACACCTTTAGAATATTATGATGTTACTTTAGGAATGGATTAGTTTTTTAACCATCAATTTAGCCTTGATTTTTTTAGAAGAAGGTTTCAATCCTTGGATGACAAGGATAATCTAGTAACCCTTTAAGGTATTAATATTATCAGAGCCCCAAAAATGTTAT
Source organism: Torreya grandis (assembly GCA_037957365.1). Taxonomy (NCBI): domain Eukaryota; kingdom Viridiplantae; phylum Streptophyta; class Pinopsida; order Cupressales; family Taxaceae; genus Torreya; species Torreya grandis. The sequence goes on from JARHVA010002871.1 coordinate 1,336,376, forward strand.
CTACCTTACAACTTTTAAAGGCGGTAAGGAAGGGATGTTTATTGTATGCCTTATAATTAGAAAAAAAGTCATTAGAGGCAAAAATAAGATTACAATATTATCCCATTCTACAAGAATCCAAGGATGTATTCCTAGATGAACTGCTTAAGCCATCACCAATTAGAAATTTTGATTTCTTTATAGCCCTATTACTAGGATCAACATTAGCTTGAAAGACCTCATATAGAATGAACACTAAATTTTTTCAAGAGCTCAAGATGTAACTTCAATAAATTTTAGAGAAGGGTTTTATTATATCTAGTGTTTCACCTTGGAGGACACCAATTTTTTGGTAAATAATAAGGATGGAACTCTCCAATTATGCATAAACTACTACATGTTGAACAAAGTAACAATTAAAAATGGTTATCTTCTTATAGGGATTGATGATTTATTTGACCAAAAAAAAGGAGAATGGGTGATTTACATATTATACCTTCAATATGGATATCACTAATTTCACATCAAGGAGTGAGAGGGGCATAAAAAAACTTTTAAAACTCAATATGGTCATTACGAGTTCACAGTGATGCCTTTTGGCCTCACCAATGCACATTCAACATTCATGAACCTCATGAACAATATTTTTAAATATTATTTGGATCAATTTGTATTAGTGTTATTTGATTATATATTAATATACTCTAAGAATAATCATGAACATGAATATTAATTAAAGCTAATACAAAAAATATTATGACAATAGTGTTTGTTTGCTAAACTCTTCAAGTGTACATTCTATAAAAAAGAGATACATTGATTAGGTCATATCATCTCCAATGAAGGAATTGTAGTTTATATTACAAATATAAATGTTATAAAATAATGGCCCACATTAAAAAATGTGCATGATGTGCAAAGTTTTATGGGTCTTGTTGGTTATTATAGAAGATTTACAAAAGAAACTTCCAAAATAGCTTTTCATATTACTTCCCTTCAGTGTAAGGGTAAGAAGTTTGAATGGACACCCAAGTGTGAAGAAACCTTTCAAAGACTCAAATATCTCCTTTCTTTGATGCTAATTTTGTTAGTTCCTAATCCCAATGGGTATTTTGAATTATTGATAGATGCCTCAATAGAGGGACTTGGAAGATTTTTGACTCAAAATGGAAGAGTGGTGGCCTATGAGTAATGAAAATTGAAGCATAGTGAAGCCAATTATCCACATCATGATATAGAATTAATGGTTGCAGTTTATGCTCTTAAAATGTGGAGGCATTTTCTTTTGGGTAAACAATATAATTACTGACTGATCATAAGAGTCTTGAAAAACTATATACCCAGGATAATATGAATGCCTATTAGTGCAGATGGCTCAAGATTATTAGTGATTTTTACATGGTTATTAAATATGTTAAGGGAAAAGAGATAGATTATTTATGCTCTTAGTAAGAAATCCTACATTATTGCCTTTTCTCGTATTATATAGGAATTACGGAATCAATTTTTATAACACTAAAAAAAGATGATTTTTTTTAAAAAATTGGTTTTTAACTTACCAAAGTTTTAGTAGATTAAAAGTATATTGGTTTCTCCTTAGTTGTGGAAGGTATTGTTATGTTTTTAATTCCAATATATGTTTTAGAAAAGGGTGGTTTAAAAAAAAATTATTTGTAGGTAGTCCATCTAGTTCCTCATTTTGCCCATCACGGTGTCACATAAATGAATCATGAGTTGTGTTTTACCCTATTTTTTATTAAAAACACTAAAATGTTTGAATAAATAGTATGCAATAATAAACACACACACAATATACTTAGATGATCTAGATATGCAATTAATTAGCAAATAATTCATAGGTAACAATGATACATGTAAGTGGGAAAACCTCCGATGGAAGCTAAAAAACCCACAGTAGTTTATATTCAATATTTAGAAATAATAATAACCCAATAAAAATCCTCTTCTTTTTCTTACTTCTCAAATAATATTCAACAATATTTTCCACACACAACTATGAAGTATTCAATCAATGATGATATTTCACCATAGGGGTAAAACCCTATTTATAGTGAAATGTGAAGGGAGGTGATCATTGTAATCAATGGGTTTAATCATCCTGAAAGACATTTAAATCAAAGATAAGTATTTAGATATATTTCAACTTTTTATCAGATCCTAAACTAGTTCTTAAGCATAGCAGGAGGCCCAATCTCCCAAAAAGGTTAAACCAAAATTCTATTAAAATTACTATAATCTAAAAAATCCTATCAACTTGGCAAAAATCCAAAGCTTTCAAAAATGAAAATAAACCTAAAATGAAACTAAACCTAAAATTAACATCTAAAACCACTACAAGATTAGAATAGAAACTAATCAATAAATTTCTTTAAACATGGCAGATCCAGACTTCATATCATCCTTTTGCTGTTAGCATGTGCGTGTACCTATTGGAGAGAAAGGATTCCATCACCCATTGAGTGCCACCATTGATGGAATTCATTGCATCAAGTTGTAATATTTTTGATTTTATTTTCCTACCTCTTTCCACTTTATTACCATAGTTAGGAGTCTTCAATTCACAAAGATGTTGAGCTATCGACGGAGTCTCCCTACTAACCATCTCTTCTCCTTCTTCCTTCCAACCTTCCTCTTCCTCTTTTAAAATTTATATCTACTAGGAACATTATGTTGATAGAAAACCTTTGTCTTTAATCTCTGTCCCAAAATTATGTAAATTCTCAACCTCTTCCAAATTTAGAATAAAAGACTGCCCTGCCTCCACATTGAAGAGAGCTTTCACTATTTTCAAACCTCACCTTCCTGAGGACTAATCTAGACTTCCTAAATTGGTGAAGAAAGATGCTAAAAAAAATGGTATTTATAGGGACTGACAAATTATGAACCAAATCTTGATTTGGATAACCAATCTTTCTAACCCATTTCTTTAGAATTGTTGCATGGGAGCCTTTAAAACCTAAGGGAAAGAATCAATCTTATGATCAACTTGATTACATTTGAAAAATCTAAAGGGAAGTCCTTAAAAATTAATAAACCAAGTACAAATTCTAAAGGAAGATGAAATTTGAATAAAATGGTGTTAAGGTTTGGATAAATCAATAATTACACACACCCTACCAAATTTTAGATTAGCCTTAATGGATTCATTAAATTGAACAAAATATCCTAGTTTAATAACCAGTTGATGAAAAAGACCAAGATCCTACAAGTCTAAAGGAAGATTATAAAATATTACCCATATCAGATCTTAAAAGATAAATGCAGTATCTAAATCAAAAAAAGGGGCCTAGGGACACAAAAACACCCCCGACTTTCCAATAAACCATGGCCCATTCGACCACACAAAATTTCTATCTTCCAAAGATTGAAACAAAAGTAAAAAGAAGCCATTAGACAATAATGAAAGAGAAGGTGTTATTAATGAAGGACAGGTACCCTTTGACCATTATAACAACACTTCCCATGAAGTTCATTTTCCTACACACCTATCAATCAAAGACTTCTTCCCCTTATCCAAACTAGTCACTGTGAGCTTTGAATCTAAAATTTCTAATATAGGGGGCATTTTAGAAAAAATCAATGGAACATCACTTGTGTAGGCCATCGCTTGGATTCCTTTTTGTGACAATTCAGCATCTACATTCCCCTTTGAACAACCCACCACATCTTTTTCTTCCACAACTGAATCTTCTAGAGAAATTTGACTTCTAGGTTTAAGAATAGGGTTTAAATTAGGATGAACCTTGAGGATAAATTCTTTGTAGAATACTCCACATGAATGAAATTGGTTAGTGATATTTTTGCAACTAGAATACACCAAAACCTTAGAATAATCCCTAGTTAGACTCTCTGATGATTCAGACACCTTCTACCTTGGAGAGGCACCTCCACTAGACCAGCCTTTGACTTCATTCAAATACTCCAACCCTAAATATTGTTCAAAAGGAAATTTCCATAAAATAGACTGTGACATGAATAAATAGTTTCTAACTTGATACTCTATCCCCTGCCCAAACCACTCCTAACTATTGAAACTCTCACTCCCAACCCTACACTAAAATCCACTCCTTCTACCTGATCTGGTCCCTCCTGACCATCATTTTGATCTTTTGCATGTGCCCTTGTTATGTCTTCTTTTGCCTCTACTGCTAGACCTCTACTAGAAACATATACTTGTTTAACTCCACCCACCACCACCACTGCCTACCCATTTGTAGTCATCATCATATCACCTACCTTTTACCCATCATCGCCCCTATCACCTTCATCCACACTCTACTCCTAAAATCAACAACCTACAAATCACTAGTAAGTATTAAACAAATGTAAGTTTATTATTTATTTTCTTGAAGGGTTCACCTCATGTTAATAAATAATATATTATTATTATATAATTAATTATTGAGGTAAGCTAAGGGTCAACTAAGCCCACTTAGACATTAAATGCGCTAACAATGTTTATGTGATTCTAGGTGTAAAATAAGAAAATGTAATAATGATAAAAATATACCATAATAAATAATTATGATTTTGACAATTTACTAAATATAAAAAATTTCTACTTTTCTAAAAATTTAAGAAGAGATATACTTAGATTGCACACACTTTATTGTTGGCTATTAGGCAATGAAAAATGGTAAAAAAAGTGACTGTGTAGATAAAATCATAAATTGTTCCTAGACAAGTATGTTGTGAGTGGATTGGAGTGTAGTGCATTTGAGTTTGTTGACTATGAACTTGTCCCAGTTGACTGAAAAGAAGAGAAAAAGAAAACATAATTTTGGAAATGATAATTTAAATATAAAATTAAATAATATTCTTGGATGTGATTGTTGTAAGTCCTCATCTCTATCTTTATCCCATTTCAAAACTAGATTCCCTTCCTTGAAATTCCTTTTAATAGCCTTCTTGTCAAAAGTTTTCTTCAATTGGGCTTGATGAGCCTCAAGAGTGTGCATTACTTGGTTTCTTACTTCTTTTAGCTCCATTAATTCATATAACCTCACTATCATTTCATCATTTTCTATCATTTCTAATTGATGTGAAAATTTGAGAGAAGGTAACTCTAATGACAAAGGAAGCTTTAGCGCTCTCCCATATACCAACATGAAATGAGAGTTTCCAATGGATCTCTTGGGTGTGATTCTATCATCCCAAAAGGTTGTCTTGTGTTTGGTGTGCTAATATCTTTGATTGTCCCCTATTATCCTATTGATATTCATTATCAGGCTCTTCTTTATGGATTCAACCAAGCCATCACCTTGAGGGTAATAATTTGAAGAAGCCTTGAGAGAAATACCATGCTTAACTACCCATTCACTAATTCAAATGCTTAAAAAAGTTTTAACATTATCAAAAATGATAGTATATGGGACACCAAATCTTGTGACAATACCTTCAATAAAATCTAGGATTGAAGTGTCATTAGCCTCCTTCAATGTAACCACTTCAGCCCATTTGGTGAAGTAATCCATGGCTGTTAACACTTATTTTTGACCAACATGAGAAGGTGGATTTATCACGTTAGTGAAGTCCAAACCCTACTAAACAAATGATGATCTACTTAAACAAGATTAATAGGAAGGATATTCAACCTTTACTTGCCTATGAAGTAGGCACGCCTGTAATAATTTCTTATCCATTTGTGAGCATCCCTTAATAAATTAGGCCAATAATAGCCAATTCTCATGATTTTGACAATATTAGTTCTTGGTGAGAAATGGCCTCTTGATAGGCCATCATGAAACTCCTCAAGCACTTTTGGAATTTAATCATGCTCAATACATCTTAACAACAGTCCATTCATGTCTTTTCCAAACAAAACACCATAAAAAAGAACATAAGGAATAGATTGTAGCCTAAAATACCTTATCTTAGCCTTGTCAAGGCCTTGATAATACTCATTCATGTGTAATTAAAAAATCATGTCACAAATCCAACTATTTGGAGGATGATCAAGAGTTGATTGGTCTTCTTATAGCATATATATGGTCTTTTTATCAGCCTCTAGGTCTGTTTCAAGTTACTCGCATAGTCCTTTACCTCTCATATGCCTGGTGATTTTGACTTGTACATCATCTTCCATGACTTTTTTGATCCATTCACCCCTCTTTTAATTCATATCCCTACTTAAAAAGAATTCAGTCACACTTGGATGAGGCACCATCAGCTGAATCTTGTTATTAGAAAATCTTACAACAAAAACTTATTTTTTAACAAAACTATACCATAGTTCATAGTACTTTAGTGATTGATTGAAAAAGGATATTTTTTACTCTATTTGGTCTTTTTTTTGTTGAGTTAATATGGATAAAATTCTCACTTATTCCAAAATTAGAAAGGATGAAGTCCTTGTCATAGTTGGGATTCATAAGAGTAAGAACTTAGGAAATTGCTTGCTTGATGCTTTAAAAGTTGTTCTTACCTTATTTTGAATAATTAAAAATTGTATTCTTCTCTATAATGGAGGTAAGAAGCTTGAACAACGTGGTAAATTCTGATATGAGTCTCCTTAAAAAATTAATTCTCCCCAAGAAGCTTTAGAAACCCTTCTTATGGCTTGGGCGAGAAAGAGACAATATAACATTAACCCTCTCTAGAACAATGGTAAGGCCATATTTTGAGACTATGTGCCTCAATAAATTTACCTCATGGAAAGCAAACATAAAATTTTTGGGGTTGAGAGAAATTTTAAATTCCCTAAATCTATCAAAGACTTTCTTCAAATGCTCCAAGTGTTCATGTGCATACTTTCAATAAATAATGATATCATCCAAATAAACTAAGACCTATCATTAATAAGACATTTAAAATCCATATCCATTGTTATTTGAAAGGTTTCACCTACATTAGTTAACTTAAAGGTCATCTTATTATAAGTATAGGTTCCCCATTTAGTTGTGAAGGTTGTCTTGAACTAATCTGATTCTTGGGCTAGGATTTGATTGTATCCTGAATAGACATGTAGAAGATAAAACCTTTCATCTCCACTTATTATTTGAAATATTTGTTCCATGGATGAAATAGGGTAATTATCCTTGAGAGAGGATCTATTTAGGCCTCTAAAATCAATGCATATCCTAATCTATCCATTATTTTTTCTAACTGGAACAAGATTTCCTACCCAATATGAATGCTTAATAGGGAAAGTTGTGTTGGCTTCTATTATTTTGGTAAACTCTTTTCTCATTAAAGGTTTAATATTGTGATTAATATGCCTTTGATTTTTCTTAATGGGGTTTGTATTAGGATCCAACTAAATGGTGTGTTGGGCTAATCCTAGATCAAAGCCTCTAAGATCCTCATAAATCTATGCAAACACATCATCATACTTTTGGCAAAGGTCAATGAAAGTTTATTTTTTAGATTCAGAACATACCTTTATGAGATTTATGAGCTTGGACCTTATGATTTCCACTTGTTCAAAGTCTTCCTCCTTGATAGTCATGTTCATTATTTTCTTCTTGAGTTGATCATCCAAGTCAAAGATACTCTCTAAAGTGATCAATCTCTTTGGCAACTTGTTATTTTTTAGTTGGATGACTTGATATCCATATTACTCTTGAAGTTTTGATTGATTTTTGGCAAAAAATTAAGCCTCCTCTTGCAAAAATTGAACAATTTGTTCATCATTTTCAAAAACTTGCCAGCTGGTTGCATTATCTATGACAATTGGTCTAACAACTAGCTTAACATGCCAATCCAAACTTTTTATGATGTCTAGAGGAATATCATATTATGAGGCAACTACTTCAAACCTATTAGCATCTTTGTTCTAAGTTCTTAGCATCAATTGGATGTTAAAGGCATAAAAATCTTCAAGCAAGTCCCATACTCTATGTTTGTAGGCCTTTAACAAGACATTCTTGACTACAATTTGAGCTCTAACTTAATGCATAATGAGATCACTATCTCTAAATAGTTATAACACCTTGATTCCTTTTTTTAGTTAGTTGGAAGCCTTGTATCAATGCTTCATATTCAACTACATTGTTAGTACAGTTGAATTGAAGCCTAAATGCAAAGAAATGTCTCTTTTTTAGCAGAGATAATCAAAACACTAGCACCATCACCATTTTTCTCCTTGAACCATCAAAGTACAATGGCCATACTCTATTAAGATCCAATTATGGCTTCATAAGGTTAGGTATGATTGAATTTTCTTCATGTATTCAATAGGTGCCTAACTCAATTTCTTCCATAGATCATATGTATCAAATTCATAGTGTTATCTTACCCAATAATTAAGAAGCATATATGGAATCGCCTATAACAATGTGGCAGCTTCATTTAGAACACCATCCTCCTCAACATCATGCACATTACAATTCATGTTAATAGGATTAGGCCTATAAGGTTCAATGTGATTTTTGGAGATAAGTTTAGCTTTAATGGTTACCCTTGTCCCATATCTAGTCCTTAGAAGCATGTGAGACCAATTTGAAGACAAATATCCTCTTATTTTTGTGGTGAAATCTCTAGAAAGGCATATGGAAAAATAAGGAGGGAGATCAATGACTGAAATGTCTTGTAAAATAGAAAGACTTAGTCAAGCATGAATGGTAAGATTAAGATTTTTAATGACCCATACTATTTTAAAAATAGTACCATCTAATTGAACATCACCCTTAGTGACTGGAGTATATTCTAAAAAATCAACTATATTCTTGGGTATAATAGAAATACTAGCCTGAGAATCAATCATGTAATTATGAAAAAGATGCTTAATAATGATAAGGGAGATGTATAACGGAGGTAGCTTGATGATTTTACTTGTTTCACCTTTACTTGGAAGGCACAAATTTGTAAGAGTAGTTGCTTCAATCTTGGCTAGTTCTCTTTCTTGATAAAAATAGTTCAAGGCTTCTAATAATAGGTCCCTTTGTGAAGGAATGGAAAATGTTTACCACCTAGTCACATTAAAATTAGTTTTCTTCATTTGTTCAATTAAACTAAATGGGATGTGACAAACCTTTGACTAGAATTTAGTGGCAACAACATCTTATTTTAATTGTTGACATATTAGAGGCTACATTTATGATTGAATGTCCTTCCCAATAGCTTGGTTTGTAGTTGTACTTTCTCTTACAATGACTTGTGGTGCTTGCAAATTTATTACTTGACTAGCCATGGGAGATGTTTCTTCCTCTGTTGCTCTTTTATTGGACGTTGTGTTATAACCATTTGGGCTGCTTCCCTCATTTACCACCTCATTTTGACTCACACCACAAAATTTATTCTCATGTCAATTCACTAATATAGCCTCATTTATCACCTATTCTTAAACTTGTTCCCCTTTCACAACTGATTCCACTTGTACTGATTTCACTTGTTGCTCATGAATTATGTATGCACTTTATACCATTAAATCTTGGATAAGAACCCCATTTAGACAAGAATTTTAGTTTTGGGGTGGGTAACACCATTTATAGTCTTGAATAAGGTTTTTTTTGGATAGGAATAATGGCCTTGAAAGTACTTATACTAGCTAGTTTTTGTGTATTAAAGGGTATAGCATAACCTATTTGGCCTTGCCCTTGCACTTTAATTTTATAAGGCTACCTATTGGGATGATATGCTCAATTAAAATGCCGATACGGTATACTTTATCCTGATTTTTTCCTCTTCAAGGCTACCAATTCATTTCCAAAACTCTGTAACAAGGTCTTAACTTCATGCAACTCATTGGTAGGGGTAGTTTATAGTGTTGGTTGGCTGGTTACTCTAGGAAGGGGTGCCAAAATGGGATGATTAGCGAGCTAATTGGTTGAAAGCTCTAGAAAATGAGGCATTGGTAGTCTAGAAGAAATATTTCTAGCTTGTATTGAATAATTCTCATCTCTTCTAACCACCTCATATGCATCAGGTAATATAGTTCTTCTCATGGATTAAACATGACAACCACATCATTATTCAAGGCTCTCAAATAGTACAATAATATAGTGCTTGGAGAAGGTCTGACACATGGTGGAATTATATCCTAAATTTTCTAAAATCTAAGACTGAAGTCCACCATGACTTCATGAGGAGCTCTTTTTATAGTAGTCAGTTGCTCCATTAGTGATAGGTGAATTGTTTGAAAATATTATCTCCTAACTCATCCCAATTGTGTTTTAAATTAGGATACAATCCCCTATATCACTAAAGTGATTTTCCCTTAAGAGAAATAAAGAGTAATCTCACAACCACATTATTAGCTATAATGTTGTGGATTGAACATATATTGGCAATAATTTGTATGTGCTCTATAAGAGTGGTTGCATTTTCATCGGTAAAGTAAGGTATACTCTTAATGAGAAAAACTGAAATGTCATCGCATTGGGAAAGAGAAAGAGGCATACTTACATTAAAAGTTAAAAATTTTGATTTCTTTGATGGAGCATGAATGGTATTATAAGTAGTCTTTCTATTGGCTCAATAAATATACCAAAAGGAGGTGTAAATTAGGACCTTGTTGGAGGTGAGATTTGGCGTATTGAAAGAGGTGACCTAGACCTTCTATATCTTCTTCTTGATGAAAATGAAGTTAATTCAGAAAACTAAAAATCCTTACCCTTGATGAAGCCTTTATCTCCACTCTTGGCATAAAATCATAGGTTTGACTAGAAACCAATAACTTGTGGAGTCTCTAGGTGCTTTATAAATGCCTTCAAATTTATAACTTGATAAGAAGAACACTAACTTCTTAGCTGAAACTAATCACTCAAATGGAGTTGAGAGTCCCATCGAGTGTGCCAAAAATTATTGTCATGTGAATCTTACACCTATTTGATTACTATTTGATTTAGGTCAATAATGGGAACATCACCAAAGGTATGAGACCTTGGATCCTTGGGATGAACCTCCAAAGAAGGCTAACTTCCTTCCTAAACTATGTGCACCTAATTTAAAATCAGCTTGCATCCCTAAAACACTAATAAAAAGGGACTTAATTACAATTGTAACTATGATTTTATCATGAAAAAGGGATTAGAAGTAAATAAAATTCATAAAATGATGATGCACCAAGTTTAGAGAGATCTTAAACTTGCTAAAAAAACATAAGAAATCTTCATGAGTGATAGGAAATCACACAATTTTCATACAATCTACAACTTTCTCAACCTTTACATAATTATTTTTCATGGAGATAGGAAACCTACATAGCATACAACCTATAAAATAGGGAGTTAGGATGATTAGACATCATCAAAGGGAATAAAACATTCGTAAGTGAAGATTAATAACTCTAAATCACACAATATTCAAGAAAATTGACATTATGAAAGAGGAAAACATCAATTATTTTATGAAATTCAAGGCATCATCCAATATTACAATCCTCATAAGGGTAGAGTTTTATTACACCAAAGAGAGGGATCTTTAATTCATCTCATAAACAATCATATATAAAATAATACAAGTAGTGAGATAAGAAGAAGGCATTAACTTTATTCAACTAACTTTATTAAGTCCTACATGTGTGGAAGACAAGAAACCAATTTCAGGCATAGTAGGGGAAAAACATCCTATCTTCATTCTAGTTATCTCCTTGAGAAGGTTAGCCATGATGTATTTGGTCAATGGCCTTCCCTTGCTACTATATTCTTGGAGTAACTTGGTATTCTTACCTTTATATTACTTGAACTCATGACTTTTCTCCTAGGCATGCATGTTGGAGAGAACACAACTAAATTTAACTTGTTCTTCGTGTTTAAATCCCTTGCTAGACCTTTTGCATGAAAACTAGTCTCAATAAGTTAAAAATAGGCATAATTCACCCATATACAACCCTTATACATGCTTATCAATGTTAACCACCTGAAGTAAGTTGCACTTTATAAGGAACATGTTTCCAATAGTTTTCATGCTTTGTTCACTCTTTTAAATAGCTTGAAACATTCATTAACCTAAAGATGACTTGTTTTAGTCCTTGGAGACCTGTTTATATAATTATAGATGCTTGAAAACCTCCCTATATTAGCTTCATCATGTGAAAACCTTTCTACATACCTAAAAGTGTCTTTGAGATCATAAAAAACTTGGAAACATTGTTTATAGGCCTGTATCCATCATGCTTTTGACTCAAACCTGCTCTTAGACCTACAAGTTTGCTTGAAACTAGCTTTAGATAACTTTATCTTATTACCAAGCACCTTAGAAACTTTTTTAGGCTTGTAGGTGTGTTTTTAGATTTAGGTCAAACTCAGACATTAAAAATGTCATTTCATGAAGTCTAAAACCTATAAATCATCACTAGAAGATCTCATAGAACTATGATATTATCATTCTATCTTCTAAGCTTATGAAAGGGTTTGGATGCCATGGAATCATATAAATAAGACTTGCAACATTCATATTTAAGCTTCAAAATCTATACATTTTGCCTTCTATGATCTTGGAAACATAGAAACCTATTATAGACTTTTGTATAGGTTTTTGAGAGCATGAAATCCTATCTCATCCTTGCCATGACTTCATATCATGAAGGAGATATCTAGAAACTTGTTTCAAACCTATTATGATGTTGAACTCAAGGAAACCTTGGAATTTTACCTACAATCTTACTTGGAAACTTGGTGTTCTCTATCTTCTAGGCCTACAACTTTCACATTTCCTACTTTAAGATCTTTTTTCAACCCTACAATCATCCATGAGACATGTAACCTTAGAAATAATGTTCTAACACCTTTGAAACAAGCGAATAACCTTACTTTAAGACTTTACTTATGACAACCTACTTTAGAAGAGCTTATATCATCATGAAGACCCTCCAACTCTATCTTGTTTATTAATCAACCATAGAGCCCTAAAAAACACCATTGTAAACCTACAAATGAATGTTTGTTCATGGAAATATTAGCATGTAAACATTATACCTTTATAAACCTTGGAGCAGACTTGAAGGAAGTTTTGATGAGCTTGAAAGCCTTATTCCATCTTATCTTCATTTTAAACCCTACCAAAGCCCTACACTCTACGTTAGATCTATAAATGAAGGTTTTTGGGTCCAAATAATCCTTTTTTTCTTCCCTTGAACATCATAGAAACCCATAACACTATTCCTAGTCCACTTTCCCACTATTTCCATCAAGAGACCTTGGAAACCTTGAATAACAGACTTGTAAATGCATTGAAAACATCTAGGAAACCCTTTAAGACCTACAACATCATGATCTTTGCATGTTTTATTTGCTTACAAACTCAAACTCACTTCATGACTCTTTATAACATGCAAAACTATGCCTACAAATTCATTTTGATGGCTTTTTACACAAAAAACCATAAAAAATGTAGCTTCATGAGTTTAGGATTTTAGAGGTTTTAGTTATTTGTAAGGTCTCTTTAGTGGATCTAAGTATTTTTTCCATTCTCATGAAGGTTGAAGACCACCATGATGTGACTTATGACTCAAAAAAACCCTTCCAAAATTCAACACGTGCCATGCATAAGGGGAACAAAAATGGGATGTGACTGGTCCTTTTGTAAAACCCCTATAAACATTGTATTTTGGCTTATTATCCTATTGTAGACCTCATTATCTCTTAGACAAGGACCTAAAATTCATCATTTATGATCTTTAAGATCCTCTCAGTCCTCCTCAACCCATATTCCATGCTTCATATCTATTACAAGGACCTGCAGACTTGTTTAGTCTTGCAAAATTTCATTTTCCCTAGTTTTTGGCTTGTAAGATGGCCTACAAACTACTTAAAAATCCTTGGAGTAGAAATTACAGGATTTGAAGCTTGATTTTATGCTCATTAGACTATTTTAAACCTATAGATCTCACTAAATCATCATGATGGTATTTTAAAGTATGTTACAGTCCTTATTTTGAAGCTTCTAGAGATGTTGAAAACCTTTGATCCCTATAGGAAGCTTTTGAATCTTCAATAGGAGCCTACAACTTTCATAATACTTGAAACCTTACATCAATGATTTTTTTAAACCTTCCAAAAACATGTAACTAACATGGATGGTCTTGTATGAGGCCTTCTAACCTTCATTTCATGTTTTAAACCTGCAACTGACATGGATGGTCTTGTAGGAGGCCTTCTGACCTTCATTTCATGTTTGAAAACCTGTAACTAACATGGATGGTCTTGTAGGAGGCCTTATAACCTAAAACCATTCATCAACAAGCTTAAAAATCTCAGATTATCTATCTATGACTTGCATGAAGGTTTCTTGGAGCTTGAGACCTATAGAACATGCCAATATCACCAGGAAAACATTTGAAACCATGCTGCAGGTCTTGTGAAATTGATGCTTAGATCTTGAAATCTTTGAAACAATATAAAACATCATCAAATATCTTGTAATCTTCTAAGGAGCTTTAAAATATATTTATATTTGCTTGAAACCTTCTCCAATATACTTGCAACCTTACATCAATGATTGTTCATCTTATGAAATCAATTTTTTTTTAACATTGGAAGCATGGAGGAGGGAAAACAAGGTCAAAAGTATCATTTTTAACAAGAAGTATAAACTCTAGGGCTTGTGAATGAGTCTTAAACCTCTAAAAGACATTTATGTTTCTTTTTGAATGTTTCACCCTTTACAATGACCCTAATAAATGATTTAAGACCCTTTTGATCTATTTCCACATTGAAAAAGACTTTTTAATTCCTTAAGTCATCAAATAGGCATGTTTAAGGACTAAAATGACCTTATGGCATCACAATATGCTTATTGAACCTGATTGAAACAATAAAAAACACAAAAAACCTTTAATTTATCATCAAATACCTATTTTTGATGCAAGGAAATCCACAATAATGTAAATTGACTCTTATTCAGTTGATTGTGGCATAATTGTCATGTTTCTAGCACAAGAGATCAGGGTGACTTGAAAAGTCAACATTTTTAGTGACCTCTGTGGGTTGTTTGCCTATTAAGTAAAGATCCAATAGCCATCTATAAATCCATTAGGTATAGGAGTCACTAAAAGCTCAAAACCATTCAATACGAAAGTGTAACCATGACTTAAATGTGCTTAGCCAACCTCTAAATGAACTAAAGATGCCTAAACAACACAAAAGAAAGCAAAAACATCTGAGCAATTGTTCAAAAATACTTGTAGGAATGATAAAAAACTACACTACTCAACAAATAATGTGAAAATAACACTTGGAGAAATGGTAAAGAGCTTCACTACTATGTACAAATTTAGAAAATGACCTAAAATAAAGAGATTAAGGTGTATCCCATTGACTGGGATAGGCAACACTTCTCCATCCAACCTGGAGAGTTGGAAAACATTTTCTTGTTTACAACAAGTTATAATGTATGGGCCACTCCAAATGGCATCAAAATTTTAATGTCTTCCATCCTTGGGTCTATCTTCATCCCATTTTAGAACTAGATCTCCTTCTTTGAAAGTCCTTTTAGTAATCTTCTTGTCAATATTCTTCTTCACTTGGGCTTGATGAGCCTCAAGAGTGTGCATTGCTTGGTTTTTTTACTTCTTCCAACTCCATCAAATCAACCAACCTCACTGTCATTTCATCATTTTCTATCATTTCTAGCTAATGTACAAGTTCAAGAGAAGGCAACTCTAGTGACAAAAGAATCTTTTCCTCTCTTCCAAATACCAACATTGAAGGAGATTTCCCTATGGCTCTCTTGAGTGTGATTATATCATCCCAAAGGGATACCCTAAGTTTAGTGTGCCAAGATCTTTGATTATCTTTTATTGTCCCCTTGATAATCTTTTTCAGGCTCTTGTTTCTGGATTCAACCAAACCATTACCTTGAGGGTAATAATTTGAATAAATCTTGAGATAAATGCCATACTTGACTACCCATTCACTAATTGAGTGCCTACAAAAGCTTTATCATTGTCAAAAATGATAATAGATGGGACACCAAACCTTGTGAGAATACCTTCAAGAAAATATAGGATTGAAGTTTCATTAGCCTCCTTTAATGCAACCACTTCATCCCATCTAGTGACGTAATTAGTGGTTTTTAACACCCATTTATGACCAGCATTAGAAGGTGGATTTATCATGCCAGTGAAGTCCAAATCACAATCAACAAATATATGATCTACGTGAATAGGATGAAGAGGAAGGAAAAACAACCTTTTATTGCTTGTGAAATAGGCACACCCATTGTAATTTCTTACCCACTTGTGAGCATCCCTGATTGAATTGGGTCAATAATAGCCATCTCTCATGATTTTGATAGTATTAGTTATTTGTGAGAAATGGCCTCCTAATAGGCCTTCATGAAACTCCTCAAGCACTTTGGGAATTTGACCATGCTTAATAAACCTTAATAACACTCTATTCGTGCATTTTCTAAATAAAACACCATCAATAAGAACATAAGGAATAGATTACAACCTGAAATACCTTCTCTTAGCCTTATCAAGGCCTTGAGGATAATCACTCATGTGCAAGTAAACAATCATGTCTTGAATCTAGTTATTTTTAGGATGAGTAGGAATTGATTGGTCTTCTTGTAGCATATTTGTGGTCTTCTTATTAGCCTCTAAGTCTGTTACAAGTTGCTCACACGACCCTTTACTTCTCACAAGCTTGGTGATTTTGATTTGTACATCATATTCTATGACTTTTTTGATCCATCCAACCCTCTTTTCATTCACATCCCTACTAAAAAGTAACTCCTTCACACTTGGATGAGGTGACATTAGCTAAATCTTATTATTATAAAGCATGTGCCTAAAAAACTTATTTAAAAAAAAAAAACTATCTTTTAGTTCATTGTCCTTTAGTGATTGACTAAAAAATGCTGTTGGTTTCTCCATTTAGTCATTGTTTTGTTGAGTTAATATGGTTGAAATTCTATCACTTCCTCCAAAAGCATAAATGATAAAGTCCTTGTCATAGTTAGGATTCACAAGCATAATATCTTGTGAGATTAATTATTTGATGCTTTCAAAGTTATTCTTACCTTCTTTTGACCAAGTGAAAATTGTATTATTCTTGAGCATGGAGGTAAGATTCTTAACTAGAGTGGTAAAGTCTGATATGAATCTCCTTACAAAATTATTTCTCCCCAAGAAGCGTTGGATACCCTTCTTATGTTTTGGGAGAGAAAAAGACAATTTATCATTAACCCTCTCTAGATCAATTACAATGCCATCCTTTGAGAATATTTGCCCCAATAACTTGCCCTTATGGACATCAAACACACAATTTTTAAGGTTAAGAGATACTCCAAATACTCTACATCTATCAAATATTTTCTTCAAATGTTCGAAGTGTTCATGTGCATGCTTTGAATAAATAATGATATCATCCAAATAAACTAATACTATGTCATTAATAATATGTTTAAAATCCATATCCATTGCTAGTGAAAGGTTACACCAACATTAGTCAACCCAAACGTCATCTTCTTATAAGCATAAATTCCCTAATTAGTTGTGAAGGTTGTCTTCAACTGATCTGATTATTAGACTAGGATTTGATTGTATCCTGAATAGCCATCTAGAAGAAAAAACCTTTCCGCTCCACTTGTTATTTGAAGTATTTGCTCCATAGATGGAATTGGGTAATGATCCTTGAGAGAGGCTCTATTTAGGTCTCTAAAATCAACACATATCCTAATCTCTTCATTCTTCTTCCTAATTGGAACAAGATTTGCTACCCAATATGAATGCTTCATAAGAAAAATTATGTTGACTTCTATGAGTTTAGTTAACTCTAATCTCATTAAATGTTCAATATTGGGATTAGTAGGCCTTTATTTTTTTCTAATGGGATTTTCATTGGGATTCAAATCAATGGTGTGTTGGGGTAATCCTGGATCAAAGCTGTTAAGATCCTCATAACTCTGTGCAAACACACCATCATAATTTTAGCAAAGGTCAATGAAAGTTTATTTTTTAGATTCAAAACATACCTTTATGAGCTTCAATATTTTAATCCTTGTGATGGCCACTTTTTTGAATTCTTATTCCTTCATAATGATGTTCGCTATTTCCTTTTAGAGTTGATCATTGGAGTCAAAAATACTCTCCAAATAGATCAATGCCTTCAGAAACTTGTTAGTTTTCAATTGGATGATTTTCTCTCCATATTTATCTTAAAATTTTGATTAATTTTTGGTAAAAAATTATGCCTCCTCTTATATAAAATGAACAATTTGTTCATTGTTTTAAAAACTTACTAGTTGGTTCCATTATCTAGGACAATTTAAAACTTGCCAGTTGGTTGCTTTATCTAGGACAACTAGTATAATAATTAGCTTAACATGCCAATCCAAATTTTTTATGATGTCTAGAGGAATATCATATTGTGAGCCAACTACTGCAATCCTATCAACATCTTTGTTTTGAGTTCTTAGCACCACTTGGATGTTTAAGGCATCAAAATCTTCAAGCAAATCTTATACTCTATGTTTGTAGGCCTTTGATAAGTCATTCTTGGCAGCACTTTGAGCTCTAAATTGATGTACAATGATCTCACTATCTCCAAATACTTATAGCACCTTGATTCCTCTTTTTTGAGCTAGTTGGAAGCCTTAGATCAATGCTTCATATTTAGATACATTGTTAGTACATCTGAACTAAAGCCTAAATGCAAAGAAACATCTCTCTTTTTAAGGAGAGATAATAAAAACACTAACACCAACACCATTTTGTCTCCTTGTAACATAAAAATATAGCTACCATACTCCATTAAGATCATATTGTGGTTTCACAAGTATGACTAAATTTTCTTCATGTATGCAATAGGTGCCTAACCCAATTTCTTCTATATGATTATATGATCAAATTCATAGTTTTCTCCTACCCAATCATTGAGAAACACATTTTAAATATCATTTAAAGATGTAAAAAACTCATATAAAATAACATCCTCCTTAATATCATGCATAATACAATTCATGATAATAGGACTATGCATATAAGGTTCAATGTGATTTTTGAAGATAGGTTCAATATTAATGGTTACCTTTGTCTCATATCTAGTCCTTAGAAACATGTGAGACCAATATGAAGACAAATACCCTTCTATTTTTGAGATGAAATCTCTAGAAGGACATGAAAAAATAAGGAGGGAGGTCAATGACTAGAATGTCTTGAAAAATGGAAAGACTTGGGCAAGCATGAATGGTAAGATTAGTATTTTTAATGACCCATACTATTTTAAAAATAATACCATCTAATTGAATAATTCCCTTAGTGACTATTGTATATTCTATGCCCATAAAATCAATTATCTTCTTAGGCATAACATAATTACTAGCCCTATAATTAATCATGCAATTGTGAACAACTTGCTTACCAATGATAAATGGAGATGTATAAAGGAGGCGGCTTGCTCATTTTACTTGTTTCACCTTCACTTGGTTGAAAACATTTATAGGAGAAATTGCTACACTCTTGGTTGGTTCTCTTACTTGATAGAAGTGGTTCAATGCTTCTTGCAATAGGTCCCTTTGTGAAGGAATGGAGAGTGCTTCCCACATAGTCACATTCAAATTAGTTTTCTTCATTTGTTATATTATACTAAATGGGATGTGACCAACCTTTGATTTTAATTTAGTGGTAACATCATCTTATTTTTATTTTTGACCCATTGGAGGCTTAATTTTTGATTGAATGTCCTTCATAGCAGCTTAGTTTATATCTACACTTTATCTTATATCCTCTTATGGTGCTTGTGAAGTTATTGCTTGACTGGCCATGGGAGATGTTCCTCCATCCATTACTCTTTTATTGGATCTTGTGTTATAAGTAATTTTACTTCTTCCCTTGTTTACCACCTCATTTTTGACTCACACAATAGAAGTGATTTGTTTGCCAATTCACTAATGTAGCCTCATTTACCACATGATATTGATCTTCTTCCCCTTTCACAGCTGATTCCACTTATAGCTCTTCAATTATGGATCACTTTATACCATCAAAACTTGGCTAAGAACCCCATTTGGACAAGCATTTTGATTGTGGGCCTAGTTGCATGGGTAACATAATTCATAGTCTTGAACAAGGTTATTTTGGATAGGAACAATGGCCTTAGAAGTATTTATAGTATCTTGTTTTTATGTATTAAAGAGTCTAGCATAACCTATTTGGCCTTGTCCCTGGGCATTACCTTGATAAGACTACCTATTGGGTTGATATGCTTGATTGAAAGGCTGATGGGATTTAATTTTTTAAGTTTTTTTCCTTTTCAAGGCTACCAATTCATTTCCAAAACTTTGCAATAAGGTCTTAACTTCATACAAGTCATTGGTAGGTCTAATAGATGGTGTTGGTTGGTTGAAAACTCTAGGAAGGGGTACCAAAGTGGACTGATTGGGTGCAGGCTCAAGAAAAAAAGGCATTAGTGGTCTAGGAGTAATATTTTTAGCTTATACTAAATAATTCCATCTCTTATAGCCACCTCATATGGAGTCACTATCTGCTTCCCTAATAATCATTGAATTAGGTGGGAGCTCAACTCTCTTGCTTGAACTGATGTGAGTGATCTATACATAGATAGGAGATTGGTGGATAGTGAGGGAACACATAAAACTTCTTGAAATGTATCATCATTCACTTCCACATATCCTCTCCCACTAACTTCTATGGAAGTATCATCACCCAACAAGATGGAAGGCATAAAACAAATATCTAATGATGAGAAAAGGTCTTATGATGAGTCCATATGATGTAAGGCACCATGGTCAATTACCCATGTGGAAGGTTGGGATGCAACTACAATAAATGTTTCAACCTTATCTTTGCCTTGTATATTGTCTTTAGACTTAAAAGACTCCTATGCTAATGAACTTTAATTGGTTGAATCAATGACACTGATATTATGCTTCTCCAACATCTTCATCAGTTGGTTAATTTACTTCTTCATGTACTTCATTTCATCATGCCTAAATTTCATATAGTAGGCATATGTAATCACTCTTTCTTGAGTTTCCCATCTTGAGAGGAGGACTCTTTTAATGATTTGGACTTAACATCAAATTTATGACCCTTTCTTTGTTCTAGGTCCTTGTTCTATTTCTTCTCCTTGATAATATAATCCTTATGTTTACCATTACTCACAATTAAGGCATGTGATTTAGATGACTTCATTGTACCCATTTGAATAATTTTTTCTTTCTCCCAAGTCAAGTCAGTAAAAAAATCATGCAAGGATGACATGGTCCATGTAGCTCCAAGGGCATGCTTGGTGGCATGGAGGGTAGAAACAAAGACATAATATTCTAAACCCAATTTTT
Organism: Torreya grandis; assembly: GCA_037957365.1. NCBI lineage: Eukaryota > Viridiplantae > Streptophyta > Pinopsida > Cupressales > Taxaceae > Torreya > Torreya grandis. The sequence continues at coordinate 1,357,562 of JARHVA010002871.1, forward strand.
CAAGGATGGAAATAATCAATTGATCATCCTTTTTATCAATATTACATATATTTAACTACAACCCAAGTGATTTAAATTTTGTGAAGAAGTTTTATATAGTATCAAAATTGCATTGGTTTAAATTGATGAGCTCATTCTCTAACTCATAAACCCTCATTATGTCTTGCTTTCCAAAGATTTTTTCCATGTGGTCCACACTTGATTATGAGTAGTTACAGATTCAATATGAAAAATCAAGTCAAGATACATAGACAAACATGGTAGACTATAGGCTTTGTCACTTCTATTATACCACTTCACCTTTTCTACATTCAGTGTAAATTTTTTTTCTATACAAATAGTGATTTGGTGTAAGCCTTTACTCCTCAAAAGGATTTATATTTTGAATTTCCACTCATGATAGTTAAACGGAGTAAGAAGTGGAACTTGAGACTGATCCATTTTGGTAACTACGTATGTGTTGAATTAAATGTGCAAGAAAGATGATGATATGTAGCCCTCTTGAATCTAGAGATTTTTAATTTTACAAGGCATGAGTGTTGGGGAATAAAAGAGATGAACACAAAAATTAACTCATGCACAGAGATATGAAGTTGATCACAAAAAGAGAATTATTTTAAACACAAATGATATTATTTCTCACTTTATGAACAATACATCTAGGACATGTTACATATTTATAGGAATATGATTCCTATAACTACTCCTTTGTTTTCTCACCCGAACCTATAATTAAGAAAACCTATTTGATATATTATTATAACAAATAACAATATATCTCAACAATATATATTCTAACTATTACAAACTTACCATATTAACCATATGATTATAACTAACCTATTACTATTTACCACTCAGTAAATATCAACTGCTACTATTTACTTCATAGTAAATACCATAATGTAAAAGCTATTCCTAACATTCCCCCCCATAGTTTTTACATGGTGCAAAAACATTCACACTTTTATTTGTAGTATGCTCACCCATTATAACATGGAATACTATGTGGTTCATTACCTTGATACAAAGAGAGCCTCACTCCTCCCATGATTTTAAAGGTTTACCACAAACCTTGACATGAATTGGAGTATTCCACCACATACTCTTAGGTTTGCATACTACTGATGCAATATTGATAAACATGACCACTATATGCAAAGGAACACATCCCATAATTACATTATGTGACCACAATAGACATGTCACTAGGGTCATCTCCATAAAGAATTAAGGTAGTTGAAATATCTCTATAATAGCTACTCTCCTAACTGTTGCCAAAACATTATTCACCTCCTATAGTTTTATGGATCTACCATAAACCCTTTCAAGATCCATGAACTGACTTATTTGGTGTTTTTGTCCTTTTACAATGTCTTCACCTCAGGGATTGGAATTTTTACACAAACTACATTACATGAACATGCATTATACTTATATTCTTATTTTGAAAACACACATAGTGGAAATAAAAAAACACACCACACTAAGTCACCACATCATTGGTGCGACCCCATCATTAGTGACTGATGAGAGGTCATTACAAGACCTCCTTCTTCTATGTATCATCTAACCTCTAGTATATCACTACTCACTCAGGCGATATCTTGATGAAGTTCATGAAAGTTTTGAGGGAAATCCTTGCCACAAAGCAGATGTCATGTATAAGTGAAAATGCATCTGTAAGATAATTGTTGTTTTTTACAAATTTGAATTTTGACTCAATATGAGACTTATACCTAAACAACTTTGACTTTTTATGACACAAAAAAGACTCTAATCCTTCACTCATTTTATAATAACCTTTTGACATATAAACACTTTGGATTTTGACTAAAATATTGATATTAATAATATCAATTCTTTGGTAACTAATATCATAACCTATAATAGAATTCTTGACTCTTCTTTTGTTATATAAAACAAGATATAAACCTAGATTCACGAATAAACTCAAAATGTATTCCACTGAATGACCTCTCATCTCGATGGACATACTTGACACATTATAAAATAACCTAAATATAACCAAGCAATTGATTATTACACTACTAACACTAATGAAATACATATTTAGACTTATGAGTTATCAATGATAAAACTCTCTTTAAACCTATGAACTTTTGACCAAAATATTACCTAAACCACAAATATACTAATTGACTATATAAAATACAATGACTTAAAAAATTTAAATGACTCACTCAATCCTAATACCGACTGTTGTATGGGCTACACCAGACCAACAAATGGAAAGTGAATGGATATTTTAGGTGCTAGCACATCACTTGATGTGATGTTTTTAGAACATATTTTACATGCATAGGTCTTGATTGGTGGTAGTGAACAAAAGGACTATGCAAAATAGTGAACAAGGCTGCATAAAAAGATATAAAGTTGTAAGACTACGTAGAGAATGGAAGAATTTGTATCACCATTTACCACATGAATGGTGTTGTTATAAAGTAGAATACTGACACAATCGTGTATATTACCATAAATAATGACACTAAATGAGACGGTGATGATCATAGTAAATACACCAAATTATGGCACAATGTAGACAAGGTCGAGCTTGGTGTTATCATGGAGCAAAGCTTTCTTCAATAAGATGTTGAGTAGTTTCTACAAGACATGATGTATGTTATCTTAGTAGGAGAGCACATACCAAAAAATAGTAGCAATGAGACTCCTAATATAAATAAGGTGCACCTGTAATTGCTCACAATACAGATGCACAAATGCATGGTAGGACACTTATGAAATGGTAATCTATCTTACAAATGATTGTATGCTCACAACTCTGCCATCCACAGGGACAAAGCTCAAAACTACTATCCCTCACAAATTTTTAGGATTCCATCACATACAATAATTGGTGCTGCTCTGATACCACTGTTGGGGGATAAAAGAGCCAAACATATAAATTATCTCATGCATAGAGAAATGAAGTTGATCACATAGAAAGAATTATTTTCAACACAAATAATATTATTTCTCACTTTATGAATAATACATCTGAGATATGTTACATATTTATAGGAATATGATTTCTATAACTTATCCTTTGTTTTCTCACTTGAACCTATAATTAAGCAAACCTATTCGATATATTGTTACAACAAATAACAATATATATATATATATATATATATATATATATATATTCTAACTATTAAAAACTTACCATATTAACCATATGGTTATAACCAATCTATTACTATTTACCTCATAGTAAATACCACAATGTAAAAGCTATTCCTAATAATGAGAATATCACTAATGCATATAACTCAAAAAAATCACACTTTCAAAAAAATGGTGCCTGAAAAGGACTTATCAACAAATCATTATGGAAATTTGATGATCTTGCTCACAAAATGAATTCTCCATGTTGCATAAATTTTGGGTGTGAAAAAGTTTAGTTCAATTTTATATGGAAAATTTAAGCCCCTTTAGGTTGGTTATGACCAAGGGCTAAACCCCAAATCCAAATGAATAGTGCCATAAGTGATGATCTTAAATTGGATATTCTCATGGTTGTCACAAGTCACTGGCTTAAATTTTAATTTTATATCATCATCATCAGACCTAGGACATTGGATGCACTTAAGTGAAAACATGACCCCTCTTGGAAGTTGTTAGGGTTTTCCATTAGAGTGTGGACTATAGGATCATCCTAAGTTCTCATAGTCAAATTTATAGATGTTTGCGGTAGTCAGAATGTCTGACATCAAGGTTTAGAACTATTAGTGTATTTAGAATGTCCAATGTTAGACTTTTGGATTGTTAGAGTAGTTAAATTATTTGGCATGTTAGGTTTTTTCACTACCTAAGTTGTTTAAACTTTTGGCATTTTTATTACAAGTTGTCGATGTAGTCAAGAGTTCTATATCAAGATTTATGGTCACTTATGTAGCTCAAATTTTTACCTCAAAAAAAGGAGCAGACCTTGTTAGTGCCAGAGATATATAGAGTTTTGAAGATGGAGGCATCAGGGGTAGAACACCCTTCTATAACTATCGAAGATGGAGACTATTGGAGTTGTTGAGAATTTTGGGAGGTGTAAGTCAGTATAAAAATTTTACCAAGTTTGAAAACTCCAGATCTATTACCACTATGGAAAATTTAGAAAGATCAACTTAGGATCTCAACAATCCTAAAAACAAACCCATAAAAATATTTTCCCTTGAAAAACCTAGATAGTACGAATTTGCACATAATCTAATAAAATGCCTTAAAACTCTTCAAAATGGATAAAATCAATTGTCACAAAATTAGGTCATGTTTATAGTCAATCATAGGGTTTTCATAACTTTTGGATCTAATGGTGCTAGTCATTTCACATGAAAATCTACTAGATGAAATATTACTAGTAGGATACACCTTTCTCTTATTCATTTTTTGAATATGAAACAACAGAGGACCCTTGAAAAAGAGTAAAATCTAGGAAAGGGTGAATCTTCAATATGTTAGGTCAATGAATGGTATATTTGTGATATGCAAGTTGAAACTAAATATTTCATAACATGAAAAATGACATTCAACTACCAAAAATGCTCTGATACCATTTTAGATTGGGTCATAATCGAGGATCAGTTTTGATAGATGGAATACATGAAGAAATCACCTATTGTAATCATTAATGCATATATTTTATAATTGTTTCTGTATCACTCATGCATATATTTTTTAATTGATTTTATAATATAAAAAAAGGTACATATATAGGTGGAATATAAACATGTCCTCACATCCTCATGGATGTGGAATTGTCTTTCACAATCACCTAAAAAAATACCTAAGTTAACTAAACATGTGTAGGGAAAACCCATTAAATGGAATAAAAACCTACACTAAAAAGAATATCCTTATATTTAGAAGATTACTTTAGAAGTTTGAGAACATATATTTTAGCATGTGTGTTGTTTAATTAGTCAACAAGGTCATATCCTTTAGATTTGATCATAAGTTATGGGTTAATAGGTACCTATTGTATATTAAAAGGTGGTAGATTAGGTTGGAAACCTTTACCTTTTAGAGTATTGACAACATGGACTACAGAATATAATATAAGCCATAGGTGAACAATGGGTATGGGATGGTAATGGTCACTCAAATAGAATCTAGGTAGAAAACATAGTTGAGAACATGCATCCTAACACCTAGATACTAGCTCTATAGTATTACAAAAGGAATTATGAAGAGAGATTAAATGTTTTTTTATTTATAACCCTCTCATTATAGTGGAAAATCTACTTATTTCTTTATATGATAGCTTGGATTAACTTATTATAATGGTAAACTATTTTGCAATTATAAATTGTAACATAAAATGAGCTACACATGCATCCATATTAAACATATTGATAGGAAAGGAAATATATTTTTTAACTTATAAAAACTTATTAAATCAAAAATAGAGAATAAGGAAACCCTAGATCAATATCTAGGATTTTATCGATAGAAGGTCAGGTTCACCAAATATTTAACCCTAAAATATAGATTGAGGAATCTAGAGTTAAAGGGGTAGATATAGTCTAAGCCACAAAGATGATAAACTATCTCTAAAGTAGACTAATTAATTACAAAACTCAGATAAAAATATATTGAATTTATTATGTTGAGATATGCTACGAATATAAATTATAAATATGTTAGATATTTTAATGATAATGGAAACAAGACACTTAGCTGATTATGATGCTAATATAGATTTGGATCTAGAATAGGGAGAAAATAGTCTGGATATAGATTCTTGATCAATCACATGATTCTATAAATTGTATCTCTATAGCCATAGAACACTTATATCAACCTAGGATGGTTACATCGACACTTATATCTAACTTAGATTCATGTGTACAGTATGGAATCCTATTGAAATTAGATGTGACCACCTAGATGCCTCTAGGTTCTGAGTCACCTTTACTTTTGTGCATTCAAAATGGGGTCATGGATTATTACTCCTTATCAAATCAGAAAATCCTAGTTCTTCATCTTCATACTAGTTGTGAGAAAAATATGTTAGTGGGCACATGGTGTCAAGCTACCTCAAATACCCATTTATCAATGAGCACTACCTACATAACCAATACTTTGAAGAGGGCATAAGAATTATGTAGTTTTCCTCTATTCGTTGGCTTGTGTGTGTATCATGTAATGTGTGATAAGCAAGTATAATAGTGACCTAGCTTATAACTTAGAAAATATTGCTCATGGAATGCTCTTTTAGTAATTTAGACCTACATATGTGTTATCCCTATGAATTACATGGAAATAGGATAAAATAAGGAAGCTTTCCTCACTTGATTTCTTTATTGAATGCCTTTGTTAAGTTTTTGTGTGAGTAGGCAAGAAGTTGTTAGGTGAGGAATGAATGAGGATCAATTTTTTATTTATGCTAATCTTTGGATAATATCTTATGTTAAAACACTTAGGCCAACCATAGGAATACATTTTATTTACAAATTTGATGAATTTATGGCACTAGACACTTGTGTTAGGAGAGGACACTTTCACCAACATAGGCATCTAACTAGGATGTAAGTGTCTGGGCAACTAGAAAATAGGCACATGTTCAGAAGTTGTAGACATAAAATAAGTAGGGTTCTAACATTTTGAGAATGACAAAAGGTCCAAGTTATTAAAATAACAATGGTTATACTATTAGAAAAACAATAGGCATAGAGAGATAATGTATGCAAGTCTTTCAGCTGTGGGAAGGGTCTAGAAGCTAAAGATATATCCATTATATGTATTTTCCAAGTGTACAAGATTAAGGTGTAATTTAATTTATAAATAGTGTCTACACCCATGAAAATGCATTTAAGAGTGTTTTCTTTTTTACTTTGAGTATTTGAAGAGTGAGTGCATATGCATGTCATACACCCATGTAATTTATATCATTGTCCCAATATATGTTATATATTTGATTTATGAATCACTTTGAATCTATTATATAATCTAATTTTTTATTATTTTGAATATTTGAAAACATATATTCTGTATGTTTAAAACTTCTATTCCATCCTAAATCTAGTGTTGTCTATTTATGGAGGTTTGGATCTATAAAAAAGCCCATTGTGATGCCCCATTTTTGAGATGATGGAAGTAGCTTGTAAGTCACTCATCTCAAATTAAGAGTTAATTATATCATGTGACAAAAATATAATTAAGTAGTAGCTATGTCATCATGTTAGAGAGTATGTCATCATAGAAATACAAATGCCATTTAAGCATTTATGTAACATATTAAATTTGAAGCACACAAGTATCATGTTTAGATAAATATAACAATGAAACATGTAGTCAAGTAACCATTTTATAAGTAGATTATGCAATAATAGTGCATGATATGTATCATGACACCAGTAATCAAGCTCAAAAAACACACAAGCAAAACACACAATAATGTCTTGTAATGTCATATAATAAGGCCAAGGGCCACATACAAAGGACATGTTCAAATGTCACATAAGTAAATATTACACACATAATGCCAAGGGCCACAATCAATGGACATGTTCAAATATCACACTTACCAAATAATGACATTAAAAAGATGTTCAAGAAATTTTCACATAAAGGCAAATGGCCAAACACAATGAGCAATTAATGTCTAGCATGTCATGTAAGAAATTAAACAACATTGAAGGAGCATATAACAAGTGAAGACTATTCTATTCTTTCAATATGTATCAATGACATATTATAGAAAAGTAGCATATCCATATAACACAATGTAAATTATGAATGATTAGTAAGACACTTTTAAGATATGTAGCTCAACATTATGTTTAAGGTCATAGTGTAAACAATATTTTTGAATTATATAGTACATTAGTCTTGTACACCTGGTAAATACATATCATAGATATACCTTTAATTTCTAGACCCTTCCCTTGGTGAAAGGCTTGCATACACTCTCTTTGTTCCTATTTACTTATCTCTTAGTCTGACCAATGTTATTCTAATGACTCAAGTCTTCTATTTTTCCCATAATGTTATAAACCTGCTTATCTTCCATCTCTATAAGTTATATACTTGTACCTACTTTTTTTCTTCTCAAACACTTACGTCCTAGTCAAATACCTATGTTGATGTAAGTGTTCTAACCCAACACAAGAGTCAAGTGCCCTAAAGTTATCCATTTTAAAAATAAAATGTATTCCTATAGTTATCCTAAGTGATTTAATGTGAGATATTCTTTGAAGGGATTGGTATAAATATAGGATCAACCCTCATTCATTCTTCACCTAACAAATATCTAGAAATCTCACACCCTCTTACAAGGAAACTTACCAATGACATTCAATCAAGCACTCAAGTGAACAAAGCTTCCCTATTTTATCCTATTTTTCATATCAATGATAGGGACATCCCATCTATAGGTCTGAAGTATTAATGAAACATCCCATGAGCCAAATTTAATAAGTTATAAGCTAGGTCACTATTATACTTGCTCATCACCCATTACACGATTCACACACAAGCCAACATGTAGGCAACAACTACATAAGTTTGAGGACCTCTTTAGAGTATTGGATATGTAGGAAACACTCATTAACATAAGAGCCTTTGGGGAAACATACCATGTTCACACTAATCCCATATTTCCCACAACCAATATGAAAATGAATAACTAGGGTTTTGGTATTTGCTAATAAGTGATAGTCCATGACCTAGATCTAAATGCATTAGAGAGAAGGTGACATAGAACCTAGAAGCATATAGGTGGGGACATCCAGTTTCAATAGGTATTTTATACTTGACACTTACATATGATCCAAATAGAAGCCTAAATGTAACTATCATAGGTCGATGAAAGCATCAATGGCTATAGAGGTACAATTTAAAAAATCAAGTGACTGATCTAGAATCTAGATCCAATCTACTTTCTACATGTTCCAAATCTAGATATGTGTTAGCATTAGATCTAAGTAAGTATCTTGTTTTCATTATCATTATAATATCTAACATATTTTTACTTTTCACTTTTATTATATCTCAACATAATAAATTTTATATATGTTTTATCTATGTTTTTCAATTAATTATCTTGTTATAGATATCGTTTGCCACCCTCGTGCCCTAAGTAACTACCCCTTTAACCCTAGATTCCCTATTCTAGATTTTAGGGTTAAACATTTGGTGAACCCAATCTATATTAATGCAATTTTTTATAATTCCTAGGGATTTTAGCCAACTAGGGTTTTAGATCATTATAATTTTTCATTCCATGCTTATACTATTTTACATGAAACTTAGGTGTAGCCCTATATTGGGAGGTGTGCCTATTGAAAACATTGAGCTTCCCATCCTATCACCTAAGATGTCTCAAACTAATAAAGGGTGTAATCCTATGGTCTATGATGATACATATGTTGAGAATGAAAACCATGCTAATGAGGTTATTATAAAAGAATATTCTAATAATAAAAACCATGAGTATAATGAAACTAATGAACATGAACAAATAGATCACAAACAAGTGTAATAAATTACTTTGATTTGTGAGTGTATTCATCAAAACCACAAAAATATTTATGAAATCCTAAGAACCATATTAGAAACCAAAAAATCAAAAATCATAGATGCACAATCATGTTCATCTATTGATCATGCTATTAGAGTTCTGATTCATTCCCATGTACCCACAACCCTCCCCTTAAGCACATTACCACTGCATGCTTCTAATGTGAGCATGAGATATGTATTCCAACCTTTAATCCCTAAAACTATAATTTCCACATCTTACATGGGAAATATTAATACTTTAACCCAATTCCTAGTTTTAATGCCTGTATCTACCCAACCTAGGGGTACACCTCCTTTGGTGACTTCTCAAATATCCAATCTTAAAGACCAAGAGGTGCAAGGTCTTGCCCAATTTTTTTTTTAAAACTAAGATTAAAAATATTCAATAAAATTCTATGAAATCACCTTATGTTATTGACTCCTAAGAGGTGTTGCATAATCCTCTTGCACTAGAGATATCTTTGTACCCCTTGCCAACTAGTTTTGTTGCACCTAAGTTCACATTTTAAGATGGTAAAGGTGATCCTGAATAACATCTTCAATTTTTTTATGTGTCATGCCTTGATTATGAATCCAATGATAAAATTTTAACTAAATTATTTACAATGAGCTTAAAAGGCTATGCTTTAAGGTGGTTCTATGTTTTACCAACTCAATTAGTAAACACCTTCAAACCTCTTATAAATTAGTTTTCGGCACACTTCTCTATTAACATTATCAAAAAGGTTTCCTATGCCCAAAATTGTAAAGATAAAACAAGGAACCAATGATATATTAATGAGTATGTCTTGAGGTACAAGATAATGTTGGATAAAATGACTAATCTAAAGGAAAATAAAGAGCTTCAAGATATTTTTCAAGTAAAGTTTGCTTGTTCCTTTGCATGAGTCCATTGTATTCAAAAGGTTCGAATCTTTGATGACTTATGCCACATTATTTGGGACCATGAAGTGAAGCTTAATTCATTGAATAAGCTTAAATATGTAACAAACAAACCAACTAAATCTACATCTAATACCAAGTTTACTATCAAACTAAGTTATAAGGTCAAACCTCTTGAGCCTAAAAAGGAAATAACCACCATGGTTAATGTAGTGTCACATCAACCTAATCAGTTTGTGTTATTCAATGCACCATAGAGATATTTTTCACACTTACCTAAGTCTCCCAGTTCATTACAACATGACTTTTAGAGTGTTACCTCATATCTCTCCCTCATCCCATAGAGGTTGATATGACTAGACCTCTACCAAAAGGGTATGATGTGAATGCTTATTATGACTATTATCAAGGCCCTGGGCATTTTATGAACATATGTTTTACCTTGAAGCATAAGATCCAAGACCTCATTGATGACCTAAAGAATGCATTTAATGATCCTCCAAAATAATCTTGTTCACAACTTGGTGACCACCATAAAGATAAAAATATTTAACAATCCTTTACAAGACGATTCTAAGAAAGATTGAAAAGTGCAAATGGCATATAATTCACATCCTCCTCCATCGCATTAAAATAACACATTAGATGGGATTATTGGTACATATACATAGCATATACCTCATATGGTTCAAAGACCTATTACTTTCATTGATAGTGAGATTAGGGATGATAATTTAGATCTTCATTCCTTATTCATTTGAACATACCTTAACCACTAGCCTATACATAGTGTTATGATTGCCAATGGTGAAAGCAAGAACCTTTGTAATATGAGATTAATTATGAGTTTGGGTTATATAAATCATGATTTACATCATTCAACCAGATCAATTAGATAATTTGATTGGATCTCATAATAAGTTCTTGGTGAGATTAACTTACCATTATAGGTGGGTCTCACACATGTAGTTACTACATTATCAATTATACCTTCCATGGATGTCTTTGATATCTTATTGAGATGACCTTGGATACATACTCTTTGATAAGTAACTTCTATAGTGCATGGGTGTGTTAAATACATTCATGCCAATAGAGTAATTATTGTTTTTGGAGTTCCATATGAGCATCCTCTTGAGCAAAATAAATTTATACTCAAACAGATAATTATCAAACCTCCTAAGGTTAATCTTCCATAATAGGGTAAGAAACATTCAATCCCCTTTCCTCATTAGTCAATACTTGATCAACCATTGTATAATAGACCCATAGTGGGTTCCAAGGAATCCTCATCTACTACACACCATATTCAAATATCTAAAACACCTAAACATATCCCTATTACTGATATTCCAAAGAAACCATAGATCACTCAATGATGTGTTCCAAGAACCACTACTCCTATTTTTTCATGACCATAGAGTCCTACTATACATACAGAAAACATGACATATTCTACAATGATAGATATTTCACATATACATGTTCCTTGGTAGTACCACCAATTTATTGCACTAACTTCCCAATGAAGTGATACCTATATGCATCCATTGGATGAGATCATAGGATAGTTATTTCGTTACACATATTCAAAAAATACCCAAAAATATAAAAAAATAAAAAATCTAAAAATATTTTTAGCATTTACATGTTTTATTAACTCCTTGGCATATATGTTGTTGGTTATATGTTGGTAGATTACATATCAATATTTTATATATACACATGGGTTTCACACATAATTTAAGTGTGATTTAGGCATACACAAATATATGTTCTATGCACTTTCAGATGTTGGGATTTCTCTTTAATCATGGCATATGGACATTGGGGGCATTTGCTTCTTTCATCATGATACACCTAGGTTATATCATTCTATGGTCACTTTACATTATCATGTTTGAACTTATGTACTTGTTATCAAATAAATTTTCACCCTTTGGAAGGTAGTTCAAGCCTTCGTAATTTGGAATAACATGGAATCACCTCAAGGTTGTGGGTGACCTATTAGAGAGGTGAATCTTTAGGTTAAAGGGCCAACTCCCCTTGATAAATCACTTAGGCTCACAAACTACTCTATAAACTTGAAAAGAAAAGAGAAAGAAACCTACTCTAATGGAGGTGATGCACCAAATAAATTTGACCACTACCAACTAGTTGTAAATGTAATTCAAACCTAAGGCTAATCTGAACATGACACTACTCCAAATCTACCTCTCCACTAATTTTTGATATAACACGTGATGGTATACATCATGATATAAAACATGATAATGACCTAGCCATAATGTGTATAAAGACTGACTCCTGATCTAATAAACAATTGAAAACAAGGACCTAATGATAAATACCATGATGATAATGTTGATATATGAATATGAAAGGACTCAAGAACAATACACAAGGAATCACCCAATGAGTGCATATATACTAAGTCAAATGATAATAATGAAAGCAAACAAACAGGCAAACAAACAAACACACAAAAAGATTGAAATTAAAATTAACATAAAGCATCTTGTCATCAATCAAGTCAATATTTATGCATAGAGACTCAATGGAATGATAAATAGGTGGTGCCCCCAAGTAAGGTTTTATGCAAGGAAATGGCATGTAGGGATAAGATATCTTGATATAAGCTGTATGCTTTGATGTTGCCCCTATAGGGTAAAATCTATGGGCTTGGCCTAAAAGCATGAATTGGGTACCCATCAAAAAATTTCCCCTATAGAGTAGGTTGAGGATTGGTGATTCAATTTAGATAGGATAAATATTTTTGGATTTTGGGCTTTATATCTCTCTAGGAGATTGTAAGCTATTTTTCTAATTTTTAAGATTTCAAAATGTTTTGAACATTTTTGGAATTTTTGGGGTATCTTAACTCATTATATATTGACAAGATACCACTTGAAAAATGGTGAGATCATTGGTTTAGGTTACTTTCAAAATAGTGAGAATGTTTCTTAAATTACTCACAAAATGGCAATAGTGTGGAAAAAATGGTGACTGAACTGACCTCAACGTGAATTGAGCATTGCCTATATAGTCTTGAAAGAGCTCAAGTCAATATAGTTCAAATTGTATGGCAAGGTATGAAAGGATGGTAAGGTGAGGCAAAAGGTCAAGGTGAATGGAAAATGGAAAAGGCAAGGTAAATGATAAGATAAGACAAATGGCAAGGCAAAGCAAATGACAAGGAAAATGTCAATGTATGATAAAGGAATGATTATGTTGTTCTTACTGATTTGGAGATGCACATCCTAATCAACATATGATATAAACAAAATAATTAATCATGTAAATTTCTAGCCCATACCCTTTATAAATAATTACTTTATCAAGAACCTACTACTGATGTTGACTCTAATAATGATGTTGTCATCTTCATTGGTTGTTGATTATATTTCCTTTAAACTTTGAGACAATGGTAAATATAGATAAATAGTGGGTAAAAGGTTTGATTTGGCAATGGGCATATGGATCATAATGGAATGTATAATAGTTGGCCAATAAATGAATATCAGGAAATTTAGGTACATATAATGTTGCTAATTCCATATTGGACATACTTTTGGTTGTGGCAGGGCCAAATACTTTTGAATATGCTATCGATAGGACCACCAAAATTTTCTATTGTCTAGGCATAATAGTATCTACCACCTGATTATGCTGTATAATGGAAGTTATATTTATGTTATCTTTGATAATGTCTTTATCAAGTAGTAAAGAACTATTGTGCTTAGTTATTGGCACCTTAAAGAGGTTTTCACCAATAAAGTTGTCTTGATTGTCCCATATCACCTCCGAGAAGGTTTTACTAAGGAATGTGGAATTTTGACTTTGATTGCCTTCTAACACCTCAAATGAAGTTTCATTATAAGATGTTAAGTTTGGAATTTGATTTCCCCCTAGCACCTCCAAAAAGGTTTCACTAAGAGATTTTTCTTCCTCTACATGAATTTGGTTTTGCCCCTGTTGATATTTTAATAATTGATATGTCACCATGGATGTAGTTAAATAAGGTGTGATTATATCGATCCCAATTGACACTTGTGGGAGGTGAAATGTCAATATAATAGCTATGTTGGGTGGTGTTATTGATGTGTGGAATGTCAATATAATGGCTATGTTGGTTGGTGTTACTAATGTGTGGAATGATAATGGAATGGGAAGAGGCAACACAATCCTCATAGAATATACTAAGAGAACTTGTGTTGATGTTTAAGTAATCATCCTCAAAAACCATAGAAAGATCACAAATGTATTTAAGTTGATCTATGAGGCATGTGTAACCAATGTTGTAATAACCACAAATGTATGTTGATTCTAAAGCTGAGTCTAACTAAAAGGACTCTAAATCTAATGTTGAGACTGGTGTTGATTCTATTTTTGATACTAAATTTGATATTGGTTCAAAAATAAAAGCTAACTTAAATGTTGATTCTTCATCTGGTGTGAATGATCTTATAATGATGTATATTTGAATGTTTGGTATTGGAAAAGTAATGGACTATGATGGCATAATGGGCTCTTGAAAAATAGATTCATCTAAGAAGGGTTCAACATAGACTGGCTCATCTAGGTGAAGTCCCTCAATGAGAGGGAATAGCTCAAGGGGTGACTCCATAGAGACTAGCTTGTCAAGGTGGGACTTCAAAATGAGGGGGAAAAGGTAAAGAGACAACTCCATAGAGACTAGTTTATCAAAGGAGGGCTCTTTAAAAATAGGACAATGCTTAAGATAATGATTTGCCCAAAGGTAATTATAATCATTAAGACGTGACTCAGTAAAGACTAGTTTATTAGAGTGAGACTCCTCAATCAAAGGGAAAGGATCAAAATGTGATTCATCATAGGTAAACTCATCACAAATAGGTGTTTCAATAAAAAAACATTACAGTTTGGTTGGTTCATTTGGCCTTGGTTTGTAATTGGTTATAAAATATTAGTTTTTTACACATCTTGTTCTTTAAATGATAGATCTTGGAGAGGTAATTATTGGCTCTATTTTGGCTCGATGATCGACATGGATTTTTTAATGTAGGGAAAGGTTAGCATTGGATGAAGGATGATCTATGGTTGGAAAGTGACCTATTTTTGAGTAGGCTCATCTATGATGGGCTCAATAAAAGCTATTTTCTGGTCTAGGATGATAACTATGACTTGTCTAGTCATAATTGCATAACCTTGTTGGTATAATGAGCTACTATACTTAGAAGGGCCTGAAATGGTAATGGAAGGGCATTGAAAAGCTTGGTTTATAATAGAAGCCAAAGGATGAGCTCCTAGAATGGTAAAGGAAGGGTGTTGTAAAACTTGGTTTCTAACACAAGCCAAAAGATGAGGGATTAGAATGGTAATGGATGGATGTTGTGAAGCTTAGTTACTAACACAATCCAAAGGACAAGGGCTTAGAATGTTAATGGATGGATGTTGTGAAGCTTGGTTAGTAACATAAACCAAAGAAAAAGGGCCTGGAATGGTGATGGATGGACGTTGTGAAGCTTGGTTGCTAACATAAGCCAAAGGATAAGGACCTAGAATTGTAATGGATGGATGTTGTGAAGCTTGGTTGTTAACACAAGCTAAAATATGAGGGCCTAAAATGGTAATCCTTAGATGTTATGGATCTTGGTTACTTGCATAGACCAAAGAAAGATTAATGGTATAGGTAGGGTATCAAATACCATTATCATTGAAAGGGCAAACATCTTATGTTAATTGGATGAAAGAAGGGCGATCTTGACATATAATAATCAGTATGTCTAGGTTTAGAAATTAGCCCAAGGAGGGTGGTCTTAGTCTATGAAAATGATCTTGGTCTAGGTCTAAGCTTGAAATTAGCATTGGTATAAGAATAGGTGTTCAGTTTATTGTTGTAAATAGTTTAAACTTGGACTAGAATAGAGCTCTTCTCCAAAATTTGGTCAATGATAAACTCAGTCTAAAATATCCAATGTCAAATGTCTCACACAAATGGTCAATTGAATCGATAAATTCGAATGCCAAACTTGGTAAAAAGTGTTTCAAACAACTATAATCAAGGTCTAAAAATATAAAAGGTTGTTAGGTCTTTTGAAATAAGGCATAAATCTAGGCTCAAAACAACTATGTATAAAACAAATAGGCAAGATGTTAGCTATTTTGGAAACACAACACAAAATCTAGAATTGAAACCACTAGGTCTAAAAACAAATGGGATTTTTCTAGGTTTTTTGGAAACATAACTCAAAAGATAGAATTGAAACAACTAGGTCTAAAAGACAAGATAATTAATCTAATAATTTGAAACACTTGGACTCAAACAAGGCATTCAAATTCAAACACAAGTTTGACCTTTGGAAAAAGACATTGGACTTTAGGCACACAGAATATATACCACTTCCCAAATTTAGGCACAAATATTGCTAAAGTAAGCAAGGAATGGGTCCAAGTTGCATAACCCAAAAGTGAGAGATAAATGTCTAAGCTAAAATTAGGTGAGGCATAGGCATAAGCCAATCAACATTTGAATCTGAACTTAATAAGACCAACTTCTAACTTGTTTTAAAAGACTTGGTTCTTAAATGGACAACAAGCTAGACCAAAATGGATGATATAATAATACTAGGGATAGATCCAAAAGGCACACATAGTTTTGAAATTATGATTGGATACAAGTGTTAACTATACAACTTGCACCCTAAAAGGAGGTTGGTCAAGCCTACCTTCTAGGCTAGGGTATCATGGGAATAGGCCAAGGCTCTGGGTGACCTATGACTAGGCTAGACCTCTAGGTTATGGGACTATCTCCCTTGGTACATCACTTATGGATCAAAATCACTAAGACCTATTGATTAGGGTGAAAATGGATAGAAGGAATGCATAAAATAAACCTATACTACTAGAGGTGATACACCAATATCATTCATCCACTTAAATTGACCTCATCCAACACTAGTAAGCAAGACAAATGGTTCAATCTTCTAACTCCAATGACTCATATACAAAAGTGTTTCACATAGTGGTTACACTAAGTGGTAAATACATGAGGGTGATGATGTAAGGTCTAGATCAAGACACTTACCAATCAAACTTCCACTCTAATATCATCCACTCATCACTCAAACACACTATGTGACATGCATAAGAACATATACTAGCAACTAGGTGAGACTAAGACCTACCAAGGGAGATATAAAACCTATCACATGTGCAAATAAAACAAGTATAAAACAATAAACTAGTATCAATGAGTCTAAAAATAATTAGTTGCATTAACTTAAGAGGTTACAAGGTGCAAATCTAGGCAAAGTTTCCTCATACCTAGGTGAGGATGCAAATAAAGGCTTCTAGGCCTAAATAAATAGAAGAATGAGAAGGAAAAAAGAGTAATAATGAAATGAAGGTGAAATTTATAGGTCATAAATTACCATAGACTACTCCAACATCAGTTAAAATAATCATAGTATCCCCTGAAACTCCCTCCATGCATTAGTCTCTTCATTGGTGGTCTTCAATGGGCCCTTCAGGCATTGAGGTGGAGTGTTGGAGGCTATAGTTGACTTAGTTGAACTATTTCAAAGCATGGTCATGCCCTTATCTAGTCAAGCACTTCTCCTTTGATATTTACAAACATGAAGATGGCTAAATTAAGTTACCCATGAAGCATCTAGGAGCCCATATTCTCTTACATGTCAATTAAGCTAAGGAAAACTACCCCCCATATTTCATAATGACCATGAGGTGTGTTTATATCCTTTATGCATTATTTTCAAGGGTATCATGACCTTGTATTGATTTCTTAGCATCCCCTTTATGCAAATTTTCATATATCTTTGTTGACCAAGTATGTCTATTAGGCGAATTAGGCATAGTTGCATGGTTTTTATTTCTTGGTTGGCCATATAACATCAAATAAAACCTTAGGAATAGGTAAAAAAAGCATATCATTGGCCTAAAAAAGTGTTCCACACCATGGATTAAGCCTTATAATCACTGCACACCTACAACTTTACCTTTCCTAGTTGACTAGGCCATTTTTTTTAGCATCTACAAATTGATTATTTGGTGTGGACATACAGAAGCATTTTCAGGTAGAGTTATGGACACTTCATTATTTTAGGATGTGAAAAAAGTCTCAAACCACCCCCACTAATGATTTTCAACTCCCAAATCAACTCTATACCTTGATTTATACCCAATTCCTTAAAAAAACATAGCTTCTAACAAGTCTATATAGTAGTCTATATAGACCAGTGCCATGAGTAGGGTCTCCTCTAAGTGGACTAGGTTATCCAAGTGTTGATCAGGTCAATTTAGAGTGTTTGAGTGCAAAAAAAATCAAGTTTTCCTAAGTTAGGTTATTCTTAGAGTTTAAACCAAGTTTTGGAGGTCTGCCATTTTAATAATAGTTCATAAATATCAGATCTCCAATCTAAAAATTATGGTCATGGATGTTTATTTCATATACCCCCTATGTCTCTTGAAAATCTTTGGGTCCCATGCACCTTGTGTGTAGAGATATGAATCTAAGTTGGTGAACTTAGAACTCTCTACAAGCCTTCTAAACATGTTTGCAATCTTAACATTAGTTCATAAAACTAGGTCCTTCAAGTCCATTCACTCCTTTATGGATTTCAAGTGCACTGGGGTTCCCAACTCCCTCTTTTATCATTTTACCTAATCTTCTCTACTATGAAAGATATGAGCATTGTGATAAGAAGCTCAAGGTGGTAGCTTAGAGTAGTAAAGTTTATGAGAGATAATGATACTGATCTAACCTTATCCCTATTTTAATTTTTTTTAAACATCTCTCATAGGACATATAACATCACCTCACACCTTCTCATGATCTTGTATTTTCTTGTGGGTTTTGGTTATGCTACTCAGGTTGAGGTGGGGTCTTGAGACCCAAGATTGGTTTTTAGCCTAGATTAAGTTCTAGAGCTTTGATTCCTTTGTAGGTATTTTAGGGATTCAAAATCATCATAACACCCTCTTTTCCACATGTTACTAACCTTATAGTTTATCTCTAGTTACTTAAACTCCCTCTTTATCTCCATTCTCTCATATGAGCTTGCCTTGAGTGCCATGGTTACCAAGCCTAAGTGCTTGATAACAGGTGTTATAGGTCTAAGTGGTTTCATGTCTTTTTAAATCATGTTGATGAGGATATGAAACTCATGTAATATTCTTATAGGATCTATAAATATCCCTTTTAATAGGGTTTCCTTCTATATTGCTCCCTATATGCTTACCAAATTCTTGCTTAGGGTTTGAGGGTAATTAGGCCTATGTAGACCTAATGCTTCGGTCTAGTGCTTTATTTATTTAGTATGAGACTTATACCATCATGAAAAAATTATATGAATTTTACACTTCCCTCTCTATATGATTTCAATTCTTAGGGATCCCTAAAAATATGAGAATGCCTTCAACTTTAGTGCATGCCTATTTGCAATGATTTTAAGCCTAATGGGCTAAATAAGCCATCATGCTCTCCTTACCATTCTAAGAATCCTATTACTTGGATAACTTTTATCCATCTTCTAACTTATTTTTTGAAATTTTTAAATCCTTAGACAATCCCAAAGCATTCATCCATCTCCAATTTATGTGTACATGCCTATTTAGGCCTATTTAGGCCTAGTATGCCTAATAAGCCCTAAAGCTCTATTTTGCCTATCATAATTGAATTAAAGAATATAATGAAGGATAATATTATTAAGAGGATAATTTATATACATTTATTCATATTTCTATTTCACTTATCTACATTATGTCCACACTTCTACCCTTCTATTAATGACCCAGTCTGTAGGTGATTTTAAGCCTATTAGGAATGTGAGTGTGAATTCTCTTATTGGATAGAACTTTGAGGTCATCCTGAGTAGTATATAATAAATAAAATGACCTCTATTTAACACATACCTCTTGAAACTCTCCCATATTTAATTCAATCACTTGGCCCCTAACTGTCTATAGGATACAATCATAGCCTGCTTGTTTGTGTAAGGGGTAAGAGGTGGGTCTTATTTTTAAGGGAACCATCTACATGATTAATCATACCTATTAATTATACTATGGGGTATATAATATATTTAATATCACACACCTTCAAGGCTCCTTGATGCGGTATCTTATGATCAACTTGATCCTTACCTACAGTCAGGCATGTAGGTGGTAATTAGGATCTTGATTGTGTTATGGGTGTAAATAACTTCTTTCTTGGTATCTTAAACTTATTTTGACCTTGAAAGACATATGTTATAATAAATTCAAACCTTTTTAGTTTTTTAACCTTTCTAACTTATTTCCTTTAATATTTCCTCCCTTATCATGTACCCAAGAGGTGCAACTATCTTTGATTCCTAAATGTAGGTCTATGTTTATTTGTCTTAGGATTAATAGGCCTAATTAGGCCTTAAACCCTTTTGTACATATTAGAGGACCAAATAATCAGGTATATATTGAGGGCTTATAAGTAATAATTACTCACTCTCTATTTACTCTTAGTTACTTTTTATGCAAACTTTAATGCACTTAGCTCTTCTTCTCATAGCTTTGACTGTAGGTGATGAATGAGGTGAGCCTAAAGGTGTGTGGCCATTGAGAAGATGGGTATGATGCTCTATTATTTCTATTGGGTTATCTTGGAATGGTTTTGGTCTCTTCCTTTTCCTTTGTCCCCTCTGATCTCCTTGACCTCATTAGACCTTCAGTACTCCTCTAACATGGGACTTATAATCCTATGTATGCTGAACAAGAGTCTTAATTATGCTTATGATTTTAAGACTGAGTAGGAAGTGATAATCCTTGTCCAACCATAATTTATCCATCTCCATATTTTTTAGGACCTTTTGACTCACTTTTAAGTATCTCACCCTTTTAGACCCCATTCCAACAATGATCATCTTATTTGCTTAGTTTATTTTGAAAGGTTTGTAGCGACTGAGTGAGGCTTTAACATTATAGTATAGATGGTGGGTGAGGATGGTATTTGAGGATATATCTATTAAGGTGAATAATGGAAACAAAAAATAATGAATTAGGAACATATGTATCCTAAAACAACTTAATGACTATCTACACCTACCCGGTTTCCACTTTGTAAATGAGATAACACAAACATGATAGTCATATTGGAAATAAGACCTTGAAGGGTTTACCTGACCATATGATGGTGACTCAGATATGATTGGGAGAGGAGGGAGGTTTGAATATATTCAAGGATACCATCACCAAACTTTCAACATCATTAAACACCTTCAACTATGCACCAAAGACTGTACAACATGAGAAACTTTATCTGTAGTCTACAAATGGAGGAAACACAAAGATTTGCTTGATCTCACACCCTCACATTGTGTGAAATATGGGTGGATAGTGATGAAGATAGGACATGATTACTTATATAATCACCATCAAGCATTAATTTTTATATTTACTTTAAGGATACACAAAAATCATTACACTTTTGACCCCTTATACAAATGAAGAAGACCATTTGAGTGCCCAGATTGTTAGAATTTGTTCATAAATCATAGGCCATAAATGTGAAGAAAAATTACATGAATTATAAGGTTAAGAGACCCCATTATTTTTCCTAAATCCTCAAATTTTGATTTTCTCTCTCTTGTATGAAATGACCAAAAACCTAGAAACTTGTTTAGACTACCAAGAAGCTCGATAGAGGAGGAGAAATGGTTTTTGTTATTTATAACCTTAAAACTCATGGATATCTTCATTAGATGCATGAAATAATCCTCCTATACAACTTATTGACTTATTCTATCCATATCTATATTTTATGAATCTATACAAGTCAAAAACTCCTACAAAATAGCTTATTTTTCTTCATTTTCTCATGGTTTAGACTCTAAAATGCCATTAGAGGATGGGAGGAGGGAAAAATAAGTCAAAAAACATTTAAAAATTGGTTTTATGGTGGGGTAAGTTGAAGAGAAACATTTTTCCCATGTGTGGGGTCCATTTGGTTAGTAAAAGGTGGATTTGAGCTCCAAAATGGACCCTATTTGTTAGGGTGTGGAGCTAAAAGCTTCAACTATTTGCAGACACAAAGAAGAGGTTGCTGAAGAACCAAAAGAACTAGCATCGCTAGCATGACTGATGTCGATCAGATGTAGTGCAGAAGGCAACCAGTGATGGCAGCTAGTCGACCGACGTCGGCAGCACCAGGTAAGCAGGGACCGGTGTCGGTCGCCTGTGTGTTCCAAAATTGCTGTTGACAAATAGTCAGTTAAGTGAAGCGAGTGTTTGCATGTCAAATGACTAATTATAGTCATGAGCTGCGTGTCTAATTATTGTAGTCAGATTTCTATTTTTGTAACCATGGGATTCTATTTAAAGACCCATGAGGCATGTATTGTAATTACCAAGAAGGCAAGTAAAAGCATTGAAGCAAGCAAGGTCAAGGAGATCTACAGGTGTAAGGTCAAGGAGATTAGCTAAAGCATTCAAGGAGGGATAGCAACTTAGGTTGTAGAGTTGGTTTTTTGTTGAGCAAGAGAGAGAGGGAAGAAGGTCTTGAGGTGTGGCAAGCCTTTGAGGTGGAGGAAGAAGTGGCATATTCCTTATTGTATTTTCTTCTAGTAATATCTAATACAAGAGTGTGTATCATCTCTCAAATTCTTTGTTGTCTCAAGTT
This sequence comes from Torreya grandis, assembly GCA_037957365.1. Lineage (NCBI taxonomy): Eukaryota > Viridiplantae > Streptophyta > Pinopsida > Cupressales > Taxaceae > Torreya > Torreya grandis. The sequence goes on from JARHVA010002871.1 coordinate 1,380,633, forward strand.
TCTAGTTACTTTATCATTTTGGTATAATTCTGTGTTTAATTGCTTATAATAAAGTAATCAATTATGCTTCCATTGGATAAGGGGTCACCTAACAGTTGGTATCAGAGCATATTGATTGTTGTAGGTTTCCCCTGACAAGTGGTATCAGAGCTACGGTTTGTAGGAAGCAGGGTATTATTTTTGATTACAGGTCATTCACAAGGTTTTCTGATTGAGTGGGAGTTCAACAATGGCAGAAGAAAGTAAGCTACGAATGGAGAAGTTTAATGGCAAGAATTATCAACACTAGAGGATACAGATTGAGGACTATCTATATCAGAAGGATTTGTACTTACCGTTGGGTGGGGTTGCATGCAAGCCCACAGATATGAAGGATGAAGAATGGAGTGTTCTTGATCGAAAGGCTCTCAGTTCCATAAGGTTGAGCCTTGCATCATCTATGATTTCTAGCTTATCACAGTGCAAGACAATGAAAGAGTTGATAAAGTCCTTGGCAAATTTATACAAAAAGTCCTCGGCTTCTAATAAGGTATATCTTATAAAGCAGCTATTTACTTTGCAAATGCAGGAAGGTGGATCAGTACATACTCATCTCAATGATTTCCATGGTTTGGTAAACCAGTTAGATTCAGTCAATATTGTTTTTGATGATGAGGTAAAGGCTCTCTTGATTTTATGTTCTTTGCCTGAAAGTTGTGATAGTTTGGTTATGGCAGTAAGTAATTTTGCATCTGCTTCTAAAATCTTAAAAGTTGATGATGTTGTGAGTGTGATCTTGAATGAGGAAATACGCAGGAGAAGCACAGGTGAATCATCAGGTAATGCTCTAAGTGAAAAAAGTAGGGGAAGGCAAAGGGAGAAGGTTGAGCAAGGGAAATCAAGGTTGGGAAGGAGATCCGAATCCAAAGGTGTTACCTATTAGTTTTGTGGAAAGAAAGGACATACAAAGAAGGAGTGTTGGTTGAGAGATAAAGAGAATCAACATGCAGGTATTGAAGAAGCAAAGGATGCAAATATTGTGGTACAGGATGCTCTCATACTTTCTTTGGATAGTCAGGTAGGATCATGGATTTTAGATTTTGGTTCATCTTTTCATGCATCCCCAAACAGAGATTTGTTTCATGAGTATGAACAGGGAGACTTTGGAGTGCTCTATTTAGGGGATGGTATGCCTTGTCAGATAGTTGGCAAAGGGAAAGTGCAGCTGAGATTGTAGATTGACAACACATGGGTGTTGAAGGAGGTCATGCATGTTCCAATTCTGAAGTAGAGTTTGATTTCTGTAGGAAGGTTGGGTGATGAGGGATGCACAATAACCCTCAGAGTGGATTCCTGGAAGGTTACCAAGGGTGCACTTTTTCTAGCAAGAGGTAAGAAAGTAGATACTCTTTATCTGTCTACTTGTATTGCTAATTTTACTTTTGGTTTATCTACTTCAGCTATAGATTCGAAGATGTGGCTTAATAGGCTTGGTCACATGAATAAGAAGGGAATGGAAGTTCTTGATTCAAAAGGTATGTGTTCAAATTCAGAAAGCATAGATACAGTTCATTGCAAAAAAAGGAAATTTGATGCTTTTGACAAGAACAAAGAAGCCTTGGTGTTTATGGAGGAGATGAAGGACAGAGATCAGTCACAGGGGATGAATAAATCTGAGCAGGGCAGCATGGATAGAGGTTTGATCCAAGAAGAGCTCATGGATGAAAATTTCATCACTTACAGGAACACACAGATGTCGATGTCGGTCACATGGGACCGACATCGGTCAGCTAGATACCGACATCAGTCATGTGCAGACCAACAGGGTCGGTAGGTCAGGCAGGAAAAGTCTGACGTTGGTCATCAGGATCGACATCGGCAGGAGGGACACCGGCGTCGGCCAGGGAAACGACATCGGCAGTCAGGGCCAGTGCAGGGAACTGACATCGATTGGGAACAGACTGGGAGATGGCTGAGATCGGTCACTGGAACAGATGTTGGGTGGATCAATGAGTCTCAAACACCCATATGGAGGTCAAAAAAGGTATGTGAACCTCATATTCATTGTTTACCTTCTTTATATTGCTTACTGATAGTCAAGAACTAGGAAGACAGAAGAAGCAATGTAGGTAGAATCCAGAAATAGTGGGAGCTTGGCATGGATGAGGAGTGTGAGTCCTTGGAGAAGAACCAAACAGGTATTTATTGGTAGAGTTTTCAGCTAGAAGAAAACACTGGATGGAGGGATGGATTCTCGTCTTAGAGAAGAGAGTGGATGGACACATGAGACAGAAGGCTATGGTATATGGTCTTGATTAGGCTGCAGAACAATGGAGGGTTTCATATACAGTTACTATATTGGACTTGTTGCAGGGTTTTTCTGAGCTAAGGGTAGAGTTGGTTCAGAAGTGTGTCATGGAGAATTTGGGAGCTACAAAATTTTTGTGGCATAAGTGACAGGTATAGCATCACAGGTTTGCGCGGTGGTTAGTCTTCAATAGTGACTTTGAAGAGGGATACAGAGCCAAAGGAACAAAATAGATGGTGTATAGGTATAGGTACAGTAGCAGTTATTTATCTCCTAGTGGGAGATTGTTAGGGTGTGGAGCTAAAAGCTTCAACTATTTACAGACACAAAGAAGAGGTTGTTGAAGCACCAGAAGAACTGACATCGATAGCATGATCGACATCGATCAGATGCAGTGAAGAAGGCAACCAGCGACGACAGCTAGTCGACCGACGTCGGTAGCACTAGGCAAGCAGGGACCGACGTTGGTCGCCTATGTGTTCCAGAACTGCTGTTGATGATTAGTCAGTTTAGTGAAGTGAGTGTTTGCATATCAAATGACTATTTATAGTCACGAGCTGCGTGTCTAATTATTGTAGTTAGATTTCTATTTTTTTAACCATGGGATTCTATTTAAAGACCCATGAGGCATGTATTGTAATTACCAAGAAGGCAAGTAAAAGCATTGAAGCAAGCAAGGTCAAAGAGATCTATAGGTGTAAGGTCAAGGAGATCAACTGAAGCATTCAAGGAGGGATAGCAACTCAGGTTGTAGAGTTGGTTTTGTGTTGAGCAAGAGAGAGAGGGAAGAAGGTCTTGAGGTGTGGCAAGCCTTTGAGGTGGAGGAAGAAGTGGCATCTTCCTTATTGTATTTTCTTCTAGTAATATCTAATACAACAGTGTGTATTGTCTCTCAAATTCTTTGTTGTCTCAAGTTTCTAGTTACTTTATCATTCTAGTATAATTCTGTGTTTAATTGCTTATAAGAAAGTAATCAATTGTGCTTCCGTTGGATAAGGGGTCACCTAATAGTTGGTATCAGAGCATACTTATTGTTGTAGGTTCCTGACACTATTAAGTATGAAACACCTTGAAAGTGACATGATTAAAATGGGACTCTTTGGGATCCCTCTAGGCAAATTAACATTGAATAATTTCCCCTTTTCAAAATTTTATAATGCAAATAGAATCATGTTGCATGTTTGAGTGTCTTGAAAGGGCTAATCAAGGTTTGAGACAGACACGAACATAAAGACCATGGAAAATGGCTTTAAACACCTCACTAGGATTCACAATAGAACCTGAACATAGCTTAGACACCATTCACATTTCTTATCAAAGTCTCTCTCAGAAGTACTGGCTTGAAACAAGCCCATATACCATAAGAACCAATAAACTTAAAAGATCCAAACTACCTTAACTTTTGCTAAAGATCCTTAATCTTATCAAACAAGGTTAAGACCATTCTTTAGAATTCATGAGACATTTTGACATTATTTTACTCATTCAAGGAGCATTATGAGGACCTAGTACATCACCTAAAGACCCAATATAACCATGACATTTGATGAATTCACAATAAGTTTCTAGTACATAACATGATACTTTTAATAGTGCTAATAACGTTCAAAGTGAGACCCATGAAGACATCAACATATAGGGAGATCAAGCTTGGGTGGGTGTCATGAAAAGTTTTTGGTTGTAGGGGTTTACTTTATGCCTAGGAGGTCAAAATTTCAACATTTTTGGTGACTCACAGGGGTTGGCCAACCTACTGGTTAAGAGAACCCACTAACTCTCTATGATAGTGATGACTCAAACATGACATCATGGCTTAGGTGACTATCTTCTTGGACTGCCCAAATAAATTATCACCTCATGACACCTCTTAGGACTAAAAAAACTCACAAGACATAACAAAGGCAACTAAATAAATAAAACTAACACCTAATAACTAATAATAAAGACACCAAAACAATTAAGGTAACTAATTATAGACTTTTGTATGACACACTTATTGAAACAAGACAAAAAAATATTAGAAACAACTAACTAAAACACACCTCCTTTTTCCTATAGGATCAAAATGGAAGCTCCTTTGATCATATTGGATCCATGAGATTAGATTGCCACAAGATGACTAGAGTCTAATCAAGTATTATTCATTGAATGATGGTTCCCACTTACAGTGAAAGGCATCTACATATTCATAGCCTCTTAGGAGAGTGGTTAGACCTTCTTGATCTACTCTCAAGTACATGGATTGGCTAGGTGAGTCAATCACCCAATCATAATCATTACACACTTATCTTCCTTGCATGATCAATGTTAATTCTACCTCAGTCATGAGTTACTCTTGACCAGGCTGAATAGTTTGAGGTGGCCCTTGTGTTATGGCTGTAAGGTTGGATTATAGAGAATTACATCTTGTTTCCTACAAGCTTGAGGCCAGCAAGGTTATGTTCCACTCTCCAAAAGTGATGATACATCCACAAATGAGATGAGGGGTTGATATACTTGTCTTAAGATCTAAAACAAGTCATATTCACATGAAATAACTCCTTGAGATGAAATGATTAGAGGGTTATCTTCTCCTTGTCTGATGGAACCATTCTCCTTGATCTAATCTTGATCATGGCATGCTTTAAGAAGGTTATAACCTAACTCAATGATGGAAAATAAGTCTATTGCTTAGTATTCATATGGCTTTAGCTTGCTTGGACTCTCTTCAAGGTGAATAATGGCTGATGTAAGAGTAGGCATATCATAATTCAAGAAATATTTTGACACTTTACCTTCTTGACCATGCTCATGGGACTACAAGTCATATTCTGCCATCTCTAATAGATTATCAAGAGTCTCTTTCTCTACAACAATAATCTAATCAATGTGTATGATGTCAAGGTTACCTTGTTCATCAACTTCATTTGATGGTATATGTAGAGATGGAATCCAAAGATAGTTACATCAAGCATTAGTCTAGAAAACTCAATAAAAATGCACAAGAACATAACAAGCTAAGCTAATTCTTTTGATAGGGTTTGGAAAATGACAATTAAGAGCTAATGAAAGAAAGCATACACAATACCTTCCCAAAAGCATCCCATCACCCAAATATAGCTCAAAGCATGATTTTACCCTTGATTTAGTGCTCAATTCTTTGTTAATGATGTAAGTAAAAGCTCCTTCATCATATCTTACTCACCAATGAAACTAGGCTTATGATATGAAATCAAATATATGCATACCAATGAATCTATCCTATTGCAAAGTAAGCATAATAAACACCACACATATATTGCTTGTGTAGAGAATTCTACATAATAAGTTTACATAAATGAAGCTTCAAAATGGTGGTCTTGGCCCTCTTATTTATAGATTTTTGGAATTGATCAAAATGAACTATGACCATCCATCTTAAAATCAGGATGTGTGGTCAAAAATCCATTCAATTTTGGAGGTTTAAATCATAAATACCCTAATAAATATTTGGAAAAAAGGGGCATTAAAGAGGCATGAGAGGCCTTAAACATGATATTTTTTCCATTTATGGCTTATGGATGTCACCCCACAGATGATGTCATTTGATGATGAAGATATTAAAAATCAATTTCTAACTAAAAGATATTCAATAATTTCTATGGATTTTCCACTTAAGCTCTTAATTTGGATTAATTTTCCAGAGTGGGATTAATCAAATTTAGTGCAATTCTTTGGAAATTAGATGCTCAATCAAACTGGTTGAAACATCAAGTTACTAGGTAATAATTTGAATTGAGTGGAATTAGAGGATGATGTTAGTTGCATATAGACTAATATCCCATTTAGGGCATTGTCAACACAAAATAACACATGCATGTGCTGTGTGTTTGTGAATTTGGAAAAAAGAGTGAGCCAAAGCACCAAAATACATTTTTATCATTTTGGCTTGAAATGATTTGAGAAAAGTTAATAATCACATAAAATATATTGCCCCATTTATGGATACATTATCCTAAATCGACACTTGTATACGACAAGCTCAAACCATTGAGCACATTTAAGTTATTTTGGCCCAATTTATGCATTTTTACAAATTTTGAGTAAGATTGACAATTTTAACACAATGGTGTTAGGAAATGGATGTTTATATTTTGCCCCTATTTAAGAAGGTATAGGAAGACATTTGGATGAAGCAACATTTTTTCAAATAAAAGAGTTGTTAGGAAGAAGTCAGAAGTAAAATTCCCCATGATTCCCCCTTGAGAGGACATACAAGGATGAAAGAGAGGGATGGACTCTTAAAAAGAGAGAAAAAGTTAAATTAATCTGTGAAATAGAATAAATTCTAGCTGAGCTAATGCTTGCATTCATTTATTCTCAATGATCAAAATATAATTAGAATATAAAGGGCCCCAAGGAAGGGGGAATGGGAAAGATACAATCCAAAAATATAAATGACACACTATGAACACACCCAAAACTAGGGTGCAAATTGTGCACTGAGGAACTGATCAATCCTAAGATAAGTTATACACTATGATATTACTAGAATGAGGGAAACATTCCATAGATATTTTAATTAGAAGAAAGAGGAGAACATTTCTCCAAAGAGAATAAATAATAATGTGCTCCAATAAAGTAGATTTTATTAGTTGATAAAGTAATTTTACCCCAGTAGGGATGATTTTGATCACTGATACCCTAGTAAGGCTGATTTAGATTTGTGACTGCTTCAAATGTTGTTGTGCCTTAGTAGGGAAAATTGGCAAGCATAGCTCAAGGATATAACATAATGCATAGATTGAAGATGAGTGGGCAAAAATTTAGATGTGGTTTTATAATGAATGAAAAATCCAAAAGAAACCAAGCATATAAGGATGCATAAAGTGGTGAAAGAAATGAATAAAAGAATAAAGATGGCTGAGTTGACTTGAGATACGTTATGTATCCAAGCACTACCTACATAGTCCAAATGGACCTCAAGCTAATGTAGTTCACCTAGAAATAGGAGAGAATGTAATTAGGAATGAATAAGAGAAGAAAAATGGACCACTATTTGATTAGACTCATAATATATGCCAAGAGATGCACGTCTTACATAGAGTCCTAAGTGCAAAGGTTCATCGGTGCCTAATTTCATTAGTGCATTTAAGAGCTGATCTTTGGAGTTGCAATGAATTTGAGACTTGGATCAAAAGCACATAGTGATTTCTATATCAAAATAACATTATGCATCATAAGTATGAGTAACCTATAATGACATTGTATTTCAATTGTGTTGATTTGGTTCAAATGTGAATACTTATAACTAAGGATAATGATAAAACTACGAAGATCAAAGTTACAAATATTTACATTTAAACAAAAACAAAGATAAAAACATAAATTCCACCTACTTAAAATCAACATATGAATAATCAAGACTTAAGTAGGAGCAAGAATGTATAAAAACAAAGCAAGAACAACTTAATAAACAACATGAAAATAGGATATGAATAATCAAGATCCATGTGTGTATAAGAAATTATTGGAAAACAAACAAAATATTAAAACTAAAGACTGAGAAGAACAAGAAGAAATAACAAAGGAAAAAAGAAGAAATAAATAAAGAGAAAATAAATCATAATAAAACACCAATAAAAATTAGATGAATACAAACAAATAAGAGTTAGTCACAATGTTAGTACAGTTTAAAAATAATCATTCAAGGATGTGTGGTAGAGGTATTAATTTCTACAATAGCATAACAAGAATAAAGAAACAAAGTTGTCTCCAAATGATAGGGAAATAACACAAAATAAAATGGGGGAGAAAGAATAAAAGGAAGGGGGTGGCTGAGCTGACTCTAGATGTACAAGATAAATGGACACTGCCTACATAGCTCCATGGACACGAGATCCAACATGAACTTTAAGCCAAATGTATTTCTCCTAAGAAATGGGATAGAGTAAGAGTGATGATAAGAAAACATGATTAATGTTTTAGAGGAAATAATAAAAATGGACTTGCAAAATGGTGAGAGTGTTCAAATCAGGGCTTGTAAAATGGCTAGAGTGTGGGATCAAAATAAGCAAAAATGAAAGATAATGTTTTTGTTTATTTAATGAAATATTTTATAATGTTTTTATGTTTTTGGGATAAGAAACAAAAATGAACTATTCAAAAAATGCCTAGGGAACTACCTAGCTAAGGAGATGCACATCCACAAGTAAGAGTTCAGACAATGGATAAATCAATTGCAATGGTCCATGCTCATAAATCAGTAAGATTAAGGCCCTCCAAGGAAATAATACCTATAAAAAAATAGTGAAATAGAATATCATGTAGTGATAGATAGCTCTGAAGAACAATGCAATAGGTAAAAATCCTAAGCCAAAGATGTTTTTGTGTTAACTCATCTGTAGAAGAAGCTAAAAATACTATCCATGAAAGATTGCTTTGTAGAACTAGAATTAAATGTATCCAAAATTCCTATGATTCATAATCAGGATCATAATTGGTCAAAGGATAAAAAATTTCTAGGTTACAATGGTCCAAGATATAAAAATAATGTGGTTCTAAATAGAACGGTCTAGAACGAATATGGTCCAAAAGAGGACGGTCTAGGGTGGGATAAAATGAGTCCAACTAGAATATAAATGATCCAAAGTGACAAAAATCCAAAGCATCTACTATCCAAAGTCATAAAATAATATGGTTCCCATAATAAGGGTCTAGGGTAGGTCAAAACATAATGAATATAGTCCATCATGGGATGGTTTAGGATATAATGGTAGGATAAAAAAACTTTAGCATAAGTTGCCCCCAAGTAAGGGGTCTTGTAGACAATGGTTCAAATGGCTATCAAGAATAGAACCACTTGAGATGCACAATGTTCATGGGCTTTGTAAGTTCTTTGCCACCTGGAGTGGCAAATTGATATGCACCTAATCTATAATGTGTTGTAATAACATAGGGCCCTAGCAAATTAAGTTAGAACTTACCTTTTTTCTTGCATTCAACATTTTTGTTCTTCTAGTTCTATTTAAAAACCAAATCACCAATCTCAATCTCCAAAGGGAGAATGCACTTGTTGTAGCTTTTCTTCAATCTACTATGATAGGCCTATAAGTTTTCTAGGGTAGCCAAATGCTTGCCATCAAGGAGTTCTAGTTCTTTTAAACCCTGAGACTCTATATGGTTCATCATTTTCAATGTTCTCCAAAGATGCTTATAATGAAGGCAACTCAATCTTAACGAGGATAAAAGCTTTTGTGCCATAAACAAGGGAGTATGGAGTGGCTCCTATAGGGGTTTGATGACTGGTTCGATAATCCCAAAGGGCAAGAAAAATTTACAAGTGATAATTATAACCAACATCATTGACATTTTGAGAATGGCTACAATGGTTTTATTTGATGCCTCGACTTGTCTATTGCCTTGTGGGTTATATGAATCAACCGAAGTGGAATCAAAGTCACCAGGGTTGACATAATTTTATTTTGTTGGATGTGAAACTATTTCCTTGTTCTTCCTTACAATGAATTCATAACCAAGACAATAGTTATAATTATGGAAATCAACTTCTAGATGCTTGTAATACTAATAAGGCTATAAATTGGTGGGAATAATAACCTTGATCCCATCATGAGGAAACTTAAGGCACTAATTCAAGGTGGATAGAATATCCTATACTTCATGGATCCAAGGATAACCAAGAAGTATGTTATAAGGCAACTCAATATCCGTAATATGTAACAATTTGTGATGTGAAATAGACCCAACAATGATTGACAAACAAATGGTATTTAAATATTCCCTCTTGGCATTGTTATAAGCCTTTATGGTGATCATCTTTGGCTAAATATCCTTCATAATGTATCCCAATATTTATACCAATTTGATGGACACTATGTTTAGACCCAAATAATTATCTATAAGAACCCGCTTGATCAAATGGTTCAATGATGACCTTAATATATAATGGGTTGTTATGGCTAGGATCGAGGGTGGACATGTCTTTTTTATCAAACGTGACCTATCAAAATAAAGACAAATATTTCACTAGTGTCTAGAACTATTTAGGATTAATATCATTGGGAATAGTGGATTATTCCAAAAGGTTGTTCAATATAGTTATATAAACTTTAGACGTATGCAAAAGATCTAAAATGGAAATCTATGTAGGGGTTTTACTCAGTTGGTCTGATAGACTATAAGGATTTTCAATAATAGGATGAGAAGGTTTAGCCTTAGTTGGTATAGTGTTCACCTTTGGATTTGAAGGCACAATATTCACATTGGGTTCATAGTTAGAAGAAGAGGGAAAAGTTCCATGAAGGGTAACTTGTGAGCATCTAGTTGTAATTGCATAATCTAGAGGTGGAAAAGAGCCATTATGATTAGAAGATGAAGGAAAAATACCTTGAAGTGTGACTCACAGGCATCTCATTGTACTAAAGTAATTTTAAGTTGGCAAGGATCCATTAGAATTAGAAGAAATATGAGGTCTAAAAATAGTAACCCATGCAAATAGAGACACAATAGAATTGTATAAACTCAATGTGATGTTACTAGAGGGAGATGATGTTGACCCTCTAACAATGGGTCCCATAATTTGAGGAGCACAAGATGATTCATGGGTTTTAATAGTTATATTGGTAGTGTGTTCACATAAATGCATCCCATGATGTTTTTATAATCTTAAGGCATGTTGTTGTAACCCAAGTTATTCGCATGGGTATTCTAATCCTGATTATGATCATGCTAGCTATGATTCTAACCTTGAGTCTAATTTTTCCACAAATTATATCCTTAGTTTTTATTATTCCTTGGTGGATACTTATTATGTTGAGGAAATGGATCTTTGTAGATTCCAATATCCTAATTAGTCTCCTATAGAGCCAACTTAATCTCAACTTTGCCACTTTCGATCAAATATTCAATAAGGTGTTGTAATTGAATGCATATATAAGCACCATGACCAACAACATGATAGAATTTGTAAAATTTATTTTCCTGATACCAGTCAGGTTTGGGTTAATCCATAGGAAATGTCCTTGGTGTAGGCCACACAATCAGGTTAGTTGCTACAAGCTTTTAGAGAATTGCCTCAATAGGCTCCACTAGTTTGTTGAAGAATCTAAAGTTGTTGTTGAATACCCTTTATAGAGGGATTATTTTTAAAGTGTTTGGTGGATTTAGTGGAGCTAATTTCACATTTGGATCCAACAAATACTGCACCATTTGTACATGTCTTGATTCAGTTACTCCATTCCCTACCATGTTCTTATTCTTATTGAATCCATTAGGTTTGTCTTGTGCAATCATCTAAACTAGTGATTGGGTTTGATTTGAAGTTTGACCCTATGAATAAATATTGACAAGGACTTTGGTAATAAGTTCCTTCTCAATCTACACACCCTTGTATAGATTATACACCACCTCAGGTTTTAAGTTCTATGCAAAAATGTCTGCCAACTATTTGTTTAACAAATTATGTTGAAAGTGACCAGCTAATGCTTTCCACCATTATAGATATGTTTTGAAGCCTTCTCCATCCTACTATTTGGCTTTTCACATGTCAACAATAGTCAATTCATGTTCAATATTATATGCGAAGCAGTTGACAATTTTTTTAGATAATTCATTCTAATCTGTAACTGATCCCTTAGGTAACTTAAGTAGCCAATCTAAATCTTGTCTCATTAAACTTCATGGAAATTGTTAGGGTGTGGAGCTAAAAGCTTCAACTATTTGCAAACACAAGAAGAGGATGCTAAAGAACCAGAAGCACTGGCATCGACAGTATGACCGACGTCGGTCAAGTGCAGTGCAGAAGGAAACCAGTGACGACAGGAGGTCAGCCGACGTCGGCAGCACCAGGCAAGTAGGGACCGACGTCGGTCGCCTGTGTATTTCCAGAACTAGTGTTGATAAACAGTCAGTTAAGTGAAGTGAGTGTTTGCATGTCAAATGACTAATTATAGTCACGAGCTGTGTGTCTAATTATTGTAGTTAGATTTCTATTTTTGTAACCATGGGATTCTATTTAAAGACCCATGAGGCATGTATTGTAATAATCAAGAAGGCAAGTAAAAAACATTGAAGCAAGCAAGGTCAAGGAGATCTACAGGTGTAAGGTCAAGGAGATCAGCTGAAGCATTTAAGGAGGGATAATAACTCAGGCTATAGAGTTGTTGTGTTGAGCAAGAGAGAGAGGGAAGAAGGTCTTGAGGTGTGGCAAGCCTTTGAGGTGGAGGAAGAAGTGGCATCTTCCTTATTGTATTTTCTTCTAGTAATATCTAATACAAGAGTGTGTATTGTCTCTCAAATTCTTTGTTGTCTCAAGTTTCTAGTTACTTATTCATTCTGGTATAATTTCATGTTTAATTGCTTATAAGAAAGTAATCAATTGTGCTTCCGTTGGATAAGGGGTCACCTAACAGTTGGTATCAGAGCATATTGATTGTTGTAGGTTCTCCTAACAAGTGGTATCAGAGCTACGATTTGCAGGAAGCAGGGTATTATTTTTTGATTACAGGTCATTCACAGGGTCTTCTGATTGAGTGGGAGTTCAGCAATGGCAAAAGAAAGTAAGCTACAAATGGAGAAGTTTAACGGCAAGAATTATCAACATTGGAGGATGCAGATTGAGGACTATCTGTATCAGAACGATTTGTACTTACCATTGGGTGGGGTTGCATGCAAGCCCACAGATAGGAAGGATGAATAATGGAGTGTTCTTGATCGAAAGGCTCTTGGTTCCATAAGGTTGAGCCTTGCATCGTCTGTGATTTCCAGCTTATCACAGTGCAAGACAACGAAAGAGTTGATAAAGTCCTTGGTGAATTTATACGAAAAGCCCTCAGCTTCTAATAAGGTATATCTTATGAAGCAACTATTTACTTTGCAAATGCAGGAAGGTGGATTGGTACATACTCATCTCAGTGATTTCCATGGTTTGGTAAACCAATTAGCTTCAGTCAATATTGTTTTTGATGATGAGGTAAAGGCTCTCTTGATTTTATGTTCTTTGCCTGAAAGTTGGGACGGTTTGGTTATGGCAGTAAGTAATTTTGCATCTGCTTATAAAATCTTAAAAGTTGATGATGTTGTGAGTGTGATCTTGAATGAAGAAATATGCAGGAGAAGCACAGGTGAATCATCAGGGAATGCTCTAAGTGCAGAAAGTAGGGGAAGGCAAAGGGAGAAGATTGAGCAAGGGAAATCAAGGTCGGGAAGGAGATCTGAGTCCAAAGGTATTACCTGCTGGTTTTGTGGAAAGAAAGGACATACAAAGAAGGAGTGTTGGTTGAGAGATAAAGAGAATCAACATGCAGGTACTGAAGAAGCAAAGGATGCAAATATTGTGGTACAGGACGCTCTCATACTTTCTTTGGAATGTCAGGTAGGATCATGGATTTTAGATTTTGGTTCATCTTTTCATGCATCCCCAAACAAATATTTGTTTCATGAGTATGAACAGGGAGACTTTGGAGTGCTCTATTTAGGGGATGGTACACCTTGTCAGATAGTTGGCAAAGGGAAAGTGCAGCTGAGATTGTAGATTGACAACACATGGGTGTTGAAGGAGGTCATGCATGTTCCAATTCTGAAGTAGAGTCTGATTTCTGTAGGAAGGTTGGGTGATGAGGGATGCACAATAACCCTCACACCGGATTCTTGGAAGGTTACCAAGGGAGCACTTGTTCTAGCGAGAGGTAAGAAAGTAGATACTCTTTATCTATCTACTTGTATTACTGATTCTACTTCTGGTGTAGATTCGAAGATGTGGTCTAATAGGCTTGGTCACATGAATAAGAAGGGAATGGACGTTCTTGAATCAAAAGGTATGTGTTTAGATTTAGAAAGCATAGATAGAGTTCATTGTAGGAAAAGGAAATTTGATGCTTTTGACAGGAACAAAGAATCCTTGGTGTTTATGGAGGAGATGAAGGACAGAGATCAGTCACAGGGGCTAAATAAATCTGAGCAGGGCAGCATGGACAGAGATTTGATCCAAGATGAGCTCGCAAATGAAAATTTCATCACTTACAGGAACACACAGACGCTGATGTCGGTCACATGGGACCGACGTCGGTCAGCCAGATACCGACATCAGTCATGTGCAGACCAGCAGGGTCAATAGATCAGGCAGGAGAAGTCTGACGTCGGTCAGAAGGATCGATGTCGGTAAGGGGGATGCCAGTGTCGGCCAGGGAAATGATGTGGGCAGTCAGGGTCAGTGCAGGGAATCGACATCGATTGGGAGCAGACTGGGAGATGGCCGAGATCGGTCATTGGAACGGATGATGGGTGGACAGTTAGCTGTCAAGAAGTCTCAAACACCCATATGGAGGTTAGAAATGGTAAGTGAACCTCATATTCATTGTTCACCTTCTTTATATTGCTTACTGATAGTCAAGAACTAGGAAGACGGAAGAAGCAATGCAGGTAGAATCCAGAAATAGTGGGAGCTTGACATGGATGAGGAGTGTGAGTCCTTGGAGAAGAACCAAATAGGTATTTGTTGGTAGAGTTGTCAACTGGAAGAAAGCACTGGATGGAGGGATGGATTCCCATTTTAGAGAAGAGAGTGGATGGACACATGAGACAGAAGGCTATGGTATATGGTCTTGATTAGGCTGCAGAACAATGGAGGTTTGACCATTGTATTTTATCTTTACCAAATTGGATAATATTAGCTACATTATCCTATTACTGTATTGTGTTACTTGTTGCAGGGTTTCATATATAGGGAGTTTTTTGAGCTAAGGGTAGAGTTGGTTCAGAAGTATGTCATGAAGAATTTGGGAGCAGCAAAATTCTTGTGGCATAAGTGACAAGTTCAGCATCACAGGTTTCAGTGGTGGTTGGTCTTCAAGAGTGACTTTGAAGAGGGATACAGAGCCTAAGGAACAAAATAGATGGTGTATAGGTACAGGTACAGTAGCAACTGTTTATCTCCAAGTGGGAGATTGTTAGGGTGTGGAGCTAAAAGCTTCAACTATTTGTAGACACAAGAAGAGGATGCTGAAGAACCAGAAGCACTGGCGTCGACAGCATGATCGACATCGGTCAGGTGCAGTGCAGAAGGAAATCAGTGACGACAAGAGGTCGGTCGACGTCGACAGCACCAGGCAAGCAGGGACCGATGTCGGTCACTTGTGTATTTCTAGAACTGTTGTTGACAAACAGTCAGTTAAGTGAAGCGAGTGTTTGCATGTCAAATGACTAATTATAGTCACGAGTTGTGTGTCTAATTATTGTAGTTAGATTTCTATTTTTGTAACCATGGGATTCTATTTAAAGACCCATGAGGCATGTATTGTAATAATCAAGAAGGCAAGTAAAAAGCATTGAAGCAAGCAAGGTCAAAGAGATCTACAGGTGTAAGGTCAAGGAGATCAGCTGAAGCATTCAAGGAGGGATAATAACTCAGGCTATAGAGTTGTTGTGTTGAGCAAGAGAGAGAGGGAAGAAGGTCTTGAGGTGTGGCAAGCCTTTGAGGTGGAGGAAGAAGTGGCATCTTCCTTATTGTATTTTCTTCTAGTAATATCTAATACAAGAGTGTGTATTGTCTCTCAAATTCTTTGTTGTCTCAAGTTTCTAGTTACTTATTCATTTTGGTATAATTTCGTGTTTAATTTCTTATAAGAAAGTAATCAATTGTGCTTCCGTTGGATAAGGGGTCACCTAACAGTTGGTATCAGAGCATATTGATTGTTGTAGGTTCTCTTGACAGAAATAAGTGAAGCAAATAAATGCTACTATGGGTTACCTCTCAACATAACACAAAAAATTCTTGAATGTGTTCATGAGGGTCACCCTTTCCTTTATATTTTTTGAGTTTAGGTGCCTAAAAATGGGATGGAAAGGGGACTTGGAGAATACTCAAATCAAATAGATATGGTCATATCTCATCAAATTTTAACTTTTTGACTTTATTGCCTGTCTCCAATTATGACATAATATCTTTCACGGAATTCCACTCCTGCACATTTAGTGCATTCATGGGTGAAACATAATTATGTTGGGGGGTATGTGCCTTGTTTCATGGATTTCTTAGGAATATAAATCCTATAATATGTAACTTTTTTTTATTCACTTATTTAGTTGAGTAGGTGAGCCATTGATTCCTAGGCTGACAAATATTCCCTAAAATCTATTGCCTTAAATTATAAGTGTTTTATTGATTTTGGGGAGTTTGTGGTCTATTCACCAAAGTACATGCTGATTGGGAAGAACTTGCCAAATTATTTTAAGGGATTTCCTCAATACAAATTGAGTGTTTCAATCTTTGATTCTGTAAAGGGATAAGAGGTTCTTGATGATTGAATAACGTATGCTCTATGTCTAGTGAAGCATTTTTCAAAACCTCTTGCATCTTAGTTTGTTTAATTGAGACACCTTGATCCATCATAGTTGTGTTCTCAACTAAATTTGATTGCATTGGTTCAACCACATTCCCTTGTTCCTTGGAAGCATAGATATGGATTGAAGTAGCAACTAAAGATTTATTTAAGTTCTTGATAAGTTGGTCTGCATATCATTGACTTATCTTTTTAATCTTAGCGACAAGATCTTGATCATTAGGTTTTGAATATATAAACACCTCCTTTCCTTTGCTAGAAGAAGAAATGTTTATTTTTACAATATGTACAAGGGATTGTTCTCATTGTTTTTCTCCTTCTCTAACCATGGTATGTAATTATTCTATAAGAAAATTTGATGGCAATCTAGCACCAGATTTAAACAACCTTAAGAGTGATTCATCCTTGTCCTCTTGGGGTTGATATTCAAGATAATCCTCCTTAGATCCTATAGTTGTGGGAATGTCCTTAAAGACCACAAAATTATCTTGTCCATTTAAAAGTGCTCTTCTTCGTAGCTAGGGCCGTAAGATACCCCACTACGAGTGTACCTTTGAGTCATGTCTAAAAGTCTTTTTCTATGTTTGTCAAGATTTGGAAAATGTTTTACAAACATTAACAAGGTGTGTTTTGATTTCCTCTAAATGAATGACAAGGTAAAAGAGACTATAATAAAAAAGAGGTGGCATAGTACCATATAATTAGAAGACATGTTCATGAAATTACTCAACTTTTGGTGGGGTTGAAGTCATATAAATCAAAAGAGGGTATGATAACTCAAAAACTCAAGTGTAAACTAGTACACGAAATATATATTTAGAGATATATCAATACTATAAAAGCTAGTTTAACTTCAATGAGTTGCTAATAGAAAACTAGAAGAAAGTCCTTGGGATTAGGAAGGTAACAATGCAAACTAAGAAACTCAAGATGTAAAAACATGCAAGTATTCTTAAGTATAAAACTAAGACCAAATAGGTATCACAATGCCACCACATGGTAATAGGAGGTAGAATAAAATGTGTTCTTCAGAGTGTAAGTAACACGCTATATGACCCAACTTAACAATGATCAAATAATGATGACGAATCTATAAATGGCCTTCAACCCAAATGAGAAATTGAACCCAAGTTAACTCAAACCAAGTACAAATGGAAAAATTGATTAACACATTGGCCTAGAACTTAGAAAGGTATAATTACAAATTTGAATTAAAAAGTTAAGGAATTGGAGATTTTTGCAAAATATTCTAGATTCAAATGGGCAACATAACAATGTTGCTTGGATAAAAGATAAACACAATGTTTAGAATGGGGATTTGAACAAGGCAAAATATGATTTGGATTTGACCAATGTAACACCTCCTTGTTCAAGAAATGGTGGATAATGAATGTGTTTGGTTCTGATGTGTTTTGTTCACAAATAAGTTTTAGACTCAAACAAGACCAAGTAAAGGAAAGGAAAAACACCAAATACAACTAATTAAATCATCCTAAACCCTAAACTAACAAGGTTACATTGTATTATTAAAATTTGTGTATATAAGTGCTCTTGGGAGGATTTTAAGTGTTAATCTAAAAATAAAAGTGTATGAATTAGTAGGGTTTTTACATGCCCCTTCTCCCAAGAGATTGTATGATGACATGGACCTTCAGGCTACTCGCCCTGCATCAATAATATGTCCACGACAAGTGGAGTTGTTCTAAAACTTAAAGTTTTGATTGTCTAAATGGTCTCAGGAGTCATTAACACTAGAAATGCCTCACATTAATTGAGTTAATATTGATTAAATTACTATGCAAGGGTTTATTCATTTTCATAATGATTCCATCCATGTACTGCTTAGTGTAATCCACTGGTTAATAAGACTTGACTCAAGTTTTCATTACGAAAAGAGAGGTTAGCCTCTCAACCCCCTAGCTCTCATAATATACATGACCTGATATATATACTTCACCATGGATTAGGGTTGAAATAATGTTGGGAGATGGAACCCCAGGTCAAATTTTCCCTAAATAGCTCATGAAAAAACTATGAACTCCCTTCTTCAAGCCAAATTGCATACAATAAAACTAAGTGAAAAGAATTTAGAGGTTGTTTTTAGATCACCTAAACCATATGGGTTTTGGGGAGAGCCTTGACAACATTTTTTTCATGCCTTGGACAAAGGAAAAATTATAATAAAAAGGCATTTTTGGTCACCCAAGTTCCCTAAAGGGGATGGGGGAGAGCATACTCACACTCTCCATTTTACAAAATAAATAAATAAGTAATAGATGATCTAGCATAAAATAACACACTTTTGAAAACTTTTCAATTTAAGTGAGTGTTAGTTTTAAGCACCAAAAGTGAAGTGTTTGATGGATTTCTTTGGCCCCTTGGCCTTAATTTGTAAACTTTGAAAAACTTCACAAAATAACTTAACTTTTAAAAAAATATCTAGGTTATTTTTAAACACCAAAGAGAAAGTTCAAGACTTAAACATATCCAAATTTACCACTTTTCCATGTGGGTGACCTAAAAATGTTAGAGGGTTTCCTTTTGCTTTGAATCACTTTTATGGATAAGCAAAACACTTATTAAAAACTAGCTCTCAAGTTTCCACAGTGCAAAACCACAGAACACAAAGCAAAAACATAGATTTGCAAAATCACAATAGATAGTGCAATAATGTAAATTATGGGAAAAAAGCATAATAAGCAAAATCATAACTCTGTTTACAAAATGGTAACTCTAAGAGTTATGATATTGTGTCATAACCCAAAATAATCAGCCTAACTACTAGCAATTTGAGGCAAAAATGTAGATGGTTAGGCAATATCGCGATTCATAAAATTTTGGTATTGTTATATTATGACTCTAGATTCACGATATTGTAATATCACAACTAACCCCTATAAGTAGAAAGACAATAAAAAATTTAAACACAACTAGCTACAAAATCTCTAAAATAGAGGTAAAATCATAACTATGTGAGTTACAATATTGCAGTCTTGAGAGCAAATTCATGATTACACAGAGCAAACTCATGATTTTTAGAGAAACATCTCCCAACTTCTAATTTTCACCTATTTTGGTTAGCAAGTTCAGTATTTTTCATGAAAATTGTTAGTAGGATGGTTTTAGAAGTCTTATGAACAACTTCATGAGGTACGCATCCCATCGGGCATGCCAAGATGTAGAGATGGAATCCAAAGATAGTTAGATCAAGCATTAGTCAAGAAAAATGCATAAAAACATAACAAGTTAAGCCAAATATTTTGATGGGGTTTGGTAAATGACAATTAAGAGCTAATGAAAGAAATCATACATAATACCTTCCCAAGAGCATCTCATCACCCAAATTTGGCTCAAAATATGATTTTCTCCTTGATTTATTACTCAAGTCTTCATCAATGATGCAAGGAAAAGCTCCTCCATCATCTCTTGCTCACCAATGAAACTAGGCTCATGATATGAAATCAAATGTATGCCTATAAATGAAGCTATCCTATTACAAATTAAGAATAATAAACACCACACACAAATGTCTTGTGGAGACAATTCTGCATAATAAGTTTACATAAATGAAGCTTCAAAATGGTGGTCTTGGCCCCCCTATTTATAGATTTTTAGAATTGATTAGAATGAACCATGATCATCCATCTTGAGATCAAGATGTGTGATTAGGAATCCATTCAGTTTTGGAGGTTTAAATCATAAATACACTCATAAAAATTTCAAAGGGGCACTAAAGAGGTGTGGGAAGCCTTAAACCTAATATTTATTCCATTTATGGCTTGTGGATGCCACCCCATAGATGATGTCATTTGATGATGCAAATATTAAGAATCAATTTCCAATTAAAATATATTTAATACTTTCATGGATTTAACACTTAAGCTCTTAATTTAGATTAATTTTCCTAAGTAAGATTGATCAAATTTAGTGCAATTATTTAGAAATTGGATGCTCACTTAATAAAACTGGTTGAAATGTCAAGTTACTGGATTGTAATTTGATTGGAGTGGAATTAGAGGACGTTGTTAGTTGCATATAGACCAATTTCCCATTTAGGATTTTTTTGACACGAAATAACACATGCACATGCCATGTGCTTGTGAATTTGGAGAAAAGAGCGATCCAGATCACCAAAATATGTTTTCATCATTTTGACTCAAAATTATTTGAGAAAAGTTAATAATCACATAAAATGTATTGCCATATTTAGGGATACATTAGCCTAAATCAGCACCTTGTATACTAAAATATTGAACCATTTAGCATGTCTAAGTGATTTTGGCCCAATTTGTGCATTTTCACAAATTTTATGTAAAATTGACAATTTCAACACAATGGTGTTAGGAAATGGATGTCTACAGATTGCAAATTTCTTCTGAAACTACTGTAAGTTTTTTAGGATTGTCATGATCAAGGGTAGCTACCATGTCATCAAGGAGGTCTGCAAGGTCACTTTATCCTTGATCAATTGATGTGTCTTCCCCTTGTGATTCAACATACTCTTGTAGCACATCCCCTTCTACATCATTAAAGGGTGAATGGTGTCTCTCCTCACCAAGAGGTGTACCAATGACAACTACTTCCTCTAGCTCACTTAAGTTATCTCGATCAGCTGCCACCTCAATTTGAATTTCTTTGTTTACCTCGTCAAGGGTAGGATCTTTCTCAAGGAGTGGAATGGGAGACTTATAAAAGAAATCCAAAAGAGAGGTCAAGTTTAGTTGTGTTGTATATGTCTCATTTTGCTCATTCATCTGCCCATCTTTGATAGTCAATACTTATTATTTATTTTGCACATTATCTTGAATAGATTTCCATGATGAAAATGCTTTGTGTTCTTGAGGAGGGAAGGGTAGGAACTAAATGCTTTTTTATTTTTCTTCAACTTCTATGTTTTGGTCCATGCTTGACTCACCTTCTCTTTTCCTTGAGTGTAGTACTTGTTTCCAAATTGGAAACTTAGACTGAGGAGCCTCTTTCACATGTGTTACAACTTTGGGTATGAATGAGGGTATCTTCAGCTAGGATGGCATTATTTTTGTTGATGCCACTGATTGAGATAGATGTTTTGTTTTCAATCTTAACTTGTCTAACAAGGTGAGCCTTAAAGTCAAGTATGGTCTGATCACTGATATATTCAAACTAATTGGAAGTTGAATGGCCCTACACTCTCTCTTGAACTAATCTCCAAGAAGGAAAGATTGGGAGGACTTGTGAGGGACTTGGAGGGTTTTGACGTATAATTACTTGTAACTTTTGAGGGGTGATAGGAATCTCAATAGAAGTTTGATATGGGGTCAAAGTGGGGACATAAGGCTGACGATAATGAGCTTGTTGTCTCTCATGTACTACTATCCTTTCCTTTATGCTTTAAATTAAACCACCTTTGTCAAACATGTCACCATTGACCCCATAATGACCCTCTCTCATGAGAAATTCCCAATCTTTCTTGGCCTACTACAATGAGGTTATCATGCTCTTGATTAGGTGACTAAGAATTTATTGGCCATAAATCTTATGTTTGTCAATCCGCGCCATGTGTCTTTCATATCCCAATATGGTATGCTTAATGATTGAAATGGATTAACTTGAGAATGATTAAACTGACTAGGCTAATCAAGAGGATAAATGGGCTACCAAGGAGGTTAATAAGACTCACAATAAGGGTGGTAATCTTGGCAGTAAAGAGGCTCATTATAAGGCTGATGGGGGTCAGTATAAAGTTGATAGGGGTTATAATGGGGTTAGTGTGGATCATATGGATTCTAATAAGTAAGTGTATGATAGAATTTTTCCCCATATGTGGCCATTACACATCATAATACAACTAAAAACAAGGTGAACTAGAAGTCAACAAGATGCTCTTACCATGAGATGATGACTTTATTATAACACTTGTCATGAACTTCTAATTACAAACTTGGCATGTGAGTGCTTGAAGTTGCTTGAGATGTCCAAAATGCTATTAGTGAAAGATCTAATGCTTGAATCTGGTCCCATCAGGCATGCTAGGACTATTAGCTCTCCAACCTACACCCTATAATGAGGTTGTTCAGGCCTACCTTCAAAATCAACGTAACATGGGAATAGCCCAAGGTAGTGGGTGACTTATGATTGGGCTAGACCTCTAAATTGTGGGGCTAGCTCCCCTAGTACATCACTTATGGATCAAAATCACTAGAATTCTTTATTATGAGGCTTCTACCATCATGAAACATTGTTATGCCTTTTCCACTTCCCTCCCTAGATTATTTAAACTCTCAGGCATCCCTAAAAATATGAGAATGCCTTCAACTTTAGTATAACCCTATTTGCATTAATTTTAAGCCTAATTGGCCAAGTAGGCCATCAAGATATCCTTATCATTCTAAGCCTCTTAATACTTGGATACTTTTTCTACATATTTTGACTTCTTTCCCAAATGTTTTTAATCCTTACACAACTCTAAATCATGCATCCATCTCCAACTTATGTGTACGTGCCTATTTTGGCCTATTTAAGCCTAGTAGGCCTAATAAACCCTCAATATCTCTTATACATATCATAATTGAGATAAATCATCTATTAAAGGTTAGGAGTCTTAATAGGATAATTTAGATACCTTTATTCATCCTTTTATTTCACTTTTATACATTATGCCCACACTTTTACCCTTCTACTAGTGACCCTACTTGTAGGTGATTTTAAGCCTGTCAAGACTGTGAGTGTGAATTCACTTCTTAGATAGAAATTTAAGGTCATATTGAGTATTATATCATAAATAACATGACCTCTAATTAACACATACCTTTTTAAACTCTCCCATTTTCAATTCAATCACTTGGCCCCTGGTTGTCTATAAGATACAATCATAGCTTACTTGTCTATGTAAGGGGTAAAAGGTGGGTCTTCTTTTGAAGGGAGCCATCTACATGATTCATCATAATTATTAATTATAATATGGGGTATCTAATATGTTGTATCTCATATGTATTTAAGGCTCCTTTAATTTGGACCTTATGTTCAACTTGTTCCTTACCTACAATTAAGTTTGTAGGTGATAACTAAGACCTTGACTATGTTGTGGGTGTAAATAACTTCCTTTTTGGTATATTTAAGTTATGTTGACATTAAAAGACATAGGTTATCATACCTTTAGACATTTTTAGATTACTTTAAGATTTATACCATTATCATGCACCCAAGAGGTACAACTATCTTTGATTCCCATCTGTAGGTCTGTGTATGCCTATTTTAGGCCTAATTAGTTATTAAACCTTTTTATATATCTCAGAAGACCACATCATTAGGTGCATATTAAGGGTTTAAAAGATATAAATATTCACTCTCTACTTACTCTTAGTTACTTCTTATGCAAACTTCAAGGTACTTAGCTCTTCCTATCATAGCTCTAATCATAGGTGATGAATGAGGTCTGCCTGTGTGTGGCCATTGATAAAGTGGGTATGATGCTCCATTATTTATCTTGGGTAATCTAGGAATTTTGGTGGTTTCTTCCTATTCCTTTATCTCCTCTAAATCTCCTTGACCTCACTAGACCTTTAGTACTCCTCCAACATGGGAGTTATAGTCTTATGTATGCTCAACATGAGTCTTAATTGTGATTATGATTTTAGGAGTGAGTTGGAAGTGATCATCCTTGTATAACCCTTATTTATACATATCTTTATATTTTTAGGCCATTTTGACCCTCTTTGAAGTCTTTCACCCTTATATACCCCATTCTAATAGTGACCACCCTCTTTGCTTTGTCTGCTTTAAAAGGGTTTTAGTGATTGAGTGAGGGTTTGACATTATAAAATAGATGGTGGGTGAGGATGGTATTTGAGTATATAGGTATTAAGGGGAATAAGGGAAACACCAAATCATTAATGAATAAAATTTGTATCCTAAAATAACTTGATGACTGTCTATAACTACCCAATTCCACTTTGTAAATGAGATAACACAAACATGACAGTCGCACTAGAGATAGAACCTTGAAGGGGTTATTTGAAAATCTAATAGTGAATCATATATTATTATGAGAGGAGGGAGGATTGAATGGATTCAAGGATAGCATGAACAAAATTGAAACATCATTAAACACCTTCATACTATACACCAAAGACTCTACAACATGAGAAACTCTATCTGCAATCTAAAAATTAAGAAAACATGAAGATTTTATATCTCACACATGTGAACCATGGGTGGAGAGTGATGTATATAGGCCATGAGGACTTATGGAATCACCATAAAGCATTGATTTACAAAAACACTTCAAGGATGCACCAAAATTGTTACACTTTTGACCCCTTGCATAGATGAAGAAGACCATTTGAGAGTCCTAATTATTAGCATTTGTTCATAGATCATAGTACATGAATGTGTAGAAAAATTACATAAATGAGAAGTTAAAGAGACCCCCTTCCTTCTCCAAAAGCCTTAGATTCTCAATTTCCCTCTCTTGTATGGAATGACCAAAAATTTATAAACTTGTCTGAACTACCAAGGAGCTCGATGGAGGAGAAATAATTTTTTATTTTTCTAACCTTGAAACTCATGAATCTCTTCACTTGATACCTGCACTAATCCCCTCTACAAATTATTAATTTCCTCTATCCATATAAATATTGAATGGATCTATACAATTCAGAAACTCTTATAAAACAACTTATTTTTCTTCATTTTCTCATGTTTTAGACTCTAAAATGCCATTGGAGGATGGGAGGAGGGAAAAGGAAGTCAAAACACATTTCAAACCTAGTGGTACGATGGGGAGATTTGAAGAGACATGTTTTTCCCATGAGTGGGGTCCATTTTGTTAGTAAAAGGTGGATTTGGGATCCAAAATAGACCCTCTTAAGTATGACACACCTTGTGTAATGAAATTACTTAGATATTTGCATAGAATGATTTTATATTACATAGTGATAATTGACAATAAAATAGAATACTAGATAATATATCAAAGCCACTTCAAGGGGGCAACCTCCACAACAATGCACTAATAGCAGAATACTTCACATGATGATTAAAGACTAACCACTACCTCCTATATATAGTCTACTTAGCCAAGGTTATTCTATAGGCTGACCTATCTAAGAACATATAGAAATATAAAAAGTAAATAAAATAGGTATGTAAGCCATAAGTCATCCACACATATCCCTAGACACACCAATGGTTAAGGGCATAACAAGCCCTTCTCCTTCAAAACAACATTGTCCTCAACATTGTGGTAACTCTAGATTCTACTACATAAATTCTTCATCCTCCCAAGTTATATCTCCACATGGTAGATTATTCCATTTGATCAGGTATTCTGTAATTGCTTTAGAATGCAGTTGCTTGGTGCACTATTGAAGGATCGCCTCAGGATCAAGAAAAACTCTACCTTCCTCATCCAATTTTGGTAATTCTATTTGAATGGTAACTCTGCATCTAATGAATTTCTTCAGGCATGATACATGAAATACTGGGTGTATGCGAGTGGATGAAGGAAAATATAACTTGTAGGCCACTCTGCCAATTTTTTACAAGACCTGATAAGGCCCATAATATTTAGGGGACAACTTGTTATCCTTTTTTTTAATTCAATGACATCTATTTGTATGGCTATAAGTGAACATAGACCCAATCACCAATGTCAAAATGCCTCTACTTTTATGTTGATTTATTTGTTACTTCATGCAATTTTGGGCCATAGTTAAATTTTCACACAAACTTGCAAGGACCTCCTATTGATGGTGAATATATTCTTCAATTGCACGAACCTTAGGATAGACCTTCAAGGTTGAAGTGATGGATGGAGGGTGGTATCCATATATTGCCACAAAAGGAGACATTTTGGAAGAACTATGAACAAAATTATTATACCACCATTCAACAAGTGGTAGCCAATGGACCCATTTATCTTGTTTATCAAAAACAAAATAATGGAAATATCCTTCCAGACATTTGTTGACTACCTCAATTTATCCATCAGATTGAGGATGATAGGATGAACTATGAGTCAATTGAGTGCCTAAACATGTAAATATCTCAATCTAAAAATTACAAGTAAAAATGGGATCTCTATCACTGGCAATGATCTTAGGGGTCCCATGTAGTTTCTAAACTATATTAAGAAAAGTAGAAGCTATTGTACTAACAACAAATGGTTGGGATAATGAACAAAAATGAGCATACTTATTGAGATGATCTAAAACAACCATGATAACATTTTGACCATCAAATCTTGGTAATTCTGTAATGAAATCCATATATACCTCTTCCCAATGCTGGTTAGGGATAGATAAAGGCTATAAAAGACCTAGAGTTTTGATGGTTTCACCTTTGTTTTGTTGACAGATCATACATTTAGCCACATATTTTTGGACATCCCCCTTGAGACCTTCCCAAAAAAAATCCTACATGATCATGTGATAGGTTTTCAAAAAAATTGAATGACCCCAATTAGAGTTTCATGAAGTTCTTGAAGGATTTTTTATTTAAGAAGAGAATTCTTACATAGGTACAATCTATTTTTGTACCATAATGCATTACCTTTCCATGTGAATTTTTTAAATCCATCTAAACCTTGCTAGAGATTTTGAATCAAATCATGAGTAGTACTATCGTGTTCCCATTCTGATCATGCTTCCTCTAGCAAATCTACCTGAAAAATGGTTATGGCACATAGCAATGCCTCAACTGATTCATCTTTTCTAGATAGTGCATTTGCCACCACATTGTCCTTGCCTTTTTTGTAGACTCTTTCAAAATCATAGCCTAGAATCTTAGTTACCCATTTCTATTGTTCTTTAAATGAGAACTTTTGTTCTAAAAAATATTTAAGACTATCATGATCATTTTTTACCTAAAAATGATGACCCAACAAATAAGGTCTCCATTGTTTGACTACATGCAAAATGGCCATCATTTCCTTCTTGTAGATGGGTTTGTGCTAATTTTTACCCTTGAATTGATGACTTTCAAATTCCAGTGGTCTATCTTATTGCATGAGTACAATACGTATACCATACTTAGATGCATCACATTCAACCACAAAAGTCTTAGAAAAATTAGGAGTGGCCAATACTGGAGTAGTGCACATAGCAATTTTAATTATTCAAAAGACTAGGTAGCTGCATTAGTCCACTAAAAGGAGTCTTTTTTAACAAAGAGATAAGTGGGGCTAAAATACTACCATATTTTTTGACAAATCTATGATAGTAACTAGTAAGCCCCAAAAATCCCTGAAGTTGCTTGAGTGTCTTAGGAATTGGCCAATCCACCATTACTTGGATTTTTTTAGGATCCACTTTCACTCCTTCATAAGACACCAAATGAGCCAAACAGTCAACCTCACCAACCCCAAAAGTACATTTGGAAGGTTTGGCATACAATTGATTTTGCTCCAAAATGGAGAGTACCTATTTCATATGTTGCAAATGGTCTACCTAATTTTTTACTATAAATGAGGATATCATCAAAGAATACTAAAACAAATTTTCTCAAAAATAGATTAAAAATAGTATTCATCAAACTCTAAAAAGTAGATGCTGCATTTATTAGGCTAAAAGTCATAACCAAAAACTCATAATGGCCTTCATGAGTCTTGAAAGCAATTTTGGGTATGTCTTCATCATGGATCTTGATTTGATGATGCCTATAACATAGATCTAACTTGGTAAAATAAAGAGCACCATTCAATTCATCAAGAAAATAATCAATGATAAGAATTGGAAACTTATCTTTGATAGTGTACTTGTTGAGTTCTTTATAGTCAGGGCACATCCTCCAAGTGTCATCTTTCTTACTCCCATCACAAATGGTGAAGAGTACTAACTTTGGCTATGGTGAATGATTATTGCATCCAACATATCTTATACCATCTTTTCAATTTCACTTTTTTGGGCATAGGGATACCTATATGGCTTGATGTTAGGTGGTGTACTACTAAGAATAAGTGTGATAGCATGATCATGCATGTGGCTAGGTGGAAGTCCTTTTGGCATGTCTCCAAAAACAACAAAATGAGCATCAATAATTTGTTATAGATCAAGAGGTGGAGATGGTTGTGTTGGTTGTACTTCCATAGAAAACAAGTGAGCTACAAATCCCTCAGTACCCTTACAAAGAATCTTTGTCATTTGATGGGAGCTAACAAGTTGGGGAGATTTAGACTTTAATCCTCTTAGCTCAAATGTCCTTTCTTTAGAATGAAAATGCATGAATAATTCTTGAAAATTCATCTCAATAGTGCCCAAAGTGGTGAGCCACTAGACTTCCAAAACAATATCAGCTCCACCCATTAGAATAGCAAACATAGGAGAATCTTATAAATAGTCTCCCATGGCCAACTTAATAGTATGATATTTTCTTGAACAATTGACAATAACACCATCTATAATCATTACTTAAAATTTTGGAGCTGTATAAATGAAATAGTTTAAATGAGCAGGCAACTTACTGTGGATGAAGTTGTGTGTGCTCCTAGAATCAATCTAGACAGTGAATTTCTATTTCTTAAGGAAACCCATCACCTTAAGAGTCTGGGGAGTACTAATACTTGATAGGGCATGCTATGAAATAGTAGTCTGAGAGTCTTCAGATTCTTCCTTAGGAACCTCTACCTCTGCATCATGTACTTCTGCATCATCTTCATCATCATTGGCACCTTTAATGTAAAATAGCTTCTTTTCATCACAATGATGGTCTTTGTTCCATTTATTGTCACAACCATTTGGCTCACTTCTCCTCAATTTGTCATTATGTTAATCTGGTGGGTTGTGGAAATGATGGTGCTAAAAAGTTATGATCACGACCAGTAGTGAAAGTTTTCCTCTTGACCATCTCTTTTTCTTCTATCATGTGTGCCTTAAGGATAGCTTCTAAGATAGATGTTGGGCCAAACATTCAAACCTTGTATTGGATGCTATATTTGAGGCCACCCAAAAATAGATCCATCAAATTTTTCTTAGCGATATTTTCCACCCGTAAAAAGAGATTCTAAAATTGCTAAATATAATCCTTCATAGGTCCTATTTGTCATAGCTTGGCTAATTGGCTGAAATAGTTCTCAGAGACATTATTCTAATAATGAGTTGTTAACTCAGTAAAAATAGTCCATGTAATAGGAGCACCATTCTTTTTCTTTTGAGCACATAACTAGTGATACCAAATGAATTGCTCAGGTTCCATATACAGGGATGCCATCATCACCCTCTGAGAATAAGGGGTTTGATGTAGCTTACATAAATTCTCAATTTAGTTAATCCAAGTGAGAATATCCTTACCATCAAACTTATGCATGTCTACTTTTAGTAACATCAGTTTCATACCAGTATGGAAGTTATTGAGAGGACAATTTGAATGCTGAAGTGGAGGGTTGTTAGGTTGAATTCAGATGTGAGGGTAGTCAATTGCGTAGTGATATACTAAAATTCACTGTAAACTCCATTAATCTCTTTGTGCATCCTTGAAACATTAGCTTGGATTACAACAAAGTCATCATGCCTCACCAAGTTTTCTGTGTCCTCTTAAAGTTAAGAAATCACTGGATTTAAAGTTCCAAATTCCATGTCATCGGTAGGAGTCTTAGGAGTTTCTGGTGCCCCTTTTCTTCCCCAATTTGAATGACCTACCATAAATAAACCCTGGGAGGGTTTTAACCCCAAAAAAAGTGTACCAAGAAATGGTACCATTGTGATCACCTTATCAAGATGAATCCAATGAGTACCTTTGCACACTAGAGTAAATTTTTTGGTACCAAAAAAGTATATTGATAAAATATACCATTGCAATCATCTTGCCAAGATGAATCCAATGACTGCAAGTGTGCGAGGGGAAAAAATTTCTAGACTTTTTTTTAAATATTTTTAAAAAAAAGCATTTTGAGCAATACTACGCGGACCAAAAAAATTAATTCTTCCCTGATTGCAAGTTATGTTTTTTCACTTTCACTGCTCCCAAAGGCCACACCTCACCAGATCCAAAAAAATGCCAAAGAAAACTTTCCCAAATCAAAGCTCTGATACCACTTATAATTAAATTACTTATATATTTACATAGAATAATTTTATATTATGTAGAATAAGAAAATATGAGAGATTACATAGCGATAATTGATAGCAGAATAGAATACTAGATAATATAGTAAAGCCACTTCGAGGGGCCAACCTCCATAATAATGTACTAATAGAAAAATACTTCACATGATGATTAAATAATAACCACTACCTCGTACATGTAGCCTACTTATCCAAGGTTATTCCATAGGTTGACCTATCTAAGAACATAGAGACATGTAACAAGTAAATAAAATAGGTATGTAAGCCACAAGTCAGCTACAGATGTCCCTTGACACACCAATGGTTAAAGGCATAACACCTTAAAAGTGATAATATGATTAAAATGAGACTCTTTAGGACCTCTCTAGGCAAATTAACATTTAAGTATTCCCCTTTTTCAAAAGTTTATAAGGCAAATAGACTCATGTGGCATGTTTGAGGGTCTTGAAAGCGATAATTAAGGTTTGCGATAGACTTGAACATAAAGACCATGGAAAATGGATTTGAACACCTCACTAGGCTTCACATTATAACCCAAACATATCTTAGACACCATTCACATTGATTATCAAAGTCTCTCTCACAAGGAATGGCTTGAAACAATCCCATATACCATAAGAACAAATAACCTTAAAGCATCCAAACTACTTTAACTTTTGTTAAAGATACTTAATCTTATAAGATAGGGTTAAGATCATTATTTAGACTTCACAAGACATCTTGGCACTCTTTACCTTACTCAAGGACCATCATGAGGACCTATTACATCACCTAAGGACCCAAGACAATCGTGACATATGATGAATTCACAAGAAGGTTCTAGTACATACCATGATACTTATAATAGTGCTAATAAGGTTCAAAATGAGATCAATGAAGACATCACCATGCAAGGAGATAAAACTTGGGTGGGTGTCATGGAAATTTTTTGGTTGTGGGGTTTGGCATTTGGCCTAGTAGGCCAAAATGCAATAAGGCAACAAGTCTTTTAAACAATGAGAGTAGCATAATGATGTTATTTTGCTCTAATTGTATGACAAATGGTTTGTTTTAAAAACTCTAAGGCATAAGATTGGAAATGAAATGGACAGTGTAACAATGCCCCTTTCAAACAAGTGACACATGACTAAGGCAAAGTGTGGTATGAAATGTGTGGACACCTAAATCTGGCCATCGATAACCTCTATTTAGGATTTTGACCAATTTCCACCAAATTACACAATTTAGCCTAAAAGCACTAAAATGCATTAAATGATTTGAAATTGATATATTTAAGTGCCAATTTTGGCTAGAGTATCATTAAATGGGGTAATGTAATTTATGGTCCAACTAACTTTGATCAAATCATTTCGAGTCAAAATGGCAATTTTGCACTTGGGTGCTTTAGATTGCTCTTTTATGTCAAATCCCTTGCACAAGACATGTGCCTTTGTTATTTGGTGTTGGTAACATCCTAAATGAGATAACAAATCTAATACATCTGACATTGACTTCTAATTCTAATTCAGTCAAATTTTGGACCAATAACAAGACATTTTGACCAATTTGATTAATTTGTGCACCAAGAGCCAAAATTTGCACTAAAGTTGATTAATCATGTTTTAGGATAATTAAATCAAATTAGGGCCTTAAGTTTTCATGTAAATTTTTGAATAAATCTTTATTGTAATTTTATTTCTATTAAATGCATCATCAGGTGATATCATCATATGGGGTGGCATCCATTAGCCATAAATGCATAAAATATCAAGATTATGGGTGTCTCATGCCTCATTAAGACACTTCATGCCTCATTAATAACCTATATGCCTATTCAATACCCTTATATCCCAAATATTAATTAGGATATTTTTATAATAAATTTCATATTTGGATTTATTCATGGTCACACATCTCAATCTTGAGATGGATGGTCATGGTTGATCCTCAAACCATTCCAAAAATCTATAAATAAGAGGCCTTGCCTATTGAATTTTAAGATATTTTATGCCAAACTTATAATTCCCAAATGCATTTAAAAATAATTTCATCTTAGTGTTATAATTCTAAATTGTTGAGCCAAGGTAAGGCAAGCCAAAGCCAAAGGTGCTAAGAGGAGATGAAGGTAGCCACACTCTATTGAAGAAGATCTCTTGAAGCACAATCCAAGCAAGTCAAAGAAGGAGCCTTTTTGAGAAATCAAATATTTGGTAATAATTTGGTGTTTTGTGTTCATATTTATTATTTATTTCCATTTTTAGTTGTGTTCTCAAATGGCTTTCCCTCATTAAGCTCTACCTCGTAACTAGGCCTAAGATGTATGCTAGCTAGTGTGTTAGTTTTTCAATTTGATTTTCTTTTATCACTAAAAAGATACTAACACCTCTCTTGAGTCAAATTCATATTTCACATAATGGCAAACCTAGTAAGATGATCTTCATGAGAGCGCAATCCATAAACTTTTTTGTGTTTCAAAGTTTTGATTCTTTTTTTATTATTTTTTGCTTTGAGTAAAAATGGCCAATAAAGAAGTCTTAAATTTTTATTTACTTAATATTTTTTTATAAATTTATATATTAATATATATAAATATATCATTGATATTCTATAAAAAATTTACAAAAAATCCTTTATATTTTAGAAGTTATATTTATTTTAGTGACTGTCACTTTCTATTTTATATTTTTCTAGTAAAAATGGTTAGAATAGAGTTTATAACTTTTTTTATTGAATTTTTGGTCCTAAAACTTTTTAGTGACATGCACCTAGAGTTGTTGATAACCTCTCAAAATTTAGTGTTAAATTGATCTATATTTCAAATTTATGTTAGAAATATTGACTATCGGTTTTTATGTTTTATGTGCAGATTTTTATGTGTTGTGTTATGTTTTATTTTTAGCCTTACAATTTGTTGTTTGTAGGTATTAATATATTTAATATTATTATTTTTAATATTTTTTGTAGTCTGTGCTAACATTGTCTAATCTAACACATTTGATTTATTGAGATTTTGCCTTTGGGTTGACAGATTTTGCCCTTCAAGGTTACCTCATTTGATAAATGTGCTTCAAGGCTAAACAAAGTGCTAACATTTTTCTTGTAGGATCTACATGGAAATTCATCTAAGAAAACTAAATCAGTGCCTTTCACACTTCATTTTAGTGTTTTAAAGTTAATTATGAACTTTATTTTTGGGCTTAATGAAAAATTTAGGTGCTTAAGTGAATGCTTTGATAATTATGCTTTCAAAGTTACAACTTAAGACTAAGGCGTCAAAAGAACACCACCACATCTTTCATTTGGGTTCTAAAATTGAACATAGTTGTCAATTCTTATTTTTAATAGTTGTTTAATTAAAATTTGTTTAGAAAAGCGAAGGTTTGTGCGTGTATGCTCTTTTATTTGTCCCCATTAGGGAACCCTTGGAATCAAAAGTGCCATCCTTATTGCAAAAATCCTAGTCCAAGGCTTAGAAATAATGTCATCTAAAGCACTCCACAAAAACTCGTCAAAGTTTGGGTGACCTTGAAAATGACCCTAAAGTCTTTCTATTAGTCTTTTATTTCATGAAAAATTAGCTTGTGAGGGGGACTTTATTACCTCCCACAATATTTTTAGGGAAGCTTTGACCCGAGGTTTCATCTCCTGGCATTGACTTCATCCACTCTTTTCGAGTTACACATGAGACATATCTACATTTGGACATTGCACTACACTGAGCAAATGGTAAGATGTAGTGGTTGTAAAAAGGACTAGACATTTTTATAATTAGCCAATGCCATGGACATCCAATTTTTATGCTTTTCTTTTGCATTGTTTGACATGAAAGTCAATGTGCAATTGATTCCCCAATAAATGTTTGAAAGCTTGATAGTTTAGTCAACCCCACATTGCCATACCCTTGCTAGGATTTGGATGATTATACTTAGAGTATTTTGGTTATTTTTTCCTGATATGTTTTGAGACTAAAACTTATTTATTTATTCATAAAGCCATGGAAAAATCAATTTATTTATACGTCATTATTTTGTTTAAAGAGGTGTTTTTTAGCCATTTTACACCACACTTGTGCCTTGAATTTTTTGCTAAACTTGTTTATGTTTGTGTCAATTTGAGTTGTAGAGGGTAGTGTTATACTACTAAAATCATATTAAACCATTTTACCTTTTGAGTATTTGAAACATAACATAGATCACATCATTCAAGTATGCTTATGTCATTAGGTTTCTCAATTTGTTTCAAGAATAGTTTACCTTGTATCAAAAATTGTTTTGTTTCAAACCATGTCATGTATACCATTTGGACCTTTATCTTGTACCATCATGCTATCCAATCTTGTATATCTTATTTGGTCAAATCCTATTTTTAATGTTGAGTTTTCAATTAACCTTGTCAATTTTGGATTCAAACATTGATTGATTTCTGTTTAGGCCTTAATTTGTGGGGCTGATACATAGATCTTTATCTTTTGGGTTGCATAAATTTAGTTAATCGATTACCCAAATTTGAAAACTATTGATATTTTGTTTATTCAAAACCTATCATCATCATCATTTGTGCCTTTATTTGGGAGAACACACCTTTCTCCAAAAGCATTTTGCCTCATGCCTTATGTTAACTGATCATATTTATGTTTGACGTCATGTGTCAGGTTTATGTCAAAATTATTTTCAAAGTTGTTAGTTTAAATCAAATCACATGATACTTTTGTTTCAAGTCTATCTTTTGATGTCATTTGACCAAAATTCCTAGCATATCTTGTTTTAACCTAGCTTTTGACTCCACATTTAGACAAAAAGACCTAGCGACTCTTTTTCATTTCCTAGTTTAGACCTTATTTGGAACACTTTGACCTAGACATTTAACATGTCAATTTTTACTCAGATGCTTGACCTTTTGTGCATATGGCATTTGACATTAGACATTTGATGTTAAACTATTATATGCCAAGTCTTAGAATAAATCATTTTGGAGATACAACTCTACCCCTTCGACCAAGTTAGACTTAGTTTGAACCATTTGTCCTTTAGATAGTTTTTTAGAGTTTGTATAATTATAAGCCTTTTTGTTTCAAATATTTTATCATTTACATAGATATGTCTAGATACACTTATGGTGGAGTCGCGTATAATCCAACTTATGATATAATGGCCTCATAAAATCCCACTAGGAACCCCTATAGAGAAAGATTTTCTAAGAAGTTTTATTATTCTCCCTACAATACTCCATATGGGGAACATAGTTAAAATCCACAAAATCTAAATCAAGACCTTGAATGACATGAAGAGGCTTGTGAGGAAGACTTTGAAGACCCAACTATAGATAATATTTTTTGGGATATAGATCTATACCCTCTTTGCAATAATCAGTACATGGAACACAATCAAGAACTAACTTATGAGCCAACTCATGACTAGGATGATATGGTTTATAAGGAATACTTGGATGCTTTGACTTGTGTAAGCAATCAAGTTCCATGATGTCCTTTTTTTATTTGATCATTGACTACCCCTAACCCTCCTTTGGATTATACGAGCTATCAAGCTCTACAATATCTAAATAATACCATTACCATTCCTAGACCTAGTCCTTTGGCTTGTGTGAGCAACCAGGCTCCACAATACCTTTCATCATTTCAAGACCTAGTCCTTTGACTTATGTGAGAAATAAATCTCCACACTACCCTATCATTACCATCTCAAGACTTTGTCCTTTGGCTCATGCAAGCAATCATGCTCTCTAATGCCCTACCATTATCCAATCATAGGCCATTCCTCCTCCATTACCAATCCCATCCAAACTTCAATCGATCCAATCATTCAAAGACTAATCTATGTTCAAAATTTGTATCTTCTAACTCATTAAAAAATAAGGCCAAAAAAATCAACCATTTGTGATAAGTCAACATGTGATGAATTACTTATTGGTCCTTTACCAATTATCGAGGAGTCTCACTTTGATGAGCCAATATTTTTTGAGACACTTTTTAATGATTATAACCACCTTTGGGAAAATCATTACCTTGACTATATGCCTATTTTTCAAGAGTCTCCCCTTGATAAGCTATTCTCTAAGAAGTTGTATCTTAACCTATTTCCCATTATAGAGGAGTCTCACTTTGACAAACCAGTCTTTGTGGAGCCCATTATGTCATCACAGGTCATTACTTGTCCAATACTAAACATTCAACAAGACATCATTATGATAGAGTACCGATTAGATGAAAAATTAGATTTAGATTTAGATTTTATTCTTAGATTGACATTAGATTTAGCATCAGAATCAAAATCAACATCAATCTCAACATTTGATTCAAAGTCCCTTGAGCTAGAATCAAATTTAGAAGAAAAATATGTTTGTGGTTGTTACAACAATGGTTATGCATACCTCACAGATCCATTTGAATACATTTGTGATCCTTCTACAGTTTTTGAGGATGAGTACTTCAGCATTGACATAAGTTCTCCTAGTATCATCTACATGTATTATGATGCCAACACTCATTCCATTAAAATTCCACATGCCATTACCATCAACCAAGATAGCCATATTATTGACATTCTATCTCCCATAAGTATCAATTGGGATCGATAGAATCACACTTTGTTAAACTACATCCATGGTGACATAACAGTTGAAGAAGAGTAAGGAGGCCAAGATCATATTCATGTAGCAGAAGAACACTCTCCTAGTGATACCTTTTTAAAGGTGTTAGGATATAATCAAAGTTCTAACTCAACATCTTCTAGTGAAATTTTTTAGAAGTGCTAAAATAAAATCAAAGTCAAAAGCCAATGTTCATTAGTGAAACCTTTTCAAAGGCACTAAATACAATCAAGACATCTTCATTGGTGAAAACCTCATTGAGGCACCAATAGCTAAGCATAAAAGTTCTTCACTACTTGATGAAAACAAAATCAAAGATCAAATCAAAATAGCTTCTTATCTAAAGCCTAATTATATGGTAGTTACTCTCAAGCCCAAACAATAAAAAAATCTAATGGTCCTATTGAAATAACAAGTATTTGGCCCTACCACAACTAAAATTATGTCAAATCCAACATCAACAACATTACATGTGATTGAAAGTCTTAATCTTCATTTGTTCACCCACCATTATACATTCCATTATCATCTATCATTCCATTTCACAATCAAACTTACCATCCATTATTTGTCTTTATTTACCATCCATGACCTCACTTTCCTTTGTAAAGGCTAAAAAGATACCTTGTATCGACATTTGAAGGAACCAGAATCAACAACCAACAAAGATCATACAAATATTCTTAGCATCTAAATCTGCAAGCAGTTATTTATAAAGCAGCTATTCAGATGAGGTGTGGGCTAGAAATTAACATGATTATGTATTCTATCTAAATCATTTGTTGATTAGGATGTGCATCTCCCCATCAGTAGAAAAAATAGAATAAAAAACCACACCTAGGCCAAAAATATGTACCATACCATTTCATTTCCATGACATTGCCATTGTTACATATCCTTTTACCATTGTTGCATATCATTTTTTCATATCCCAACCAATCACCTTCTCACTTGGGGGAAACCCTCTTACCATTTTTTTTAATCTATCAAAAACCATCGTTATCCTTAGTAAGACCATACCATCCTACACTCCATTCCTATCTAGACCAAAGCCTATTTTTAGTCATCCTACCCAATCCTATTTTGATCTTGGTTCATTTGGTTCTTCTCACACCTTTTTTGAGAGGATTCTAATCAAATTTCAATAATCAATCAAATCCATGTTTACAATGACAGTTTATGAAATTAGTATGATAGTTGATCTGGCAAGATATCTTTCATTTTCCATCTTGTATCAAGTTTGTTTATATGAGCCTGATTATAACCACCTATGGGCAAATCAATGTCTCATCAGTCTTACTATTAATTATAACCACCTATGGGAAAATTAGTATCATTGACTTATTTTATTATACCCTAGTTATAACTACCTATGGGTAAACTAAGAGTAGCACTTGTTTACCATGCATTGATGCATCACCTTGCCATCATTGTTTTCATTTGACTGGCCATTTTTTGGATTTGAGAACTTGTTGGGACCTAGTTGGTTTTTTATCACTTTTTGTGTGTAGAAAATTACTATGACTTGAGGCCATTTCAGGACTAATTAGGTCATGATCAATTCATGTTGAGGTCACATTAGTCCCCCTTTCCATATGCTCTCTTTGTTTTATGACCAACCTAAGCCAAATGCTTTGACCATTTTGTGAGTAGGCATATTATCATTCTCTAAAAAATTAAGATACCTAAAAATTTAAAAAACATTCATAACAATTCAAAAATCCAAAAACATTTGTGTTATTTAAGCCTAGTCAGTTATCCTCGATCCATCCTATTGGGGCAAAGTCATTGTTAGGATGCTTTCTTTTGATTTTATTTTTAGGCTTTTTATTTGTTTATTTATATCAAGTTATTTGTCTATTTGTGTGATTTTTGTGTGTTTTATTTGTTTATTTATCTTCTTACCTATTTGTTTACTTTTAGAATTGTTACCTTGACTCAGTCTATATGTGTTCATTGGGTGATTCCTTGCGCACATTATTCTTGAGTCCATCCATATTCATATGTCAACATTGTCATCAGGAATTTTATCATTGGTGCATTATTTTTGAGTGTTTATTGGATTGAGAGTTAGTTCTTACGTATATTTTGGCCAAGTATTCATGGTGTTCTATTATGAAGCCTACCATCACATGCTATAGCAAAAATTAGCTTCAAGAAGGTCTACAATCAATGAAGCCATAGAAGCTTCTCCTTGGCACCTTGACAAATCCTTCCATCCCATCCTTGATCAAATTAACCCATTAGCCATTCTAGTTATATCATTACACATAAGGATGAGCATCTCCTCATTAGTAGGTACTGTTGGGAAATAACGGAAGCACAATTGATTATCGTACACAAGCAACTTAATATGCAGAAATTAAACCAGAATCACAAGTAATTAGAATTCAGAAATAACACAGAATATGAGAGACAATACACAACTGTATTAATACTCTTCCAGAAGGAAATACAACAAAGAAGATTGCCACAATTCTTCTTCCTTACACACCTCTAGGGCTTCCACACGTCTAGGGCATAAACAATAAATCTTCCCTCAAAGCTTTCTCTCTTACGGTCCCAACACACAACTCAAACACAGAGTTGGTGTTCACCTCCAACCAGTTAGTATCCACTACTGCCAGTACACCAGTGTTCCACACACTCCACAAGTACATAATCATACTTCAAGTAGATCTCCCCTGAACCTGCAACTCAAATGATCTTACTTATGGAAGGAACTACCTTGCCTTCCTCTTTGCTCTCTTTCTGAGTACACACTATACTCCAAGTAGATCCCACCTAATCCTGCTCCTTGTGTTGCTGTCCTCCCTAATCTTGCACACCTACAAACCTAGATCATGCACACACATACACCTGCAGATCAATGATCTTACTTACCATGCAGATCTCCTAGCGTAGCCATGCACACCTGCTGACCAAGATCATACATACATGAATAACCCTTCTGATTCTCCAAACCAGCACCCACACTTGGTACTGTGGCACTAGGAGGAACACACCATGCTCTCTTCACACACAGAAGGAGCTAATATTTGCTCTCTTACTTTCTAGCACACTTTTACAATACAACCTATGAGTCTCTTAAATAGATCTCATGCAAACAATAATTAGACACCTAATTACAATAATTAGATTCATAGCTTCTAGTCTAAATTTGGCTCTTGACATGCAAACACTTGGTTCATTAACTAACTGCCCGTAAAACTTGTAATTCTAAACCACACAGGCAACCGACGTCGGTCCCTGTCTACCTGGAGGTGACCAACGCTGGCCGATCTCTGACTGATGTCAGTTGCTCTTCCTATCTAATCTTGTTGATGTCAGTTGGCCTGACCAACATCGGTGTCTGTGACACTTCAGCAACCTCTCTACAACCTCCTCCTCTATTTGCATTAGTGAAGCTTTTAGCTCCACAACCTAACAATCTCCCACTTGGAGATAAACAACTGCACTGTACTTGTACCTATACCCCATCTAATCTATTTCCTAGCTTGTAACCCTCTTTAAGCTCAACCTAAAGACCACCCACCACACAACCTATGGTGCACCTCCTGTCATTCGAGTACCCTGCCACATCTGCACCTACAAACCCATGTAGTGAAGTCCTGACCATGCATAGCATGAATCCCTACTGCTGGTCCCTCTGAAATACCTAAGAACCCACTTCCTCGAATTGGCTCCTAACTCTTTGACAGCTCCCACTGTTTGGGCAAACTCAGGCCTATACCAAACCTCATGTGATTTCAGACATTAAACTATCTAGCCCTTAGTGTGCTCTAGTTCTGTATCCTGCGTATTGAACCTCACCAACACCTGATTCACATCAGCTCCCACTAGAGACAAAATCAACCTGTGATCTCCATGTCTCTCATGCCAAAGAATTTTGTTGCTCCAAATTCCTCATGACATGCCACTGAACTAACCTTACCCTTAGCTCAGCAAAACCCTGTATGTACAACCCTGCTAGCTAGCATACCATCCACATACAGTAACAGGATAATGTTGCAATCATCATCCCCCTGGTAAGACAAACACAATGGTTACACTGACATTGACTAAATCCCTCCTTTGTCATCCACCTATCAAAACCTGTACCACTGTCCTGCAGCTTCCTCAAGACCATATGACTTGGCCTTCTATCTCATGTGTCCATTCACTCTGTTCTTCAACTAAGGAATCCATTCATCTCTGTGCTTTCATACCAGCTAGCAACCCTACCAAATCTCCTGTTTGGTTCTGCATCATATTCCTGCCATGCTCCCACTAGTTCCTAGATCTTTTCTGCTCTGCAATGAGCAACAAGTATAAAGAAGAGGAACAATGAATTTGAGGCTTACTTACCACTTTTAGTCTTCCATATGGGCATTTGAGACTCCTTGATAGCTTATTGTCTACCCAAAATCCGTTACAGTGATCGACCTCGGTCACTACATAGTCTGCATCTGATCAACATCAGTTTCCATGCGCCTATCCTGACTACCAACTCTACCAACGTCGGTGTCCCTATTGCCGATGTCAGTCCTTTTGATCGACATTGGTCTTACCTATTATTGATGTCAGTCCTCCTGATCGATGTTGGTCTTACCCTGCTCGACATCATCGGCTTCGTTCTGCACATGACTGACATCGGTGTCTGTCTGTTTGATGTCGGTTCCTCCTGACCAATGCCGGTACCTATGTTCACCTGTGAGTGATGACTTTTTACTCGCAAGCTCCTTTGAATCAAAACCCATGTCCAAACTACCCTGCTCAAAAGTATCCAGCCCCATCCACTGGTCTCTGTCCGTCATCTCCTCCAAGAACACCAAGGCTTTCCAATTTTTAAGTCTGTCAAACACATCTGACTTCTTCTTAAGAACATGCATCTCCTTCTTGCTCATGTGACCAAGCCTAAAAAGCCACGTCTCCACAATAGAAGAAGAATCAGTAATATAAGCAAGTAGATAAAGGGTACCTGCTTTCTTACCACCAGCTAATTCAAGTGCATCCGCTGTGAGAGTTCTTGTGCATCTCTCATCACCCAACTTTTTTGAAGAAAATAGCCATATCTTCAACACTGGGACCTGCATGACCTCCTTCAACACCCATGTGTTGGCCGCCTACAATTTCAGCTTCACTTCCCCTTTGCCAATTCTTTGGCAAGGCTCACCAGCTCCTCTCTTTGGGGCTGCATGGAAAGAGGCAATAGAATCTATAAACTAAGATTCTACTTTATCCAAGAAACATACTAGAGCATCTTGTGCAACATCCCCTACAACATCTGCATCTTTAGTTCCTTCATGCTGATCTGCTATCAACCAACAATATTCTTTTCCCTGCTCTTTCTTTCCATAGGACCATAATTGACCATTCATGCTTTTCAATTCCTCCATTCTTAGCTTACTTTCTTCTGCCATTGCTCTACTCCCACTCAATTAGAAACCCCTGAGAGTGACCTGTAATCAAACACAAAACCTACTCCCTATTCTTAGCTTACTTTCTTCTGCCATTGCTCTACTCCCACTCAATTAGAAACCCCTGAGAGTGACCTGTAATCAAACACAAAACTTGCTCCCTGCAACCTTAACTCTGATACCACTTTGTTGGGAAATAACGGAAGCACAATTGATTACCATACACAAGCAACTTAATATGTAGAAATTAAACCAGAATCACAAGTAACTAGAATTTAGAAATAACACAGAATATGAGAGACAATACACAACTATATTAATACTCTTCTAGAAGGAAATACAACAAAAAAGATTGCCACAATTCTTCTTCCTTACACACCTTTAGGGCTCCCACACCTCTAGGGCATAAACAGTAAATCTTCCCTCAAAGCTCTCTCTCTTACGGTCCCAACACACAACTCAAATACAGAGTTGGTGTTCACCTCCAACCAGTTAGTATCCACTACTGCCAGTACACTAGTGCTTCACACACTCCACAAGTGCTCCACGCACTCCACAAGTGCTCCACGCACTCCACAAGCACACAATCATACTTCAAGTAGATCTCCCCTAAACCTGCAACAACCTGCAACTCAAACGATCTTACTTATGGAAGGAACTACCTTGCCTTCCTCTTTGCTCTCTTTTTGAGTACATATTATACTCCAAGTAGATCCCACCTGATCCTACTCCCTGTTGTGTTGTTGTCCTCCCTGATCTTGCACACCTACAAATCAATCTAGTTCTGCACACCTGCAAACCTGGATCATGCACACACATACACCTGTAGATCAATGATCTTACTTACCATGCAGATCTCCTAGCATAGCCATGCACACCTGTTGACCAAGATCATACATACATGAAGAACCCTTCTGATTCTCCAAACCAGCACCCACACTTGGTACTGTGGCACTAGGAAGAACACACCATGCTCTCTTCACACACAGAAGGAGCTAATATTTGTTCTCTTACTTTCTAGCACACTTTTACAATATAGCCTATGAGTCTCTTAAATAGATCTCATGTAAACAATAATTAGACACCTAATTACAATAATTAGATCCACAGCTTCTAGTCTAAATTTGG
This sequence comes from Torreya grandis, assembly GCA_037957365.1. Taxonomy (NCBI): domain Eukaryota; kingdom Viridiplantae; phylum Streptophyta; class Pinopsida; order Cupressales; family Taxaceae; genus Torreya; species Torreya grandis. The sequence continues at coordinate 1,424,386 of JARHVA010002871.1, forward strand.
CTCTTGACATGCAAACACTTGGTTTGTTAACTAACTTCTCATAAAACTTGTAGTTCTAAACTGCACAGGTGATTGACGTTGGTCCCTGTTTGCCTGGAGGTGACCGACGCTGACCGATCCCTGACCGACGTCAGTTGCTCTTCCTGTCTAATCCTGTCAACGTTGATTGGCCTGACTGACGCCGGTGTCTGTGACACTTCAGCAACCTCTCTGCAACCTCCTTCTCTGTTTGCATCAGTGAAGCTTTTAGCTCCACAACCTAATAGGTACAACTAAATCATTTTCTATTGATCAATCTCATTCCTCTATTCATCTATTTCATCACTTTATGCCCACTCATGTTTAATCTATATTTTAGGTTGTATCCTTGATTTATGCTTGCTAATCAACCCTAACTAGGGCACAATCATCTTTAGCCAATCTAGGTCAGCTTAATGATTATAACCACCTATGGGCAAATCATTATCTTGACTTTTAATCTTGATTATAACTACCTTTGGGCAAATAAATATCCTTTTTACATCAATGCATGCAAGCATTTTCTTATTTGAATTAATCTTAACCATGGATTAATTCCGCCTTTCTTCTTGTTTCTTTTTTAGGGACCATCCATCAATAAATGTGATGACCACTCCCTCAGGGTGGCATCATCCTAAGCTTCCCACACACCATTTAGAGCATTTTTATTTAATCGTCATCTTTTTTTTAGCATACAAGACCTTTTCATTCTTTGAGAAGATGTTACTATGCTTATAACTTGTAATGCCTTTCCAAACAGGGGCAAACTATAGACACCTAAAACTGACCACTAATAACCTCCAACTAGGCTTTTAACCAATTTTCACCAAAATGCATAATTTGGCCTAAAAACACTAAAATGCATTAAATGATTTGAAATTGATTTATTCAAGTACCAATTTTGGCTAGAGTATCATTAAATGGGTCAATACAATTTATGGGCCAACTAACTTTGATCAAATCATTTCGAGTCAAAATGCCAATTTTGCATCTTGGTGCTCTGGATTGCTCTTTCTTGTCAAACATCTTGCATAAGACATGTACCTTTGTTATTTGGTGTTGGTAACATCCTAAATGGGATAATGGATCCAATGCATCTGACATTGACTTCTAATTCTAATCTAGTCAAATTTTGGACCAATAACAAGACATTTTGACTAATTTGTGCACCAAGAGCCAAAATTTGTACTAAAGTTGACTAATCATGATTTAGGATAATTAAACCAAATTAGGGCCTTAAGTTAATTTTACATGGAACTTTTTGAATAAATATTTTTTCAAAATTGATTTTTATTAACTACATCATCATATGGAGTGGCAATCATAAGTCAAATGCATAAAATATCAAGATTATGGGTCTCCCATCCCTCATCAAGACCCTCCATGCATATTAAATACCCCTCTATCCCAAATATTAATGAGGATATTTATAGAATTAATTTCATATTTATATTTACTCATGGCCACACATCTCAGTCTTGAGATGGATGGTCATGGTTGATCCTCAAACCATTCTAAAATTCTATAAATAGGAGGCCTTGCATATTGAATTTTAAGTTCATTTATGCCAAAATTATAATGCCAAAATGCATTAAAAAATCATTGCATCTTAGTGTTATAATTCCAAATTGTTGATCAAAGGTAAGGCAAGCTAAAGCCAAAGGTGCTAAGAGGAGATGAAGGTAGCCACACTCCATTGAAGAAGATCTCTTAAAGCACAAGCCGAGTAAGCCAAAGAAGGAGCCTTTTGGAGCAATCAAGGATTTGGTAAGAAATTTTTGTTTTGCATTCATATTTCTTATTTCTTTCCATTTTTAGTTGTGTTTTCAAATGGCTTTCCCTCACTAAGCTCTCCCTAGTAATTAGGCCTAGAGATGTATGCTAGCTAGTGTGTTGGTTTTTAAATTTGATTTCATTTTGTCACTAACAAGATACTAACACATCACTTGAGTCAAATTCCTAGTTCATAAAATGGATTGTATAACACCTCTTTAAATAAAAAATTGATGTGCAAACATGACTTGTTTTGGACATGGTTTAAACAAACAAAGAGTTTTGACTTAAAACAATGCAAGTAAAGAGGAAAAGACACAAAAACACCTAAGTATATCATCTTAATCATAAAAACTAACAAGTTAGCTTCGTGTTGTCAAATTCTCTCTATATACTTTCTCTTTAGAATGTTGTTAATCTAAAAATTTAAATGTCCATGAAAAGTAGAGTTTTTAGGTCCTCTTTTCTCTCAAAATTTTGTATGATGACATGGAAATTTGGGCTACTCATCCTATATTGACAATATATCTATGACAAGTGGGGTTGTCTAAAAAACTATCATGTTTCATACATTCTAAATGGTCTCATATGTGTGGTTAACACTAGGGCATAACATGTCATTTAGATCTATATTAACTAACTTGTTATGAAAAGGCCTTATCCTTTTTACAACCACTACATCTATCAATTGCTCAATGTAGTGAAATATCCAAGTTAAACCTATGTTTAGATGTAGTATTTTATTGACAGAGCTTGTTTAACTGATCAAACAAGCATCTCAATAAGTTGACCTCAATTCATATACCCCTACCATGGAGTGGGGTTGAAGCGATGCTAGGAGATGAATTCTCGGGTCAACACCTTAGAGTAATCATGGAGAGGCTATAAACTCCCACCCACAAGCCAAGATGTAATAAATAAATAAAAATTAAGACTTTAAGGTCATTTTGGGATCACCCAAATTACTCAAACTTTGAGGAGTGTCTTAATGACATTCCTTCCATTTTTGGACTAAGCAACAAAAATTAAAGGATAAAGTGCTTTTGGTCAATCAAGATCCCTAAAGGAGACATGGGGAGATCATACATTGTTATAATTAGCTACATGATCTAATGAATCTAATAAAAATCATAAATAAGAGATAAAACAATAATAAACAATAATTGTCTATCTGAGATAATAACAAAAATGAATAAATAACTCAAATATGATGAATTACTTTGATAATTCATTATTAATCTAATATGAAATACATAAATAGCCATTGCTTATATAGATAAAGGTGTGCATGATAAAGATAAGGGAACTCACACAACACATGTAGTTCAACTGATATCTCTATACATAAATAGTGGAGTGCAACTCTACATTAACAAGATAGGTGTACAACTTGTGTAAGTGATCAACACAAGTTGACTATTACTTAAATAATCTTATCCCATCATACCCTGAATAGTGGAGTGGAACTCCACTGTAACAAGATAAGTGTCTAAGTTAACTACTAACTAAGCAAGCTTATTTTTATTTGGTGTAAATTATTAACAAACATAATAAACTAATTACAATAAGTAATTAGTGCACCAAAATAATAAATAATAAATACAAGTAAATTCAATAAACCAAATAAATACACCAACACCCCCTATAAGTGATGCTTAGGAAGGGATATGCAAATAAGAGTCCTGGTAATGTGTAACCATATTAGGTACTCTATACAAATAGATGAGAAAAGGAGAAAATATGAAGGAAAAAAACTCTTCAAAATGGTCTAGGAGACCCACCTGAAGAATTGTTATCCCCTAAAGAACTAATGTCCCACCTAAATCAGCTCTATGATAAAGTGCATATGGATCTCTATGTGTTTGGTTCTCTGATGATGAACTAGATTCTTCGAGATTTGGATAGTGCACTGGTTGTCATAGTAGATGATTGATGGCTTCTAAAACAATGAAAATATTTTGAAGCTAAATAGCCTTAGTAATGGCATTAACAGTGCTATGATACTCAACCTCTGTAGATAAAAGAGTAATAGCATTTCATTTCTTGCTATGTCAATAAATGGGGCTAGATCTGAAGTGAAAGTTGTAACCAAAAGTGAACTTATGATCATCATAATCTCCAACCCAATTGAAATCTACATATCCTACCAAGTCTAAACTTGTACCTACTATATAGTGAATCTTGTATCTAATAGTTCCTTGAATGTAGCTCAAAATGCACTTGGAGGCTCTCCAATGAAGCTCATGTGGTGTCTTCATAAGCGTGAAACCATGCTAATTGCGTATGAAATATTAAGTCATGTATGAGTCATAAAGATGAGGTTGCCTACAAGCTGGTGATACAATGTGGTATCAACCAAGGGAGTGGAACAATGGACCTCAAGTCTAACTCTAGATAAAAAATGAGTCAGTGCAGGCCTACAATCAGCCATGTGAAACTGAGCTAACAAGTCCATGGCATACTTGGGCTATGAAAGTGTAATGCTAAAAGAAGACTGTGCTATCTAAATCTTAAGAAAATAATGCAATAATCTCATGTCTATCATAGAAAACCTATCATGAAGTGTAGTCTTAACACTATTGATGATGGATGTTATGCTCCTTGTAATACTGAGATCATCAACATAGAGAACCAAGTAAAATAATGAATCTTCCTATCATATAATGTAGACATTCAGATTTGAGTGACATCTCGAGAACCCAATGGAGAGAATAAATGTGTCCATCTTAGAATACCAAGCCTTAGAGGCTTGTTTTAGACCATATAGAGACTTTTTCAAGTAGCAAACTAGTGAAAAATCTTGAATGAACCCCTATGGCTACTCCATATAAATCTCCTCATGAAGATCCCCATGAAGAAATTTTCTCTTCACATCTATCTAATGTACATCCCAACCATGAGTTGCACCAATAGCTAGTATCAAGTAAATAGAATTTATCTCAGCAACATGCACAAAGGTTTCTATATAGTCAATGCCTTCTACGTAGAAAAAACCTTTATCCACTAAGAGTGCTTTATACTTATCAATATTTCCATCTGTTGCAAACTTAGTTTGATATATCCACCTACATCATACTAATTTTCTTCTCTTAAGAAGAGGAACGAGATCCCAAGTGTTATTCCTAATCAGTGAGTCATACTCTTCTTCCATCGTTGAATCCCACTCAACTGTCTTTGTGGATTCTTTAAAAGACTATGGATCAGAAGCTGTAGCAATGTAAGAATATGGAAGATCATTTTGTGACCATGTTCTCCTTCTATCTAATAGATCCATAATAAGAGGGTCTACATTCACCAAAGTCTATCTATCCCACAAAGGCATCAATGGGTGAGGATCTGGAGGAGGAGGAGGAGGAGCATGACTTGTTAAACCCTATAAGGGAGGTATTATCTCATCATCCCTATAAGTAGATGAAGTAAGATCATCATCATCACTACTATCTAATTTTTCTAAGGAAGAAGAATGAGAAATGTTAGAAGACAAGTCTGAAAGACTTTCTTCAAAGTAAGCATTTCTTGCTATAATAAGCTCATGTGAATCTGGATTAATGAGTCGATATCCCTTAACATCATCAAGATATCCAAGTATGATGCTTGTTTGAAGGTATGTGAGCCTATGTTGGACTGCCAAAGACTCTAAAATGATGCACATCTGGCTTCTTATTACACCAAGCTTTAACAGGTGTTATCCCCTTTTAAAGCATTTTGAGGAACTCTATTATGTATATATGTAGTACAATTAATTACTTCCATCCAGTACTTAGGTACTAATGATTTTGCATGAATCATACAACTTGCCATCTCTTTTAATAATCTATTCTTTCTCTTTGATACACCATTCTACTAAGGTGTGTATACAAATAAATGATGAAGATCAATTCCTCTAAAAGCATAGAATTGTTCAAACTTGTTTTTCACATATTCCCTCCCATTATTTGTGTAGAGAATCTTGACATACGTCTTAGATTATTTCTCTGTTATAGCTTTGAACTATAGAAATCTATCAAATACTTCACTCTTGAGTTTCAAAAAATAAACCCAAGTATATCTGAAATAGTCATCAATAAATATGAGAACATATGGGGTTTTACTAAAAGACAAAGTAGGTAATAGACCTGCTAAATCACTATGAACAAATTTGAGGACTTGTGTAGCCCTCCAAGCCTTCCCTTTATCAAACTTATCCTCTAGATGTTTTTCTAAGGCACAACCATGACATACACCCCTTGAAAATTGAATCTGTGGAAGTCTTGTAACCATCTCCTACTGACTAAGTTATTGTAAATAGTGGTAGTTCAGATGACCAAACTGCTCATGCTATAACTTACTCACTGAATCAGTGTGTGAGATCAAAGTTGTAAATGGAGACTAAGGTACAAAGTGGGAGAATTAATAAAGCCGATTATTATTATCAACTTTTCCCACTACAACTAAGGCATTATCTTCCAATTTTTTGATTGATATAGAATCAGGTGTGAACTCAACTTTCCTACCAATATCAAAGTGAGTTATTTGGTAGATAGAAAGAAGGTTAGTTGATAACTCTAGCACATAAAGGACATCCTCAAATACACCACTATCAACATCAACTGTACCTTTTCCTATAACATCTACCTTAGAATCATCACTTATGAGAATATGAGGCAAGGAACTTGGTTCTAATCTATAAAATTGTTCTTAATCAAAACCCATATAGTGCAAAGCACTTGAGTCAATGACCTATGATTTGAGAGAATTTACCAATGTAATTAGTGTTGTAGCTTTCTCTTTCCCTAAATTTGAAGGAGTAGAAGAATACTTTGAAGAGGATTGATTAATGTTATTCTTTTTTAGAAGACCCTTAAGTGCATCAATCTCTTTCTTCAAACAATCTTATTCACTATGAAACCCCTTTTTAGAATAAGGGCAAAGAGTTTCAGTCCTTTTTTGTGAATCCTCTTTCTTATTAGTGGATTTATAATCTCATTGTGAGAAAGATTGTTTCCCTTTATTCTTATTGTTCTATGACTTATTCTGATTATTCTACGTTTTTTTACTTGAACCTGTATTTGATGTTGATGTTGAAACTTGCTTATGTTGAGGTTGACTTGCAACTAGAGCTTGAGATTTGGATGACTTGATTAGACCCATATATATTAAATTTTCTTCTTCAACCATTAAAATCTTAGAGAATGCCTCAATGGTGGGCATTTGATAAGATGTGCCCAATGTGAGCTGATGAGTTTGAAAGCTAGAGATAAAGGATGAATATTCAGGACCTAATTTGTGTAAGGCACTGAAGATCAATTGAATATCTTTTTTATCAATTTTACACTCAAAAAGTTGTGCTCTAAGATCTATGACTTTAGTGATGTAGTCCTGTATTATAGCATAATTTTTAGGATCCAAAATAATGAGTTCGTTGTCAATTTGGTAACCACAAACCTCATCTATTTTTCCAAACAATGATGCTAATTTATCTCAAGCCTCTTTTAGAGTTGTACATTTGTCAATATGGAAATTCAAATCTAAATACATGTAAGACTGAATACATCTAATTACTTTAGTAGTTTCAAAGAGAAAGTGTTGTAACTCTTTTGCATCAGTAGGTGGAGTAAGAAGAATTGTTATGTAAAACGTATATCCTAGCATCATTAATGCATTCCAAGCATTCTATTTCCATGTATTATAATTATATGTTATCACTAGTGGGAACTTAGGATTCCCCATGATGCAATTAGAAATAAACTGTCACAAAGCAGAAATCAAAGTATAGAACACACCACAAAACCCTCTTGAATTACTTAGTTTTATTCCACCCAGTAATTATTTTTGGCACTTTATAAATGAGTGCAATTACAATGCTGGATTATAATTTTTCTAGTTTATAAAAAGCTTATTTAGGCCCTCTAGTCTAAAAGTACAAAAAATATGCACTTTATTATAAATTTTTTTACACCAATGTGTTGTACTTAAAAAAATGTTAACTTTCAAAAAAAATGAGACCTAAATTCAAGGTCGTTTGTGAAATTTATGAGCCTCTGAAGTTTCAAAAATGAGGATAGACAAGAGCTGTTGTATAAAAATCTAAATTCTAGAAAAATCTAGAAAAAATTGAAAGTACAACAGTGAAAAGCATGAAATTTTAAGATATTTTAAAAACAAATTCTCTCAAAAATACCTTTTAGTGTTCAAATGGTGGGTTACCAAAGTTGCCCTTTCAAATTTGCCTACTAATCCGTGAGGCCTGCCAAAAAAAATGTCTGCACAGTCTGTACAGTCTGTACGACCGTACTTGTGAGCAAAAAAAAATTATCTTTCAGGGTGACTGTGTCCAAATTAGGCAAATTTTATATGGATTTATACATTTTGATGTCTTTCAAACGCAACCGTGAGGTCCATTTTTCTGATAAATGCTTTGATTTTTAGGTACCCACTAGATTTGGGTGTGATGCTTCTAGATCAAACCCTTGTCAATTTCACCACTTATACCCAATTTGGACAAAATTATATATGATTTTGACTATCTAAAGCACTCTGAACTCAATGGTGAGCTCAAAAATTCTCTACAAAGATCTAATTTGTGCCTGTATACAAAATCAAAAAACTGATCCTATATCTGGATATATTTCTCTTTAATATTTAGCAATCTATATATTCAAGATAGCTCTAGTACTATGTTAGAATTAGCTACAGGATCTAATGGATCTAATAGAAAGCATAAGTAAGAGATAAAATAGTAATAAACAATAACTGTATATCTAAGATAATAAAAAAAATGAATAAATAACTCAAATATGATGAATTACTCTAATAATTCAATATTAATTTGATATGAAATACATAAATAGCCATTGCTTATATAGAGCAAGGTGTGCATGATAAAGATCAAGGAACTCACACAATACGTGTAGTTCAATTGATATCTATCTACATGAATAGAAGAATGCAACTCTATACTAACAAGATAGGTGTCCAACTTGTGTAAATGATCAACACAAATTGACTATGAGTTAAATAATATTATCTTATCTTACCCTGAATAGTGGAGTAGAACTCTACTGTAACAAGCTAAGTGTCTAAGTTAACTACTAACTAAGCAAGCTTATCCTATCTGGTGTAAATTATTAATAAACATAATAAACTAATTACAATAATTAATTAGTACACCAAAATAATAAATAATAAATACAAGTAAAATGCAATAAAGCAAATAAATGCACCAACATACATGATATGTCAAAATTACAAGAACAACACAATAACAAGTAAAATGATAAACAAGTAAGCTCTTGAGAGTATTTAATCAAAGTTTGAGTTTGTTTTTAGAACACCAAATGAAATATGATATGAAGTTTAGCCCCTTGGTGTTGTTTCAATTGTGAACTTTGAAAAATGAAAACAAAGCAAGTAAACTATTTTTAAATACCAAATGTAAATGTGATTTGAATCTTCAATGTTAAAATCATCTTTCTTTGGTCTTTAGGTCTTGAAAAAAGTGTTAGGGGGTCCTTATGGTTAGAATTTAAAATATGAATGAGCAGATGAAATTTGGAATTTTACTCTCACATTTGTCTTTATTTTTCACATAGTGCAATATCACAAATACACAAAGCAAAACTATAACTTTCCTGTAAAACTGTAACTAGAATCGCAAGTGCCTACAAAACAAATTGTTAGTGAAAAATTACAACTATACATTGCAATAACATAACTGTTAAGACAATAATGTAAGTATTAAGGCAATAATGTAATTGAGAAGTCAAAAATGCAATTGGGAGGTAAAAATGTAATTGGGCTTGCAAAAATGCAATTGGACTTGCTAAAATACAATTGGGCATGTAAAAATACAACTAACAATGCAAAAATGTAACTAGGCATGTAAAAACACAACTGGGCATGCAAAAATTCAATTGGGCATGCAAAATACACTTGGGCATACAAAAATGCAATTGAGCATGCAAAAATGTAACTAGGGGTTGCAATAACACAATTGAGGATGCAAAAATGCAAGTAGGGGTTACAATAACATGTTTCATGGGATCAATACCTCAAGTCACCTATAAAACACACCTGGTTAATGAAATAACACCTATTTTAAGGCAAAATCGCAACTACCGTATGTAATAATGCAATTACAATATCACAAATTCATGGTGAAATATAGATTTTACTAGTTGCAAAAATGTAACTCCACAGAGCAATATTGAAACTTCTTATGTAATGTCTATGAGCTTCAACTTTCCACATTTTTGGCTAGTAAGGTAAGATTTTGACATGAAAAATGTTAGCAAGAGGTCCTAAAATGCCATGGGAAAAACTTTGTGGGGTGTGAGTCCCACTGGGCATGCCATCATGTGAACAAGGAATCTATAGAGGGGAGATTAGTAGTGTTAATCAAGAAAACCAAATCAAAGAAAACATACTAAACACTAACACCTCTTATCTAGACACTAGGGAGAGCATTTATAACAAGCATGCATTGAAAACACAACTAGAAAACAAAATAAATCTTCTTTTTGCCTTCCTTGTAGCTCCAAAACTATTTATTGAGTTGACTTGCTCAGCTATGTGTTCAAGAAATATTTGTCAATGAAGCTCCATTGCTCCTCCTTTCCTTGTCACCGTGGTAATGTTAGTCAGCTTAACTTAGCTTGGCTTATGAAATTGACATGGTAACACTACAATGTAGCTTTTTGGAGGTATTTTGGTACAATAACATTACACTAGAAAAGCTTTTACATCCATAGGTGAGGCCTTCTATTTATAGCCTCAAAAGTTAACTCTTACCCAAGTTGAGTTAGGTTAGGATTAAGCATGGTTAAGTTCAAACTAACCCTAAGTGAGTTAAGGATAACCCTAACTGAGATAAGGAGGTGACATGTATTTATGATTTTCAATTAATAGGCATGGCTCACAAATTCAGATATTTGTTAGATATTTTGTGAGTGCTTGACAACTCACAAAATCAATGATGAAGAAGCTTGATATCTTGAATTATTGAATTTCCATTTTTAGATATTCATTAATTACAAATATATTATTTAGCTAAGCATTTAATCTAGTTTAATTAGTTGATTCATTTTGTTTAGCATTTTAGTTGTTTTACAAATTGTTCAAGTGCCCCGCTTAATGGTGTAAAGGCCAAACTACTAGTTATTAGGTCATAAGGTGATTGGGGATGAATTTGTGAGAGTTTATTATTACGTATGGGATAATACCCAAAATAGGGATGCCTCGACATGATTTTGAGGACTAATGTCTGATGTGCAGATGAAATTGGGACATTCAGTGATTTCTAATCTTAATTTATACTATTTGGTAGAAATTAATCTAAAGTCTGGTTGGAAGCCAGTTGTAGCCAAAACAGGGTGTCTATAATTTAATACATCCGAATTTGGAATAACAAGGAATTACCTCAAGGTTATGGGTGTCCTATTGGAGAGGTGAATCTCTAGGTTAAAGGGATATCTCCCCTTGATGAATCATCTAGGCTCACAAACTACTCTATCAACTTACCAAGAAAAGAGAGAGAAACCTGCTCTAATAGAGGTGATGCACCAAATAGATTTGACTACTAACAAACAACTACAAATTTAATTAAAACATGAGACTAACCTAAACATGACACTGCTCTAAATCTACCTCTCTACATCTATGTTTCTCATGAAGGTTGTGAAAAATGCTTGGGTTATGAGGACTAGTCAAGAGGTCATGAAATGACACTAATGAGAAGACAACTCACTCAACCTTTCACACTCCACTTAGACACTTCAAAAGACCTGAAAATAAGTTTCAATCTGATTATGCATGTAATAAAAGGACAAACATTTCAAGGAATCAAAGCTAGTCACTTGACAAGATCAACTAATCACATAAATATATTGAAACCTATCAAAAGAGGAGGTTAAACTATACTTTTATCATTGATCAAAGGCTTTAAAATGGGAAAGGCTTCACCATACCTAGATGGAGGATACAAACATAGCCTATCAAGGCTGAATGTGTAGAAAAATGTGAGGAAAGAAGGGAGAAAGGCGTAGGAGAGAGGAAGACAAATGTCTCATGAAGAGTTAAAATCAATAAAGAGTTATGAAACTACCCCATCAAGTCTTCAAGGATAAATATTGTTCTCATGAAGATGATCTTATGCTTCAAGTGGTGTGGAAGTTTTAAACCTTACTTGACACATTACCTTGCTCTTCAAAAATTGCCCTTTTCCTTGGCTTGTGAGTGGACAAGTGGCACTCTTTAACATCAAGGCATGTTGTATTACATTCAAACTCTACTCTTGACACCTTTCATTAGTTTTAGAATCTCCCCAAATTGACATCTCATTGGCAATAATCAAGTAACTCCTTAGGTGTTTTGAAACCCCTTTGTCTCACTAGGCCAATCTTGTTTACAAGTGTCAAAACTTGAGTTCATCTTCACCAATGCTTTATCTCTTCATGAAATTAATATACATATCATATTATACCTTCAAAAACTCATTTGAAGTCATCAAATTACCCCCAAGACCTCATTTTGCACCAAAAGCTCTCATTTGGCCTCATTTCTTATAACCTTAAAAATGTGTAAACCTCCTTGTTTAGAAGATTTTATAGATGATCTTGGGAAAATAAGCACATATTTGAGGTTTTAGTATTGATTTAAATCTCATGCCAAATTTTAGGACCTAAGAGTGAGTGGAAGTGTCCTCTTTTTGTGATTTTCTCTCCTCAATTAGGCCTCCTGCCTAGAAATTGAGTTTTGGCCCAAAATCACTCTCACACATATGAACATTTTGGTAAGTGTGTGATTCACTTTACCCACACCAATACAATACTTCATGTCAATTTTTAGCCTCTAAGACCTTGTACAAATGGGTGAACCATGGAATGGTCAAAACCCCTATTCTAGGTGCTTGCATAGGCTTGAGAGATAGTTGGAGTGTTTGGCAAGAAATTTTTAGACTCTAAATCTTGGAATGAGTTTCTTTAGTTCTTAAACATCATTATTTAACTCAATCCACTGAGGATAGGTCTCTTGAAGTGTCTTATAGGCTTGTAGGTAGGCCATTTGATTAGCAAAATAGTGTAATTATCTTTTCTTGGACAACTTAGCAACTTGGAGAGCTCATAAAACTTCTTAGGAAGCCTAAAAATGTGACTATAAGATCATGTAACCTTTATCAAGTCCTTAATAACATTTTTTCTTAGATTCTAGAATCCACTTCCTACTCTTCACCTTCACAAACACACCCATAACCCTGTTCCATACACTTGTACTTATATGCTTGTCAACCAATACCATGAAATGGTGATAAGAGGACCTAAAAGGGTTACATAAATTTTTATATGGCCATATCAATCCATTAAAAACCATTTAGATCAACTTTCCTTTGATCAGGTAACTAGAAGGGGTTTAGCAGGGTTTTAGGCATGTTTTACTATTAGGGATTGTTCATAAAGAATAGTTCCCATTTCTCTCTATTAATACCATATTATGGAATTATAGTGACCTATCCATTATCCCTAAACACCACTTAGTCCCATGTAAAACCTCATGAGATATCTAAGTAAAACATGGTGATCTGTGAACTTTTTCTCAATGCAAAAACATGGTTTGGTGAGACCTCCAATCTTAGTGATGGTTCATGCAGGTATGGAGGTGATAAGTTGAAATAATATGAATTTAATAAATTTAAATACCTTATCTATCTTCCCCAAACACCTTTTCTCACCATATAACTTTTCCAAAAAGTACTGAGCAATCAACGGTAGCTTCTCAAACTGGTTAGTTACATGAGGATTGGGATAGAGTTTGGTGAGACCAAGACCTCTCAAATTGTAAAATTTTGGTTTAAAATACATTCATGTTATCTAAAACACCCTTCCCCACATTTTAATATATTTTTCTTAACACCTATATATGTCAATATTCTCAGTTTGACCCCATTGATCATATTATACCTATAAGGGTTTTAGACCTGTAGGCCTCTTTTAACCCTTACTACTGAGTTTTTCCTTTTGGTTTTCTCACTATAGACTCCACTTGAAGAGAGAATGGTTTCCATGTTTCAGACCACCTCCCAAGGTAATCTTAACTCTCTCACACCTAAGCATTCGTCTCTTTTTTCAAATATGTCCTCAAGCAAACCTATAGGTCACTACCCAAGTATTAATTATAGTTTAAGAAAGACCTTCATCTATTTGCTATTTTGTCACTTTGATGGTTTCAAACAATATTTAGATTACCCTAATATATTTCTTATCATCTTCCCAAACCATTGGCCTCTTATGGAATCTATAAACTTTTTCATCTCTTGTCTTCATACACAGGCTTGTGTATGAGTGTCCAGGCCTGTAGGTCTTTTAGTGATTAAGGCATCAGTAATCTCAACCTTATTTTGAGTATCCTATGATCTCAAATCCTCCTTGTACTTTTATACTAACTCATCAATACTTCAATTCTACCATTATGCATTTTACTTCTTTTCTAGCTTAAAACTAGCCTAGACTACTTAAATAGACCTGTAGGCAATTACTGAGAGAGAATTTTGAGAATTGATCTTATAGTTCTGGCCTTATCAACAAGTTTATTGACCTTTGATAGTGATTTAAATTTATTCAAGACTTTATTCACATTTAAACCTAGCTTTTTTCAAGTCTACTAACACTTTCTCTTGCCTAACCATGCACATATGCTTCTTTAGTTCTGCCTGTAAGTCTGCATTAAGGTGTCTTGACATTGGATCATGAGACTACACCTTCTCCACTAGGCTTGGACCTTCTCAAAAATTCACACACTACATTTATTTCATTACTTAGGCTTTCAAAGTATATTCTAATGCACTTTTCCACACAAGCCCTCATAAAATATAGGCATATAGGTCTGCAGACCTATAGGTTTGCATTCCTTATGGTTTAGGCCTTGAAAGTGATTAGTTTAATCTCTTTGAGCTTCATCATACTTCCTCAGTGCCTCTTTATCCCTTTTTATGAAATATAGATCCTTATACAACATTGACAATGCAGGATTCACACCTTTCAATCCATTTTGTGCTTAGAATTACACACAATCCAAAACAAGCCAGACCACTATTTGTTACTTGAAGAAGGCAGAACTAAAGTGAATAGTAGATCCATTAATTAAATTTTAATTTCAATGAGGATAATGATAATATTATGAGAGATCTTATTTCATCCCTTCAAAATTTAGAACCCTGGAGTAAATAAAGACCATGACAGTCAACTTTACAAACTAAGAATAATGGAGGTTTATTGTCAAATTGAGGCCACATATGTGAAATAGAACTGTTAAAACATGCAAGATGTGTCATGACCCAAGTTATTATGGTAAAGGCTTTTCATGATTAATTATTCTACGTCTAATGTGTTAAGCCTTTTTGTGTTATTTGGATTATTATTTGAAGCCTCGTAAAGGCATTGAGCATGAAATTTTAAAAAAAAATTATCAAGAAATATTAATTGCCAAGGTTTAAATTAAAGGATTTAATTTAAAATATATTGTGATTTTTCTATAGTCCATGAATGGACTAGGTTTAAATTTAAACCAATTATTCCTATGATTGGAAATTAATTATTTTATAAAGGTCAACAAACAATCATGGTAAACATTATACCTATTATCATTTTTATTATTATTGACCAAGAGGTCAATTTAGGAGAAGGTCAAATAGGGTTTTGGATTGTGAAATAAGCTTCATGCTACCATTTGGGATAAGCAAAATAATAAGAGTGAGGGGTATGTCATGGCAGATGGAAGTCTAAGCTATATAGTAGCCATGCCAAATGTTGGCAATAGAGAAATGATAAAAATTCATTGGCATTTTGTATGCTTCCACATTTTGCATATATGCATATCAGGGCATATTATATTTTATGGTTTTTATTATAAGTAGATGGATATCCATACCCTATTGTAAAGCCTTCATTTTACTCCATTTGGGAAATGCTCAGGCAAAGGTTGCATGACCATTTTAAGGAGGTTGCATAGAGGAGAAGTATTATGGCACCATGAAAGCCAAGGTAAGCTAGGGAATAAAATAAATAATGAAATTTATTTCTCCAGACAATTCACCCTTCCTCTTGTTGAAATATTTTTACATTCTATTTGAAAACATGAGCAAGGTAATTGTTTTTAGCTTATACTAAGGTATATACCCAGATATACTTGCTTGGACAAGCATATGTGAGCCTATACTCCAGATGAGTAAGGGGATTTTGATATGTAAATGGTATTTACTTATTCTTTAAGTTTATATAGAAAATAAATAAATTATTATTGTTTATAATTTGATAATATATTTGAATATAAGGTTACCAATTTTATTGTGCAAAATGGTTGAAACGATTTCACCTTTTATGATATTTTTAAATATTTGATTTTTCATATTATTTTTATTGTTGGGTTATGCCAAATTGACATGGTTGGAATTTGTTTGCCAAATTGACATGACTGGAAATTGTTTGCCAAAGGCTGGAATTTGTTTGCTAAATTGTATGGTTAAAATTTGTTTGTTAAATTGAATGGCTGGAATTTGTTTGCCAAATTAACATGGGTGGAAATTGTTTGCCAAATTGACATCGATAGAATTTGTTTGTTAAATTGAATGGCTGTAATTTGTTCCTAAATTTATTGGATAAAATATATTGCTCAATTGAAAGGTTAGAATTTGTTTACCTAAACTATTATATGACTGAAAATTAGTTCATGAAGGATGCTTATGAACTATTTGACAAAATGCTAAAATTATTATATGGCTAGAAATTAGTTCATAAAGGATACTTATAAACTATTTGATGAAATATTTAAGTTATTAAATGGATGACTTAAATCATTACAATGGTTGATTTTATTGCATACATTTATATGGCTAGTTGCATATATTTCTATGATTGAATTTAAAATCTTGAATGGCCAATTATTTGCCTTGTATATGTGAATATATGTGTTTTCACTTATAGATGAAAGTGAATTAATTATTTGGGTATTCCTCTTGGTTTATTCTAAGCTGGTTTGGTAATTTACTTAATCTTGTAAAGAGGTGTAATTATTTTGATAATCATCTTATAACTAGAAAATCAGCCTAGATCAGTTCGAAGAACAACCTTCAATAAATACTTAAACTTTTATTTATTGACAAAAAAGAGTTGGAACATATTATTTCACCATATGATAAATAGTATCAATAATTAGATTAATCCTCCTTAACATTAATGACTTTTGATAACATCATTTTTGAGAGGTACTTGCAGAAAAATTACATTTTTAGGTTTTAACTGGTTGCAAGTTAGCTTCAAAATAGACTTAATTTTTATAGTAGATATCTGATTTTATCAAAACTCAATTTGATAATGAAATACCCCCACCTTTATAACTAACTATAAGTCTTTATATTGCTTTTAATGGATTGTTTCATATTTTTGACAAGATAATCTTTTTTAGTTATTTACATTATTTTTATGTGCAAATCAGGTCACAACAGCGTAGAAGTTGATGGTTTAAAAATATTTAACTCCATAGTTTTTTGCTAATAATAATTTATACCTTGAGATTAACCTCAAAATTATTCAAATCAATAATGGAGGAAACCATCCTCCTTTCGAACATGATATTCAGATCTCATTTTTTGAATGTTTTTACAACAAAAATGCTCCTTGTTAACTTGTTGAGTGTAAAGACATTTGAAATTGTCTTGAAATAACTAATCAAGTTAGAGTGATTTTATTATTTTATTAATATCATGTTTTGGTGGGTAAGGATATAATATAAAAATAACATTGATTCTTATAGCATGAGAATTGTGTTTGAAGAGTCAAGTGTTGTATGAAACTGCAATGATTAGTATGTTAATTGCTTATATATGTGATGAATTGTATTTTTTTTGTATGAATACTTCTTGTAAGCATTTACTGAAAGCTATATCCATTAAGTGAGTAAGTGGCTCATGGCATGATATTATTTATATAACCAAGTTATGTAAGTATGTGTTTAGATAACATAAATTCCTTTATTCTTACAAATTAAAATTACCATGATGTTGTTTAAATTGTATGTTAGAATATTTAATAAGTGGAAGATGACTTGCTCAACATTATGCTGACCTTTTCTATTGACATTCTCAATGTAGGTTTAATGGCAAAAGAAATTAGTAAGGGATCAAAAGAGTATGATTTTTAGTTGATTAATATTGTTTCCAAAGTATGTATTATGGGTTGTATTATGTTTGTCTTGTTAAATAAACTTCACTCATTTAGAGTGTATTTGTATAAGAGGTTCATTTAAATTGTATTGTTTGGGTATCATTCCTTGTTATAAGGAATCTATATAGACATGTAAAAATTATATGTATCCTAAATTAATATGAAAGTGGGAATATATGATAAGCTTTAAATATTTGTCATAATTTATGATGATTACCCATCTCTTGTGATATTATTGTTGTAAAGGCTATGAGGTCCTTTTTGTGATAACTTACTTACTATGTATGTGCAATTTAAGGAATGGTTTCTTATTGTTAAAATTGATGGATTTATCAAGCTGTATCATTCTCCCATTTTCTAGAAAAGACATGCTATCTTGAATATTTTTAATAGGTTACCTTATCTCATTAACAAAAGGTTATCTATTAATCCTAAGTGCACTAATAAGCAAAGGATGACTAAATCTGATTTGAGAGAGTTAGTGTGGCCTTTTAGAGATTAAAAGGTAATATCAATCTCTTTACTTTGATTGTTTCTTTACCACTCTAATGAAGGCAACAAGTCTATGAACCTTTGCATAGGGCTCAAATACACTTTTGAGAGACCTTGTTTGCTTAATATGTTTAATAAGCTTGTAGATTGATTCATGATCTATGATAAAAAAAATTGCCTTATTATTATTTTAAGTGTTATGGGGCATCTTGGTGGAATGATCTTGATAATATTCCACAAAGGATTGTATTCCCTATTTTTCAAAATTCTCATTAATTGATAACTAATAGGTCTTGGTAACCAAATTAGGTGCTAAAACTAAGTTATCATTCAAACACATTGTTGGAATATGTGTAATCCAAGATCAATCTAAAAAAAACCCTTGTTTTGAAAAATAAATGTGGATAATTTTGGGTTCATTTCACTAGTTATCAGATCCTGTGCTCTAAAAGTTTTTAACAAAGAGGCTACTTAACTAAAAAAAGAGCTTAGTGGACTTTGTATCTAACTATGTTTATTGGTAGTACGTTTTTTAAGTATCTATGACTGGAATGGGAAATAGGCACTATTTCATATTAGAACCTTATGGGCTCTTAATGATTCCCTAACCATAATATGCTAATCTTCATAGCCTTGATAGAAGTCACTCTTTTCTAATTTTGGGTTGCATTAATATGGTTCTCGCTTGACTATCGATTGACTTTTATGGGTGGGTGAATATGAGTTAATGTGATAAAAGACCATTCTTGGAATTTAGAACAATTATTTGATAATTGTTGAAAATTTTCTTGGGACATTAAGTCCCTGAAGAGTTAAGGGATGACTTATACTTAGGAGGTTCGTTGAGGAGAGAGTGTACATGATTTACTTGAGTAAATCATATGGTTTTAAAATATTCATTGGTTAGGGAGTGATTTGAGCTTTTGGGTTGATAGACTTGAATGGTTGTTGATTTCTATTACCATTCCATTGGATATGCATTAAGAAAACTTAATAATAAGTGTTCAATGAGAAGAACTTTGAAATGAATTTTTTATTATCAAGACCACTTGGTGAGTTGTATGAATATTGATTTATTTTATGATGGTTTTTTAATTTGGGAATTACTCTCACAGGTCTTATATTGGACTAAGCTATAACTAGATTTATTTCATAGCTCTTATGTGGATGTCTTTACTCTCTTATTAAGTGAAGTCTTAAATGAAATTAGTAAGTCTTTTTTTATTTAAAGTACCTAATTGGAAACTTGGTGAATTTGGACTATTGTGATTGTTGGCATGTTAATTATCTTTGCTTTGAACTAAAAACTAATTTTTGAATCAAGGTTATCTCAAATTGATACCCTTGTTATTGAATATAATCTTTGTAGATAACAAAGGAATAAAATATGAATTAAGGCTCAACAAATTAAGTGAGATTGAAATAATATTCCAGCTCATTATTGGGAGTTGTGTGGCATAAGTATAAGTTGATAAAGTTCTTCGTTTCATGACTGGTGCTTAGAAATCACTGCTTTGTCTAAGGTAATGAATTTATTATCAAGATCGAAAAGGTTTTGTTGATTGAATGTTGATATTTTGTTCATATCAAAAATTATGGGTTCTTTTAACCATCTTAGAACTTATAAAAATGTTGGGGTTTTATGCTCTTAGTATAATTAATGACTGTTATGGAAATATTTTTTATAATATTCTATTCTAATGAATTAAACAATTTGGTGTGATATGTGCTCAAATGCATGAATTATTGATTTGATATAGCACTCTTATG
Source organism: Torreya grandis (assembly GCA_037957365.1). Classification (NCBI taxonomy): domain Eukaryota; kingdom Viridiplantae; phylum Streptophyta; class Pinopsida; order Cupressales; family Taxaceae; genus Torreya; species Torreya grandis. The sequence goes on from JARHVA010002871.1 coordinate 1,444,629, forward strand.
ATGAATGAAATTTAGTTGAGTAAGACAACTCAATATGTATAATATGCTCATGGTTGGGCAAGGTTGTTCCAAGAGAAATCTGCCCTTGAAAGGAGGTGTAACTAAAGATTAAATGTAGAAAATTGATGATAAAGCATTATGAAGTAATGCTGAAATTTTTTAAAATATTTATAAAATAAGATAATACTATTATTGTTGATGTATCTTAAATAATTAAAAATAAATCTATTTCAAAATAATAATTAATTATTGATTTTATATACCTATTTTTTTAATAGCTATGGCAAGTAAGTGTATGTTTTACTTGTCTTTATGTGTCACTATAAGTGACTGGTTACAACTATGTAAATGTTTTTTTTAAAAGAGTATTATGATTAGTGCTTAGAGAGCATTATTGGTTTCAAAGTGGTGGACTTGTAATCAAGACTATAAATTTTTTTCTAGTTGAAATTCTATTATGATTGATTGATTACAACCATCATGTAAATTAAAAATGAATAAGTACTATGTTCTATGATATTGAGATGCTAATATCTATGAATTTTAGATGAAATTAATGATTGTGGAAAGCTATAATTTCTATGGTAGTAATATAACCTTCACCTTGAGCCTTGATTGAGTCCACCCTTGCCAAGGCAACACTATGTAAGACAAACAACACTAGTCAACCATTAGCTTATTGGGGTAGCCCAATCAAGGGACTGATGATAAAAGCTTGTTGTTGGAATAAAAAGATAAACCCTTAGTTTTTTATGATGACTTGTTTAGATGAACTCTCATATGATAGTTTAGGTATGACATCCTTGAAAGGATCGAGGGTGTGACCCAAGCCTAGAAGGTCGAGTGGGGTTGAATGTGGTTGCCTTGTTTGGGCAAGATTGAAAGTTTTGGGGATATCTTATTATTGATGGGTATTGTGAGCCATCTAATCTATGAGATGTGAATATTTTTGGTAATTTTTAAATTATCAAGGATATAGATTAATAGGCTATATTGTAACACAACCATCTTTGAAAGAAGGTGATGGTAAACTTGAGATCCTTAGAATTGAGCATACTATGATAAATGACAGATAGTTGATGTCATCTAAGATGACATCTAAACATCAGATAGATCAATGATATTCATAGACCCTTGTACTTCATCTATAAGTATTATTTTGTGTTGTGATGTGAAAATACCCTTGGAATAAGTTACCAAAATACCTAAGTCAAGTATATGTATCATATTCTAGGTGGTTCCTTTATTACATGAAAAACTATTTTATGTTGTGTAAACCTCTATGTTATATGTGATTATGTTAGACCATGCAACTTTATAATTTGTTTATGTTATCAAATATTATTGCATAATTATTTCATGTATATGTCATAAAACAAGTGTGACCTTGTGTTGTTAACTCTTGATATGAATCAATGTGATCATAAACTACTTTGTGATGTAATTTTTTTTATTTTGAAAGCAACCTCTATTAATTAAATCTACCATGGTGTAATGTTGTATTATATGGTGTAATCTCACATCACTGCTCTAGTGATGAGCATTGATGCAAATTTGAGGTTGAGGGTTGAGAAGCATTATATCCACATTGATTTAGATTGGGTATGGGTTAGGAAATGGAGTATCTCATAGGCTAAAAATTCACTTTTTTCCTCTACATGAGATAGCCACCTAATTCATTTGGGTGTGTACACCATGTATGCCACAAATTGACAATGGAATCTTCATGCATAATGGACTCCTTGTGGATTAAGTTTTACCTTACCCACCTCTCTAAGGTTGTTATAAAAATAACCTATGTGTGAAGTCCTTAGTCTATCCTTATGAAACACTAATTAGTCCTATAAGTTGGATTCTTATGCATTATAATAAGGTTTTACTTGTTGTAATGTAGGCGCATATTGGCTTGTAAATGCAAGCATACTATGTTATGAAATGGATATATTTTTTTTATTGGAGAATATTTTTGAAAAGATATTATGATTTGTTTGAAGGCATGACTAGTATGTATGCTTATGCTCATAAGGGGCAATGTAAAGTCCTAATCAGCCAATTTTAAATTTTCATGAGTGCTACCAAGAAGTAATTATAAAATGATGGTGGGATTGGGATCCCTATAACCATTATGTGATCTCAAAAAATTAATGGATAACATGTTGAAAACCTTGAGTGTTGCATGTGAATGCCTAGAATGGCCTTTCCAATATTTGGTGTGGTTGGTGCGGGACACTACACTGACCCATTAATGATGCAAATTTTGGCAACTATAACAGTATGGCTGGTTGGATGTTAATTTCATTATGAGATGAATGACAATAAATTATATGTAAATCATAATTAAAAGTGGTGGAAGGACCACATAACAAGTATGATTACTATAATGACTTATATCTTGTGATGAATATTACAAAGTTTTTCTTGGAACATAACTATTTTTTGTGTAAAATGTTTTAGATTTAATTATTTTGTGTTAAATCAACTATTGTATAAATTACAGGTTAGTAATTAAGCAAAAATATTCAAGATATTTCAATTTCAACTATGAAATTATTAGTTTCTTAGATATTATGTCTATTTTATGATAAAAATTTTAACATGAAACTGTTTCAGTTTCAAAATTTTGATTCTAATTTTTGGAATCATGAAAAAATTATGTGAGAAAATGCATAAATTTAAGTATGTATGAGTGATCTAATACATGACCTTTATTCATACAAGGTTTAAAATGTCAAAAAGGTTGTATTATAATTGTTATTGGATGCTTTGATTTGATTCTTTATCCATTGGTTATGGAAAACTATGAATTTTTATTTAAGAAAACATGAAATAATGAATCTCTTATATTATAGATTCAAATTTTACACTTAGTTGATGTGATTTTTGTAAACCATATACTATTAAAATCAGTAGATGGCTGATCAAACTCTTAAAATGAATAAGACATCTAAAATAGGGATAAATATTTTTAGGTGATCCTATTGGGAAACGAATGCACCTTAATAGAGCTTAGAGCTTATCAATATGAACCCACATATTGATAAGCCTTGAGTTATGTGTGTGTGTGTGTGACATGCTTCCCTAAAGAACCCTTTCGAGGTATTTACCTCTAGTTAAGAGTCCATAGTGATATAAATCTGATCATGAGCTATTCCCTTGTCCTTAGTCATCAGGACAGTGCCTATTTAAGGAGAGAAGGATGTCATGACCCGAGTTATTATGGTAAAGGATTTGCCTGAATAAGTCTTTTATAGTGAATGTGTTAAGTCTTTTTGTGTTGTCTGGATTATTATTCGGAGCTTCATAAAGATATTGAGCGTGAAAAAAAATCATCAAAAAATATTAATCGCCAAGGTTTAAATTAAAAGATTTAATTTAAAATATATTGTGATTTTTTTATATTCCATGAATGGATTAGGTTTATATTTAAACTAATTATTGTTATTATTGGAAATTAATTATTTTATAAAGTTAAAAAAAATCATGATAAACGTTATACCTATTATCATTTTTATTATTATTGACCAAGAGATCAATTTGGGAGAAGTTCGAATAGGGTTTTGGCTTGTGAAAGAAGCTTCATGTTGCCATTTGGGGCAAGCAGAAGGAGTGAGGGGGATGTCATAGAAACTAGAAGTCTACATTGCATAGTAGCCATGCCAAGTGTTGGCAATAGAGAAATGACAAAAATCCATGGACATATTATATGGTTTCACATTTTGCATACATGCATATCAGGGCATATAATATTTTCTAATTTTTACTATGGCTAGATATATGTCAATACCTTATTGTAAAGCCTTTATTTTACTCCATCTAGAAAATACTCAGGCAAAGGTTCCACGGTCATTTTGGGAGGCTACATATAGGAGAGGTTTTATGGTACTATGAAGCCAGGGCAAATTAGAGAATAAAAGAAATAATGAAATTTATTTCTTCAAGCAAGTCACCCTTCCTCTTGTTGAAATATTTTGCATTCTATTTAAAAACATCAGCAAAATAATTGTTTTTAGCTTATACTGAGGTATATACCCATATATGCTTGTCTAGACAATCATATGTGAGCCTATAATCCAGATGAATAAGAGGATTTTGATACGCAAATCGTATTTTGCTTATTCTCTCAGTTTATAAAGAAAATGAATAAATTATTATTGTTTATAATTTGATAATATATTTGAAGATAGCGTTACCAATTTGATTGTGCAAAATCGTTGAACCGATTTCCTTTTTTATGATATTTTTAAATATTTGTGATATTTTTAAATATTTGATTTTCATATTATTTTTATTGTTGGTTTATGCCAAATTGACATGGTTGAAATTTGTTTGCCAAATTGTATGGGTAGAATTTATTTGTCAAATTAAATGGCTAAAATTTATTTGCCAAATTGACATGACTAGAAATTATTTGTCAAATTGACATGACTAAAATTTATTTGACAAATTGTATGGCTAGAATTTGTTTTTTAAATTGAATGTTTGGAATTCTTTTTCCAAATTGAAATGGCTGAAAATTATTTGTCAAATTGACATGGAAAAAAATTGTTTGTTAAATTGAATGATTGGAATTTGTTGCTAAATTGATTGGCTAGAATATGTTTCTAAATTGAATAGTTGGAATTTGTTTGACTAAACTATTATATGACTAAAAATTAGTTCATGGAGGATGCTCATGAACTATTTGACAAAATTGTAAAATTATTATATGGCTAGAAATTAGTTCATAAAGGATGTTTATAAACTGTTTGACAAAATGTTTAAGTTATTAAATAGATGGTTTAAATCATTACAATGACTAATTTTATCGTATGCATTTATATGGTTAGTTACATACATTTGTATGACTGAATTTAAAATCTTGAATGGCCAATTATTCACCTTGTATAGGTGAGTATATGTGTTTTCACTTATAGATGAAAGTGAATTGATTGTTGTAATATTTCTCTTGGTTTATTTTATGGTAGTTGGATAATTTATTCAATCTTGTAAAGAGGCATAATTATTTTGATAATCCTCTTATGACTAAAAAATCAAACCAGATTAGTCCGAAGAACAACCTTCAATAAATACCTAAATCTTTATTTATTGACAAAAATGAGTTGGAACATAATATTGTACCATATGAGAAATAGTAGAAATAATTATATTAATACTCCCTAACACAAATAACTTTTGGTGATACCATTTTTGGGAGGTAGTTGCAGAAGAAAACTAATTTTTGGGTTTTAACTGGCTATAAGTTAGCTCCAAAAGAGACTTGATTTTTATAATAAATGTCTAATTTTATCAAAACTCAATTTGATAATAGAATCCTTTCACCTTTATATTTCAAGATAAGTCCTTATATTTATCCTATTGGATCATTTCATATTTTTTGCAAGGCATTCTTTTTATCTATTTACGCTATTTTTTTTTTGCAAATCAGCTCACAACAGTCTAGAAATTGATGGTTTAAAAATATCTAACTCCATAACTTTTTGCTAATAATACTTTATACCTTGAGATTAACCTCAAAAGTATTGAAATCAATAATGGAAGCAACCATCCTCCTTCCAGACATGATATTTGGATTTCATTTCCAATATGCTTTTACAATAGAAATGTTCCTTATTAAACCATTCAGTGTAAAGACATTTGAAATTGTCTTGATCTAACCAATCAAGTTAGAATGATTTTATTATTTTATTACTATTATGTTTTGATTGGTAAGGATAGAATATCAAAATTATATTGATATTTATAGCATGAGAATTGAGTTTGAAGAGCCAAGTGTTGTATGAAACTACAATGATTAGTATGCTAATTGCTTATATATGTGATGAATTGTATTCTTTTTATGTGAACACTTCTTGTAAACATTTACTGAAAGCTATATCTATTAAGTAAGTGGCTCATGGCATGGTATTCACTATATAGCCAAGTTATGTAAGTATGTGTTTAGATAACACAAATTCTTTTATTCTTGAAAATTATAATTGCCATGATGTTGTTTAAATTTTATGCTAGAATATTTAATAGGTGAAAAATGACTTGCTTAGCATTGTGCTGACATTTTCTATTGACATTCTCAACGCAAGTTTAATGTCAAAATAAATTAGTAAGGAATCAAAAGAGTACGATTCTTGGTTGCTTAATGTTGTTTCCAAAGTATGAATTATGGTTTGTATCATGTTTGTCTTGTTAAATGAACTTCACTCATTTATAGTGTATTTGTATAAGAGGTTCATTTAAATTGTAAAATTATTGTTTGGGTATCATTCCTTGTTATAAGGATTATATATAGACATGTAAAAATTATATGTATCCTAAATTAATATTAAAGTGGGAATATATGATAAGCTTTAAATATTTGTCATAATTTATGATGATTATCCATCTCTTGTGGTCTTATTGTTGTAAAGGCTATGAGGTCCTTTTTGTGATAACTTACATACTATGTATGTGTGATTTAAGGAATGGTTTCCTATTGTTAAAATTGATGGATTTATCAAGTTGTATCATTCTTCCATTTTCTAGAAGAGACATGTCATTTTGAATCTTTTTAATAGGTTACCTTATCTCATTAATAAAAGGTTATCTATTAATCCTAAGTGCACTAATAAGTAAAGGATGACTAAATCAAATTTGAGAGAGTTAGTGCAGCCTTTTAGAGATTATAAGGTAATATCAATCTCTTTACTTTGGTTATTTATTACCACTCTAATGAAGGCAATAAGTCTATGAGCCTTTTCATAGGGCTCAGATACACTTTTGAGAGACCTTGTGTGCTTAATATGTTTAATAAGCTTGTAGATTGATTCATGGTCTATGATAACAAAATTGCTTTATCATTCTTTTAAGTGTTATGGGGTAGCTTGGTGGAATGATCTTGATAATATTCCATAAGGGATTGTATTCCCTATTTTTTTAATATTCTCATTAATTTATAACTAATGGGCCTTGGTAACCAAATTATATGCTTAAACTAAGTTATCAATCAAGCACATTGTTAGAATCTATGTAATCCAAGATCAATCTAGGAAATAATTATTGTTTTGAAAAAAAATGTGGGTCATTTTGGGTTCATTTCAAGATTCCTGTACATACCCTTAATATCTTCTTCAAATTCTCTCATTCATTAATTTTTCTTGAAACTACCATTTTGAGGAGAAACAATAAGCTTGTGGTGTTGACTAGTAGTTTTAGACCACCCTATCTTCTTAATGATTATTCGTAAAGGAGAGGGGATGGATCTGTAAACCAATGCCACAAATTTGAAGGTTATTAGGACCCCCTCCTATGGCAAAAATATCAAGACTTGGTCTTCTCTCTCCTATATGTACCATACAATTGAAATATATCTTTGCAAGTTTTTGAAGAGAGCAATAAGAGAGAGAGTGCATATTTTGCCTTCCTAAGGCCTATCCCTACAATCCAAACATGGATTTCACTTGTAAAATCTAAAAGGACACTTATAAAATGTTTCTCACCTGAAGATGATCTCACAAGTCTGTACAAGTGAGTGAAAACTACCTCTTAAGTATTAAAATGCAAGGTTCTGACCATTTTCTGACTTGCTAACATATAAGATAGTTATAAAACTCCTCCAATAACTTCGAAAAGTTTCTTGTAAATATTTTGGCATTTTTAAGCTTTGGCACACATTAAAATTAGCATAAATTGCTTCTTTCCTCATAAAAATTACCTTATAGTCCACACAAGAACCTTAAGTTTTCCAAAACATCACAAAATATTTATACAAGTTGGTCAAAGCATGAAATGACTTTGAGGGACCCTTAATAACCTATGACAACACTTGACCAAGTTTCATCACATCATGAAATGATTAGGATAGGACAATGCAAAGATAAACTATTACTTTAACTTCTCCAAATAAACCTTAAACTTTGTTAACAAGGTTTTAGAAAGGCTATAGAGAGACCATATAAAGCATGACAAAACTTTGCACTAGGTTACTAAAACATGACAATCAAATTTTCACCTATAGGGGTTGACCTTATACATTTAAGGTTTAAAATTAGTCAATAATACTTACACATGCTTTTATCCATGCTTATATCTTTTGTAGTGTACTTGATATGATAGGTACTTAACATTTTTTGCTAACACATATTACTTAGTTAATAGTAAGATATGTTATGCTAGTTGCATATACTTTTATTTTAAGCACTTATTTGAGTTTTTTGTTTTGATTATTTGAGAATTTGAATATGATCTATTTTTTTTGGCCCCCATGCCTTTGTTTCCTCTTTGAATTTTGAATATGTCATCCCTTGATGTATGTTGACATTTGAATATGTCATTCCTTGATTTGTGTATATTTGATTAAATCATGTTCCTTCGATTTTGAAATATTTAAACATGCCCCTTGTTTGAGGTCTCCTTGGATCATTGTCTTTTGATTTACTTTTAAGTGCTCTTATGTGTGTGCTTGATTTCTTTTTGAGCTTGTATTGTTACTATCTAGATGTTTCCATGATCTACATCATGCATCATAGAACTTGGTGTGAACATATTCTTTGTGCTTCAATGATATATCTACCTAGCCATGTTCTTTCTATATAATACATGGTTCATACATAGATTATATACTTTTCTTATCCTTTTCCATATTTTTCACAGTTTCATATTCAGTGGGGTTATGTTTTGAAAACATGTTCTTCACACATATTCAATATTCAGGATACCAAGATTATAGTGGGGGCATGTTATGGAAATATGTTCTCCACACATACACCAATTTTTTTTAGTTTTAGATATATAATGAGGGATTGTTATGAAAACATGTTCTTCACACTTACATAATTTTCGAATTAACCAAAAATCAAAGTTATATGATTCATATACACATTTGTGATAGAATTCTATATTTTATTACCATTATTATACACAATTTCAACATGAAATATATCTAATGTGCATATGTTATGCAATGTGCACCTAGTTTTATATTTTAAATACTTATACGGATTGTCATCACCCACTAAGTTGGACTTTTATAGACTACATTGGGTCAATCTACTATAGTAGTTGGTTCACTTTTTGATATATTTGAGGTGATTAAATCACTCAATCTTGCCAAGTTTATAGGTTGGACTTGATTACATCATCCAACCTCACTAGTTTTATAATGTGAGTTGACTTGGTTCACTCATGCTCACTAGGTTATAAGTATGACTAGGTTTTATGGTTGAGCTAATCTCAACTATCAAATGACAACTCACCATTTTTCCAAAGTTGAGGGCATGTGTCCTCCAATATCTCTATATCCCTCTATATATATACAATTTCTATATTTTATATTTGTCATAATCACAACTATAATGATTCATAATGATATGTATTTTCAAATAAAATTTCTAAAAGGTAAGGTAGTTACATTGATGCCTAGGTGTACTCCTAAACCTTGCTCTCTTTCAATTTCAATCATTTTAATGTTTTCAATTTTAGATTATATGCACTGATTATATATTGTAGTATGTTCTTGGTTGCATGTTAATCACCAACAAATCACTCAAATTGGACTCACACAAAGTCAAAGTGTGTTATAAACACCCAAGTACATATATATATATATATTTTTAACTAGCAATTTTATTACTAGATTAAAGGGGGGGTGGGGTAAATGTAGACAATATTTTTGAATTATATAGCACCCCAGTCTTGTACACTTGGAAAATGCATATCATGGATGTGCCTTTGACTTCTAGACCCTTCCTATTATTAAAAGGATCGTATACACTATCTCTTAGTGCCTATTTGTGTATCTCTTAGTTTGACCAATGTTATTTTGATGACTCAAGCCTTCTATCTTACCTAGAATGTTGTGAACCTACTTATCTTCCATATATACAAGTTTTAGACCTATATCTTATTTTCTACTTCCCAAACACTTTCATCCTAGTTAGATGCTGATATTTATGCAAGTGTTCTAACACGATGCAAGTGTCTAGTGCCATAAATTCATTCAATTTACAGATAAAACTTATTCTTATGGTTAGCCTAAGTGCTTTAATGTGAGATATTCTTCAAAGTGATTGGTATAAATACATGATCAGCCCTCATTCATTCTTCACCTAGAAAAGACCTAAAATTTTCAAAACTTATCACAAAGAAACTTACCAAAGGTATTCAATCAAGCATTCAAGTGAGAAAATATTCCCTATTTTCTCATATTTTTCATATCAATCATAGGGATAACACATCTACATATCTAAAATAATGAATGAGCATCTCATGAGCCTCATTTATTGATTTATAAGCTAGGTCACTATTGTACTTACTTATCACAAGTTAAATGATTCACACACAAACCAACACACAAGGGAGAACTACATAATTTTGAGGCCGTATTTGGAGCATTAGCTATGTAGGCAATGCTCATTAGCAAAGGGGTCTTTGGGACAACTTAACACCATGTACCCACTAACACATTTTTCCCATAACTAATATGAAGATGAAAAACTAGAATTTTTATATTTGACGAGGAGCAATAGTCCATGACCTAATTTTGAATGTACCAAAGCAAAGATGACACAGAACCCAAAAGCATGCAGGTGATCATATCCAATTTTAGTAGGTATTTCATATTGTACACCTATGCACAATCCAGATAGAAGCATCAATGTAATTGTCCTAGGTTAACATAAGTGTCCATGGATATAGAGGTATAATTTCTAGAATCAAGCAGCAGATCTAGATATGTATTAGCATCAGAACCAACTAAGTATCTTGTTTTCATTATCATTATAATATCTAACATAGTTTTACTTTTCCATTTTTAGCATATTTTTTCATAATAAAATAATTATAAGTTTTGTCTTATTTTTACAATTAATTGACTCATTACAGATATAGTTTACCACCCTTATGTCCTAAGTTATCTCTACCCCTTTAACTCTAGATTCCCTCATCTAGATTTTAAGGTTAAACACATAGATAAAAATAAACTGTTATAGTGTAACATGTAGAATTACATGCCCCTAACATAGGCATGGTCACTAGGTAAAGGGAATCAAACATCTAAGAGTGCATGCATAATGTATATCCTACATCACACTCATATACCTCATGATACGCATATGTATCAGGTTCACCAATATGTTTTAACCTATTTTTGATATAAAAAAACTAAAATATTTATGTGAATATAGGTTTAAAACTAGAGTATATCAGAAAGTTAAAGATGTACAATAATCAATAATTCTAATTTCAATAAATTACTTAATATGAAAATTTGATACTTCTAGAAAACACTAAGAAAAAATATACTTAGCTTGCACACAAATTATTTTTGACTGTTTCAAATATCAAATAGTGAAAAATGGTACAAAAAGTGATTGTTCTAGTTTAAGATTAGGAATGGAATCAAAAAAATTCTCTTCGATAGGTCTAATATAAGTGGATTGCAACACTTTGCATTTGATTCTGTTGACTATGACAAATGGCTGACATGAAGAGACAAAGAAAGCAAAATTTTAGAAATGACAGATCAAAGACAAAAGTGGAGAATATTCTTGGATGTGACCACTATAAGTACACTATATCACAATATGTTTGAGTTCACTACTTATTAACTTGTCCAAGTTGACTGTGATATAAAAATTATCATTATGCCTCCTATGTCTACATCAGCTAAGCAATCTAAGATATCACAATTATGGGTTTTCCATGTATAAATCATTGTTTTACCTTCTCTTACCATTAGAAAACTAAGGTAAATTTGATATCTTGAGAACATAAAAAAAAAGGGGGAGTGTAATGGGATAAGTTGAGTTCAACCACCCACTTTGATCATTGCATACATATCCAATAATCCAAAGAGCAAAATTAAGCTCATGTAATTCTGCCACCTAGAGTGAATGTGTAATTTACTCCATTAACTATATGTATGTAGCTATAAAATTAATTTGATACTTGATAATGATAACTCTTAAATTACTTTATAATGATCTTGACTTGGCTTATAATTGTTCCTTGTGAGTGATCTCGAATTTGGAGAATAGGGAAAAAAAATTAAATGTGCAATAGTGTGAATGCTTGAGAGAGGTGAATGCCAAGTGGGGAGAATGAGTGACTCTTAATATGTATTTATAGTCAAACATTTTGATTATTTACTTTAGTCAACCTTGCTAAACATGTCGGAAGACCCAAAAGCATGTTTTGAATTTTAGAAACTAATTGTTATTTAGCATGGGATGCAATCAACCTAAGTGGATGAGAGCATAATGTGCTTTTGTGCACCTAGCATGGATTTGTCCAAAAGGATTAAAGATAATTTTCCTTAGCATGAGATATTTTGAAGGTGATTTTAAGAAGTTTAAGCATTTTCCATTGAAAGTTTTGTATAATGATAATGAAAAATAGAGGGTTGAACCCACATATAGATAAAAGGCTTAGAGGAATGGTGAATAAGAGTCATCTAATTGAGTGTAAGTCATGTGGTTTGAAATGTGTCAATAATTAGCAATTTCAATTCCCTATTACCAATTTTATGTGTGTACAAGTTGAAACTTTTCTATTTTAGGCTAGGAATGAAGAAAAGTGTGACTCATTTTGTAGCCAAGTGCTAAGAATGTCAACAAGTGAAAGTGAAACATTGTCATCATGGAGGACAACTCTATCCCCATGTATTCCTATGGATAAGTGGGATATTATAAATGTAGATTTTATCACTGGATTTCCCAAATCTAAGAAGAATCATGCCACCATTCTAGTGATGGTTGATAAGCTTACAAATGTTACATACTTTATACTAGGAAATCTCTTAGATGATGATCCTATACCATTAGGGAGATTTGTCAGAGAAGTAGTTTATCTTCATGGAATACTAAAATTTATTATATTTGATGGGGAAATATTATTTGAATCATGGTTTTTGGAAACTTTAATGCCAACTTTCAATAAAATGTTGAATTTTAGCTCCTCATCTCATCCTAAAATAGATGGTTAGACAAAGAGAGTTAATTAAATACTAGAATATATGCTCTAAATGTATGTGATGGATAAAAAATACAAGTGGGAAGATTTTTTACATCTAGTTGAATTTGCATATCATAGAACCTATTATAAATCTCTTAAGATGCCACCTTTTGAAGCTCTCTATGGAAGAAAGTGTAGGAGTTCTTTTAGAAGGGAAGGTTTAGAAAATAGAGTGACTACAAGCCCTGATCTGTACCACAAGTATGATGATCAGATGACACTCATTAGATAAAAGCTTAAGGTACATTAAAATAGGCAAAAGAGTTATGTTGATTCTAAGAGGTCACCAAGAGAATTCCATGTCAGAGATAAAGTGTTCTTGAAGGTACAACCATAAAAAAGTTTGATTAAGTTTAGGAAATACTCAAAATTGGCTCCATAGTTTGTGGCCTTTTGATATATTTCATAAAACGTGTAACATTGGTTATAGATTGGCCTTATCACCCTCTCTTTACAAAATCCATGATGTTTTCCACATGTCATTACTTATAAAATATATACTTGATTCAACTTGTATTTTACACTGGCAAAATTTACAAGTAGAGAATAGAGTGAATTTCAAAATAAAACTAGTACAAATCCTAGTTCATCATAACATTAAGCTATGAAGTAAGGATATTTAGTAGGTATTGATCCAATGAGACCAATTGAGTGAGAAGAATGCTACATTAGAAAAACAAATTATTTTTAATCAAGATTTCTTCAACTTTTTAGCATTGGGACATTTCCTTGTTAAGGGAGACAACATGTCATATTCATATTTTATGACTTTAATTTTCTTTTTGTAATATGTGATTAAGGGCACAAAAACAATAATAAGGATAATTAGTGGTATTTTTTACATTATTAATTTCTAGACAAATTTATGTTTTGTAGGATGCATTTAAGGAAACACTGGGTACTTAGATACAATTATTATTCACAGATTTTTATTTAATTATATTTTAAAAATTTAAAATTGCATAGTAGTTGTATTACAATGTTATTAATGTTCAAGAACTTTAAAATTGATTTTTTCTAATTGAATACTTAATTAAAACATTTCACACACATACATGTATGTGTCTATATATATATACATATATTACATGTATTTAAGGAAACACTGGGTACTTAGATACAATTATTATTCACAGATTTTTATTTAATTATATTTTAAAAATTTAAAATTGCATAGTAGTTGTATTACAATGTTATTAATGTTCAAGAACTTTAAAATTGTTTTTTTCTAATTGAATACTTAATTAAAACATTTCACACACACACATACATGTATGTGTGTGTGTGTGTATGTATGTGTGTGTGTGTGTGTGTGTGTGTGTGTGTGTGTGTGTGTGTGTGTGTGTGTGTGTGTGTGTGTGTGTGTGTGTGTGTGTGTGTGTGTGTGTGTGTGTGTGTGTGTGTGTGTGTGTGTGTGTGTGCGTGTGTGTGTGTATGATTATTATTCTCCTATTTGAGTTTTTATTTGTTGTTTTACAAGTGCTAGGATTTGCCACCAAATCTAGGTTTGGTTGTGAAAAATAACTCTGGCAAAATTTAAGAGAAAGAAGATAGAGAGAAATAATATATAGATGCCATAAAATGTAGCTTGAATTAACCATTTTTTCATAAGCCAAATATTCCTTTAAGGTAATATCGTAAGCTATGATCAATTTTGCACTGGTATTATGAAATTGGTGTAGCAAGTTTTCCTTAGAGACACTATTGAATTATTTTGATTATCATAATTTTGTTTCAGAGGTCACCTTAAGAGTAGGATCCCACTTTGATAGGTTGTAATTGACAATTTTCATAGAAGTGTACCAATTTATGGCATTTGGTTAAGAGCTACATTACTTGAGAAATAATTGAGATTAAAAATTATTTTAAAATATATGGCATGTTAAGTGCCAAACAAATTTAATTATTTTTTTAAAAAGAGGGTCTTGATTTTATAAACTCTTTGGGGTAGGGGGTGGGTGGCTAGGAGGGGTAGGTGCAAGGAAGGAACATATTTTAATTTCAAGAAAAATAGAAAAGGGGATTTTATTAAAGCCACTAAGTGGCATAGCCGATCATTAGCAGTTGGATGGTCAATCAAGCTGTTGGGGCAAACTTGAAGCCATCATAACTATTTAAGACTAACAATATGAGAAAGGATTGGAGGTTTCTTTGACTTTTTAAAATAATTTTGTGAATCTTGATGGCCATGATAGATTGCCTTAACTGATTTTGCACCTATTAAGGAGGATTCAATTAATAATTATTTCTTAAAGGAGACCATAGTGATTATTACGCAGAGTGTCAATCGAGCACTAACAAAAAAATATGGCCTAGTTTTAGAGCTTTAGAAACCCCCATAGTAATTTAAATGGAGTTTTTTAGGTTAAGAAAAGGAGGGGAGTTTGAAGGAGTGGGTATCAAATTCGAAGTATAATGTAGAAGGAGAATAAGGTTGAGTTGGAAATTTCTTGGCATCCCAATATTTGAGGCAGGCTATTACAATTTATAGGTTAACTTTTATATATTAGCAAACTTAGATGATTGGATTATTTTTAGTGAGAAAGAAGTTTAAAATGGGTAAAAATGTGATATATTTTGTCAATGTATGTGCCATATTAAACTCGATATGGTGTAAAACTTAAGGTTATTATAGAGATATGTTTGGTTTTGTTTGATACACAAAATAATGGAATAAACAAAAAGATTTAATAGTAAATTAAAATAAATTTCAATCCAGGAAAAGTATTTCTATGTGTGACATGTGCTAGTGGCAAGCATTATTAAATCAATATATTGGTTATTTCAATCTAAAATTTTCACACCAAGCCCTAAGTGGCATGAGTAAGTCTAATAAGTAGGGATTTAAGGTCATAATAGTGAAAATCAATATTATGAGTTATTTATATAATCAACACCTGGATCGATAAGCCCTATTGATAATGTTGAATCATTTTTTGTCAAGTTTTATGTTTTCTTAGATTGAAAGCAAATATTGGTGTTTCACTAAATTTTGAATTTATTTGATGTTTAAGGAGAAACAAAGATAAAAGGTAGGGATTAGAGATTAAAGAGAACCCAGATTAGTTGCACACCATATCCAAACAATGTTGAGCACTCCTCTTTAGCTAGGGAGGACTACCTGTGAATAATAAAGTACTACCACCAAAAATATTTTTTAGCAAATATATGAGTGGGATACCAAGTTATGCGCTTGTTCCTAGAAGTGTCAAACTTCTTTAGGGATGACAGTCCACTTTTTGAAATAAAATTGGTAATGAGTAACAAAATGAAAGAGAGAGTAAGAGAGATATATTCATATCATTCTTGTAGTTTGAGCGTAGCAGAGAGTGACACAATGCAGGTAATGTGAGTTAATGTTTTTGGATATGGTTGAGGTAGGCTCAGGGAGGTTAGTGTAAATCCATAGTCACCGATGTCAGTTAGGCTATCAATGTTGGTAAAGAGATATGGCCAATGTCATTTATATGATCGATGTCAGTTATATGACTGATTTCAGTAGGGGTAGCAGGGCTTAGGGGGTTGCAAGATAGTTTTATAAGTTGGGAGGTGGATGTTGGTCAGGTTTATGAGGCTGAGAAGAGTCATAAGGGAGTGTGTAAGACTTAGGTGGGTCTAAATATAAGGTTAGTATGTTTGGAGTAGAGACAAATAGGTGAAGGAGTTTTACAACCCCTCCATAGGGAGAGTCAGGACATTCATGAAATGATAAATAGTATAATGTAAAGTAATTATAAAATGACTATTTAAAAGAATTACCAAAAAATAGAGATATACTTAACTGATGAAATGGATGAACTGTGGGTGTCAAATAGATGGCTCTGGTGAGGCATGTTGAAGTAATAAGTGAATAGAAAGACAAGTGTGTGTTGCCAGTTTAGAAGAATCCAAGTTTTGTGTAGTATATCAATTATTAATCTGAACTAATTTGTGCAAAGTAATAGTAAGCTTGAATGTAGAAAGTTGAATGCCAAAATTTTGTATGCAAATAATTAAGTTTTCTTTATTTTTTCTAACCTAAACATCAATTTGGAGTTTGGCTTAAGTAATTGACATCGGTGATCCCATCGACATCGGCCATGGGTTGACCAACATCAGTGGCATGATAATAGGTAAAAGGGTTATTTTTAGCCTATTTTTTGTTCTTTCTCATGCCAAGTGTGGTATCCTTTAGGAAATAGTAGAAATATGAGGTTAAGAAGGATGTATTTGGTTAAGAATTTATTTTTGGGGTGAGAACAAGTTATGGGTAGTCAAGATTAGGGGACTAAGTCTTAAGGTGGCTCAGAGGGTAAGAATTAGTCTTAGGACAAGGTGGCCAGGTAAGGTGGCATAAGTAATGTTTAATTAACTTAATTAAATATTTTAAATTAATTAAAATGTGTGAGGGGTAAAAGCATGGGTTAGGAAGGCTAATTATTAAAAAGAGGCTCAAGGGGGGTTTTAACATAGCGAGTTACACATGTATGTGACATAATTTTAGTGTCTACATTTCACTTTTTTTGTCTTATAATTTGTACTGACAGATGCAAGACAAAAATAGGAGTATCCATTATGCTCCAATTATTGGATGAGTTATCCCCCCTAAAATAGGAAATGATGGAGGAGAAACTGGAATCAAGTTTTAGTTTGATAAGAAGTGAATGGATGCTAGGTGAGAACATGGTATCACTACTGGTGTGTATACTACTATGATTTATAGTTGACAAAATCAAAGGTGAGGAGGACTCAGATAGAAATAAGCAAATCATAGCTTATAATTGATAGCTCATAAGGTCAAAATGATCAAATTTGTAGTTATAATGGTCCTTGTGTTCTAGGTATCTGAGGTAGGAACTACTCCCAGTAAACACAAAAGGTTGTAGGTGATAGGACTAGCTTGGTCACAATCTAAAACACCTGATATACATGCATGTGTACAATAGCCAACTATAGTGAGGTAGCATAAGTGATCAATACAAGCAATGCAAGGTTGGTTTAAAAGGGTTAATGATCAAAGAGATATTCATGATCTCTAGTCAAAGTCATCATGGGTGGAGATTGGAGTGATCTCCAAAGTTAGTTGTTGTGATTGGGGAGATATATGTGATATTCAAGTTAGTTGTCATGGTTAGGGAGATATACATGATCTCTAATTTGCCCCAGATTAATGGTAGAGTTGAAAGGGTTGTGGTTGGTGTTGGAAACTCTAATTTAAGAGTGTTGATGTTGGTTATATTACCGATGTTAGTAGGAAGTTTTGCCAACATCGATAGCTTAGGTCAAGGATGCTGACATCGATGGGTGACCAAACCTAATAAAAAGGGGTTTAGCAACCCACCAAAATTGATTTACAACATTTGATTGGAGAGAAAAAGAGCTCTAAGTGCTAGTGAGATGGTAGAGCTAGGAGCAGACCCAATAAGAGGCATGCCACCACAAGGACTAGGTATTCTAGCCTAGAGGAAATGGAGAGATGAGGTAAGAGCCTCTATGAGTTAATTTTGAATTTAAGTTTGCTAATTTCGATTTTTAAGCTAAACTTAAAATTTGGGTAGAAAAATGTGTTGAAGGGGGTAGGAAATGGGGTGGGGTAGGTTTAGGTTAATTTGGGAGGGATTTGGGTGTAAGTTGTAGGAAAAAACTAAAAAAGTGGGAGACAGGTTGTTCAGCCCTAGGACCGAACTAGTCACCAATGTTGACAGGGTTCACCAATGTCAACTGACAAGGTGTCAATGTTAGTGGGGTCAATCGATGTCAACTGATACTAAGCATCAACATTGGCATATAAAACTGACATATGTGACCTTGATAAACCCAAAAATAGGAGAAAGGCTAATTTTGGATCCTCAATTGAAGTAATCAACTTGCCTAATGGCTGAGCTAACCTCAAAAGACCCTGTGTCAATTGAGTATTGCCTACATATCCCAATGGAGGGCTGTAGGCTAATGTAGTTCTCCCAGTGTGTAGGGAAAAAGATCTAAAGTATGGTTAAATGTCTGTTAAGGGAAAGGTAGGTTAAAATAGGTTATGGGACTTAGGGCTTAAAAGATAGGTTATAGGGTCAAGGGTTTGTGATATAAGTTATGGGGCCTAGAGTTATGATAGGCAGTTGGACCTAATGTGGAGAGATAGGCAGTAAGACCTAGGGTGGAGATAAGAGATTAGGTTAGATAGTTAGGTGGTTATATGGTTGAGCTAACCTCAAAAGACCCCATATCAACTAAGTGTTACTTACATAGCTTGGTTGAGGGCCTCAGGCCAATGTAGTTCTCTGAAAGAGAAGGGGAAAAAAGGGTGGTAGGTTATATTACAAAGTATATGACTTGATGTTTGTGTGTATGGATGTAGACTAGGTAGGAGTTGATGCTACAAGATCAACTATCGATGTTACTGATGTGGATGAGGAGGGATGTCACCCTAGATGAGTGGGAGCACATGGCAACCATAGAGTTAGGAGGAGTGTGATGATATTATAGAGTTGTATGGGATGTTAGTTTGATGATAATGTTGATAGAGAGGTGGGATCACACCACCAACACCTTTTATTTGTTGATCAGAGAGTTAACAGTGACATAGGAGGATGTGTACAAGATTTTATGGTTACCACTCTAGGGTAAGGAGATCTCATATTTGAGAGAGGAGCATGATATTCACATGGTTACATTATTTGGAGAGCATGTTAACAAGGTGACATATCACTTAGTGAGCTTTACCTACAAGCTATTGTACACTGCTGATGAGGAGCAGCATCAGTTGAGCATCTTTATGATGATAGGGATTATAGTATATGCACTATCAGATGTAGATGGTGGGAGATTTCCTATTACGTTGATGGGTGTTCTGGCATAGATGGTTGAGTAGTGGACTATATTTGCATAGGGACTAGCTTTTTTGGCATAGTTACAGAGAGAGTTATGGGGGTTGAGGTTGTGATGATGGTACAATTTATGTGTCGAGCATTTAATCCATTGTTGGGTATATGAGCATATCATGGTGACATGAACATTGGGCTTACCGACCATGATTGTAGCTGGTTTTAGGGTTGGTTTCAGATGGTAGAGAGATGGTATGACCCAGACACAAGTAGATGGCATAGTGTGATATATTGATCATTATAAGTGCATGATAGAGGGATTAATTCTCATAGATATTATTTAGAGGCCCTACTTGACATACCTTGCATTTAGAGGATAGGCAAAGCAACTTGTTGATTTATAGAGCACATTATGGGTCAAAGGAAGATGAGCTGGAGAGCTAGAGATGATACCCATGACATGGGTCAGGAGATATTTCATCTTGTTATAGGATGTACCTATTGCCTCTCTTTGATATAGGAGGGATGATATAGAGGTACCCTTGCCCTTGCCCCAAGAGACAGATAGACTAGATTTTGAGGAGTTGCTAGTAGGCTTAGGTCTAGTAGATCCTAGATGTATAGTAGTGTATCTTGTATGGTGGATAGGTTTGTATCCCTTGGTTTAGGTCAGGAGGTCGCCACCATATTTACAAGGAGTGATGAGAGAGAGATGCAACTGTATAGGCTTGAGATGTAGCAATATAGGGATAAAATGTAGTAGTACAAGTTCGAGATGCGATAGTGCAGGCTTGCGATATAGCTTAGGCATAGGTATTGGTTTTATAGGGATAAGTAGTGACATTTTAGGGCCAAGTCAAGGTATTACAAGGCCAGATCAGGGTATTATAGGGTTAATTTACTACACTGACAGTATAAAGGGATAGTTTGAGAGCAGTAGGTCAAGTTACTCCTCCTCCACCATAAGGACCAGTATAGGGGCCTTTAGTAGGTATGATGGGACCATCATAGACTGTATCTCTATCAAGGTATAACACTGCCCTTGATGATATTACTTATTATGAGAGAGCCATCAGGGATTTCCCATAGATTCAAAGGTATTTTGAGTTTAGAGAGTAGGAGAGATCAGTGACACATGTCATAGCTTCTAGCTCACGTAGATGTAGACATGTAGAGAGTGATGATGACATTAATTCTTCATGACCATGAGTATAGCCTAGAGGATTCTGAGTGCCAAATTTTGTTATTGTTGCATATGTTATATACACATCGGCCTACGAGTTGAAGATGAGAGATACATATTTTGAGGGAGAGATGATATTGTTATGATCTATTAATGTACATTCATGTTTATCATATATATATGTGATATACATTATTTTGAGATGTGTTTATTGTGATAGTGATGATGATGTTGATGTGGATGTTTATATTATGTTAATGTTATGTTAATTTTGAGCATGTTAGTTGAGTTAGACTAGCATTTCCCATATGTGTGATGGTATATGCATAGTTGATTTGTTAGCTTCATCCTAGCATTTTTTCATATTTGTGATGGTGTATGATTAAAATGGATAGGTTGGTTATGTTAGCATTTTTCCATATTTGTGATGGTGTATGCTTAAAATTAATGGATGAGGCTTGATAGTGTTTGTATAAATTTTTCATCTTAGCAAAGAAATTGACATGTGATTGGGATGGGAAATAAAGAGGTAAGATGCTCATGTATTGGCAAAGACCATAATCATAACATAATTAGGCTCTAAAATATGAGCTTATTTCATGCTTTGCATCATTTGACCATTTTATTTATTAGACAAGCGTCGTACTCACCTTGTGTCAACTGAGTTCAAAGTCTCTTGAAAGAGTATGAGGGAAAAAGGGTAAAATGAGTGAGAGGATTTAGGTAGTGTAAACTTCTAAGTGGGGATGGTATGCCCCTATTGTGGGTGACCCGAGAGCTACTATAGGCAAGTTCATGACTTAAAGTTTTTTGTGTGTAAGTTGATCAATGCGGGAAGCCTACAATGAGATTTTGTTTGTGTTGAGGCCATATGAATCTAATCAATATGAGAAGATTTTTTTTTAAATCATTATTTCCCTTAATAATAAAGCTTAGCCTATCCATCCTTCAAGGAAGTGGTTTAAGCGTTTGTTTTTGAGTTTTTAATAGATGTCCTTCAAGGGAGCAGTCTATTTATAGTATCAAAGAGAAGGTATGTAGTTGTCCTTCAAAGGAGAAATCTACATTGAGAATCATGACCTAAGAGATTAGAATTTGTCTACATATCCCATTTTTTATTTTTTTTGACTTTTAGTCATGGACAAGATTATAGAGGCTTAGGGGTTTTTCATTTTGAGGGCAAAACCATAGCACTTCATAGGTTAATTAAGTGTGTAGGAGAAAGGGTTAAGAGGAAGGGAGATGATTGTAATAGGGTTGCTCAAGGGATGAGCTCAAGTTAAACATGAGGTGAAGCATCACTTTATTAACCAAAGAATGGTTGTAAGTGCAAAGCATTTAAAGGCTCCAGTTCTAGATTTCATTTGAGAGAAAAGTGATAAGTTCCTAAACCATACTTGTGAGTTATGATGTAGGGTCCAAGCTAATTAGGAGAAAACATACCTCGTTTGCTTTTCTTCATGTTTGTCACATGTTGATTTTCCTTTAAGATGAGATCTCTGATATTGAAATCTTGCTCATTAAGGTTTTTTTTGTAAGCACATTTGATATGCTTTTGATAGATTTGGAGGTGGTTGAGGCTTATGAGATAGTGCTCATCAAATAACTAGAGTTAAGCCAAACATTCTTAGAAAAATTCATCGTTAGTATGTATATTTTATAGAGAGATGTGAAGAGAAAGAATTTAGACCTCAAAAGGCAAAATAGCCTCCATCCCATAGACCAAATAAAAATGTGTAGCACCTGTAGGGGTTCGAATGCTAGTGTGTAAGCTCATAAAGTAAAGGGAATGTGCATGTACCATTCCTTGCTAGTATTGTTAACTACCTTCATGAGGATTTTGGTCAATGTCTTGTTAAAAGCTTCTACCTGTCCATTTACTTTTGGATAGTATGGAAATGAGAATCTTAATTTAATTCTAAAGGTGTCACAAAGATTTTGGACAGTCTTGTTTTAGATTTGCCATTATCTGTTATAATTTTATGAGGGACACTAAAATAATAGATGATGTGATGGTTGATAAAGTCAATAATTTTTTCAGCCTTAGTGAAGATGAAAGGAATGGCCTCGACCCACTTGGTGAAGTATTCAGTGGTAGTAATGATAAAATGGTGACGAAGGGATGAATGAGGGTTAATCTCATCAATTAGATCCAAGATCCATTAAGATAAGGGCCAGAAGTCTTTAGCAAATTGTAATACATGACTTGAAATGTGAAGGAGGTTAGCGTGTTGTTGACATTTGATGCAATGCTGAATGTAATCACTACAGTCTTGATGGAGTGTTGGCCAATAATATCCAAGTCAAAGGATACGCTTGGTAGCTACATGACCATTGAAATGTCCACCATAAATCCCATCATGGACTTCCTTAATAGCGAAGGGGGTCTTAGTGCTAGTAAGGCATCTTAGGAGGAGACCATCAAAACCTCACTTGTAGAGAAGTCCCCCTAACATAGTATAATGAGTGGCACATTTCATGAAGGCATATATCCCATTATTGGAAAGATCATAAGAAGTAATAGAAAAGGAAAGGTAATTCATTTATTTCTTGTACCATAAATCATGTGGGTTGTGTGTTACATTTTTGATAAAAAAGATGTTAGTTGATACATAAGAGGACAGTGTTAAGTGATGCACAATGACATATATTTTTGAAGAAGAGGGTGAAGAGGGTATGTGTGAAGCAAGTGAAGCCATTATGTCAACAAACTTGTTTGTAGATCGAGGAATAGTTTTTAAGAGGTAGAAGTCAAATGATCCTAATAACGTATCTACATGATGTTTATATCATTGTAAAATTTCATTTTTGCATAGGTAGGAACCATTAACCTAATTAACCACTAGCTGAGAGTCACCAAAAATGGTTATTAATTTGATACCTAAGAAGATAGCCATTTGAAGCCCTAAGATCAAAGCCTCATATTCAACCATATTGTTAGTACATTCAAAATCTAGTTTAAATGACAAAGGTATAGGCTCGCCATCTAGAGGAATAAGAATGACCATTACATCCCCACCATGTCAACATTTAGACCCATTAAAGAACATCATCATTTGATAAGAGATGTCATTGGTGGAGAGTGTTGTGATGGATTCATTAGGAAACTTGAGGTTTGAAGGTTGGTTATCAGGTAAAGGGGTGGTAGCTAACTGGTCAACGATCATTTGCCCCTTGATAGACTTTTATTGAATAAAATATAAGTCAAATTCAGTAAGGAGCATGAGCTACCGATCTACATGTTGGTTGTGATATGGCTTAGAATGCATGTAAATAAAGGGATCAGTATGGGTGACCATGTAGGTTTTATGATTTAAGAGGAAATGACAAAGCTTGGAGGCTAAAAACACCAACATGAGGTAAAGATTTTTGGTATGGATATATCAAGTTTCATAATCAATAAGTCTGTAGCTTATGTAGTAAACTACTTGTTCTTGATGGTGATCATCTCGATGTGCAATCATAGCACCCAAAGAATTGTCTATAACAAAGATGTAAATGTAAAAAGGTTGATTTTCCTTAGGTGGAATAAGAACCGATGGGGAAAAGAGATATTATTTGAGTGCATCAAATACTTCTTGGCAATATGTATTCCAATGGAAGGAGACATAGTTTTTGAGGAGATGGTGAAAGGGTTGACAACGATCTGATAGCTGGGAGATGAAGCGATGAATTGACTGAAGCTTGCCTTGCAAGCTGCAGAGTTGTTTGATATTAATAGGTGGAGGCATATCTAGTATTACTCAAACCTTAGCAGGATTGACTTCAATACCAGGGAGAGAAATGATAAATATTAAGAGCTTATCGAAAAGGACACCAAAGACATATTTCTTTGGGTTTAGTCAAATGTTATATTGGAGGAGATGAGTGAATATGATTTTGATAATCATCAAGTGATCTTGGTGAAGTTTAGACTTTCTGAGTAAGGCATCCATGTAGTCTTCCATAATTTTATGTAGGAGATCATGGAATATGTAAGTCATGGCACATTGGTAGGTGGCACCAACATTCTTCAGACTAAAGGGCATGACCTGATAATAGAAATTCCCCCATGGGGTACTGAAAGTTGTCTTGTGTTGATCCTCAGAGAAATTAGGATTTGATTATATCTTGAGAAGTCATTCATAAGTGATAGTATCTCATGGCTGGCTATTAGATCAACAAGTTAGTCGATACTTGGAAAAGGGAAGTCATATTTTAGACAACAAGGTTTAAGTCATAGTAGTCAATGTAGATGTGGATTCCTTTGATCACTTTTGTGATAAGAATAATATTGGAAACCCATTGCAAGTAGTCAATGGGTTAGATAAAGTTAATATAAAGGAGGCATTGGAGATCTTCTTTGACAAAGAGAGCAATACAAGGATGCATTTTGTGAAGCTTCTACTTAACAGGTTTAGCATCTTTATTGGTGATAATGTTATAGTTGATGATAGAGGGGTTGATACCAGGAATATCATTATAAGACCAAGCAAAATCTTTGATATGGTTATTAAGAAATGTGGTATAATTAGCTTACTCAGAGGAATCCAAAGATTAACCAATCTTGAGGACATGGGGGTTATCATGAGAGGGCAGATTGATGTCAATGGTTAATTCATTTAACATAGCTTGTGTTTCAAACGAGATCAATTGTTGGATATAGGAATCATTTTCACCCATGTATGTGAGAATAGTATCATCATCTTGACATTGGATAGTGTTGATAGTGGGAGAGTCTTCATCAATCATGTCAGGATGAATGAGAGGAAGGGACCTTGTTTCCTTACCCTAATGATAGGTGAAAGGCCCCAAATAGATGGCATTTATTAAAAAAAAATTATGAGGTATAAATACCTTCAATTTAGCAACTGATGGTGGAGAAAGAGAGACTACCTCTTCGATAATTAGTACATGAGAAGTTTTGGTGAGTTTATTTGGTTCATCATAACCCACTCCATGCCTCTTTTTGGTATTTTCAATGGTTTTGCTAGTGGGATATTCAATGGGCCTATGAACACCCTGCTCATAATGACCCAAGCTAAATCCTTTCTAGGCATACCTATAAAGATAGGTGTGAGTGAAACTAGGCTTTCTGAAGAGGATGGATTGCCGACAGTGGGACCCTGATTAATTCCCCCATATGTGAAATTAGTTCAAAGGTTAGGGGGGCATAAGGGATGACCATCCTAATACAGGGATCATAATTTGGGTGTATATGAAGCTTTCCATACTCTTGTGGAGTATGAAACATGTCGAGTGTCAACAAATGATATTCTCTGAGTGATAAATTCTTAAAAGTTTCCTCCATGGGATCTTTGTCAGGAATTTGTGTCATCAGTATCTATGTAACTGAGTAGTGGAGCTTATGGAAGCTTTAAAAGTATCGTGTAGAGAAGATGGTGTCTTTAATGGAATGAAAACATCATTGGGACTATAAGTCATGTTGCATGTTTTAAATGGAGGTTTGTTGGTAGGAATAACATGCACTTGCCCATTATGCTCAAACTTGACACAACAGTGCAAATTTGAGGGCACACATGCCATAAAACATATCCAAGGTCATCCAAGTAGTATGATATACTAGAACTCTCCTTATACAACATAGAAGATCTCAATAATTGTGTGGGTACATACATGGATATGTAAGATAATAGTGCCCACCATAGTAGTTGTGGTATCATTAAAGGAGTAGAGCACCGCATCGGTTTGAGACATGCAATGATTGGGAAGAGCTAGTTGTTTGTAGGCATGGGTGGAGATAATGTTAATACTAGTTCTCCCATTGATCATTACTCTTTTGACATGAGTTTTATTGATATATGCGGTAATAAAAAGGGCAAAATCTTGATCTTCAGGGTGTTGAACTAGAATTTTTGAATCACTAAAAGAAATCAGGGAGATGGAGTTAAGAAAGCTGACCAAAGTTGTAAAAGGTTGGGGATCATCAGGTTGTACCTCAACCACTTTCAAGGCACTAATCAAAGCTTCACAGTGTTGGGGTGAGTTTTGGATTAACTCATACAAGGACACTTTCATAAGAGTTTAGTAAAGTTGTTTCACCATCGAGCTCTGAATAATTTCTAAAGACATTGGTTTCAAGACACCCAAGATGGAAATCTTAGGATTCAAAGGAGGAATGTCTTTGGAGAAGGGATGAGCTAAAGGAGGAGCAACCTTTTCCTTACCTTTATCCTTTTGATTTTGTGATTGTGTGGCCACATTAACTATGTTGATCTGAAACATACGTGAAAGAGGTGGTAAAGGGGGTATGACAACATCTTTGGGTTTGAATTTAGGTAGAACAATATGAGGCATTATGGATGCCAGAGGTGTAATAGTAGGAAGGTTAATGGGAGTATCAACAAAGAGAGTGTCAATATCAAAGTGTTGTTGAATTACTATTGTGAGAGCTTGAAAACTCTCAGTATCATGTCTAAGCAAATGATGATATAAACACACTTGTGTATCATTAAACCAAGATGGCTTCGGTCTAAGATGGATACAAGGCTTAATGGGAGGAAGAGTTATTATGAAATATTTTAACAAATGACATAGGAAAAAGATCTAAGAGACTACAAGTGGGCTAACACTTATTGAGGTAATAGGAGTGGACACCTTCTTTTGTTTAGGAGTCACGGGGTGATTTTGCATGGCACCTTTTTAGGTGGTAGTGGAGTTACATGTTTTACTAACACTTTCTTGGTGTTAGGTATCATGGTATTAGATGTGAAAGGCCTACCAAGTGGTAGAGGTAGTAGTGGAGGTAACTTAGCCTTTTGTTTTGCTTGGATTGGCAATACTCCAACTAAATTTGAGTGGTGTAGTCCTAAAATTAATGGAAAAGTTTAGGGTTGAAGAGGGAAGGATTGGTGAGATCTAGGAAAATTAACATTTTTTTTGTCATTCAGGCGATAAAACTCAAACTTGTGGTTGGAGAGTTAGATCTAATTTCACCTGTGGATGAATTAGATTAGAGACCAAACATATGCCTAAAGACTTGATATGCTTTAATGTGGAAGATGCTTACGAGGGTGAGGGCTCTAACATAGATGGATGAGTTTCTAGTGATTTCAATGAAGAAGCTCTAACTTTGTCAAAGACGCTAGGGTAAACCATCATGAAAAGGTTGGTGGTAAAGGTTGACACTCATTGTGTAGGATAAGGAATTTTAAGTCGGTCCCAAAATTCTACGTGATCTAGCTTCGTGGAGTCAAGAAATTCAAGATTTTTCACTAACCATGAGAAGGGTTTAGATGAAGTTGATTTAGGCCTTACGATTGCTTATTTAGAAGGCTAAGGTGATTAAGAAAGAGGGAAATTATTGGTCTCTGTTACCTCGAGCCAAAGATGAGAAAGAATCATAATAGGGTCTTCTTCGACAGAGACATGAGAAGAGGCATGGTCTTCCATGGGTGGAGAGGTAGGCGAAGAGGGTTCCTCAAGGGGGTAGAGCATAGGTATAATTTATCCCTCAATATGTGGGCAAAGAATAGGTAAAGTATGATCCTCCATAGGTAAAAGAAGTGGCAAAATTGGTGGAATTAGAGTAGGCACAATAGGTCTCTCATCTAATGTAGGAGTAGATAACACTGACTCTTCTAGGTGAAAAGGTGGAGTGGATGGTGTAATACTTTCTCTCGATGGAGGAGAGGCAAGCGAAGAGGGTTCCTCAAGAGGGTATAACACAAGAATGATGTTCCCCTCAACATGTGGTTACATAATTGGTAAGGTGTGGTCCTCAAGTGGTAAGAGGATAGGTAACATTGGTATAAAAAGAACTAGCAATACAGACTCCTCTAGTGGCAAAAGGAGTGGTAAATGAGGCTCTTCCTAATGTGGGAGTGGAATGGGTGAAATAAGATCTTCTACCTGAGGAAGAAGAATGGGAAAAACAAATGCCACAAATTGTGGGGGAGGAGTAGGTAAAATGGGTGCCTCCTATTATGGGAGAGGTTGAACTAAAGGTAAAGGAAAAACCGTATTAATCATATGGATATCATGATCACATGAGTTATGAGTTGTGGTTTGAACAATATTTTGATTGGGTAAATGGTTAGGAAAAGGCTATTTGAACACATCCATATTTTGATTAGCAGGCACATTAGGATTATCCAAGATGAGATCACCCCTATCAATCATGTCTTGAATAATGTTCTTGAATGTTTTATAGTTATTAGAATTGTGGCCTTTGACTCGATGGTAGCCGTAAAACTCATCTTCCTTATATCAAGTTGGAATAGGATGGGAGGGTTCAAACTATATAGGAGGCATGATTTGAGGAAGGGTTATGGCTCCTTGTTGTAATAGTTTTTTCCAAAATGGAAGTATATGACTCCCCAATGGGAGTGTATCATCTTTGTTCATACCATTATTGGAATTACTTGGTCAAATTTTTGGAAGTTGAGGAATTAAGTTGGTTTGTGGTTGTGGGAGAAGTTGATTTAATGACCACTGCATTGGTGGAGCCTTTAGATTTTTGGTTAGAAGGAGAAGTTTTAGAAGTAGAGGAGTCATTTGATTTGGAGTTGGCATTTTTACTGCACAACTTGACTCTGCCTTCATCTGTAGCTCAAATCTTGAGTTTCTATGCCATTATATAGGCTTCATCAAATTTACAAAAAGTTTATACTCAGAGTTTGGACAAAATGTGCTTAGCACATACTTTTGAGAAGAGCTCAATAAGCTCAGGTTGGGGTAAGGAGGAGAGTTGATTGATTAAGCCTCTCTAGTGAGGGACAAAATGTGTGATAGACTCGTTATCAAATTGTCTAATAGAATAAAGGTCCATAATAGAATCCTTTTTAGAAATGTTAATAGAGAAATGGTCTAAAAATATTTGTGCGAGTTGGGTAAATGAGAAAAGGGAGTGATGAGTTATAGAGTTATATCAATCCAAGTCAGCACCTAAAAAAGATAGGGAAAGTGCGAAGTAATAATGCATCATCATGCCCTATTAAATAGTAAGCATGTCTAAATACTCACAAATGTTGTTGTGGGTCCTCTTTACTTTGGAAATGACTAAATTTGGGGAGTTCTCAATGGCTTGGATAAGGATTAATAGGCATAGAAGGATGGATGGGTTCATTGCATATATGATCATAAGATAACACATTCTTTGAACTCGACAAGGATGTCTCTAAATTAGACATCTTATCCATCATCATCTTAATGAGGTCAGTAGGGGTATTGGTTTGGGATATAACCCATAAGTTATAGGGAACCTGATAGGAAGCAGAGGGATTGTATGACATAGCTTTTTGAGGTTGTGTTGATGCAACATAGGGATAATGAGTCATAGGCTGGGGGCAGAAAGAAAAGGGCTTGTCCCGTTAGGTTAGAGACTATGATTTGGTTAAATGTTGTTATTATAGGTTGGGTTATTGACATGGTTATACTAGGTGAAGGGTGAGTCATTCTTTAGGTAATTATAGGTGTGAGAGTAGATGGAATAGGTACCACTAAATTCTAAAATGGGGTGAGACTTGACTAAACTACTTGTGGTTATGAAAGTAGGGAAGTCATGTTAGGGTTTAGGTGAGATTGGGCAGTTGGCAATGTTGAACTTTGGACATTATTTATGGATGGGTTACTTGTCAAAGTGGTGGTTTGAGTAATCATGGGGAAAATAGTAGAGACAGCTAAAATTGAAGTTGTCTCCATCAGATAAGTTGGCATACCATATGGTGGGTCACCCAAAGAATTGCAAGTTCATCTCATGGCAAGGTAATGTTGAAAGGGCTGCCACATTATGATCAAGAAATTTAGCAAAGTCTTGATCTCCTTTAGGCACAATGGGAATTTGATTGGGGCTAGGAGTATGCTTTGTATCTGAAGTATGCTCCATGATAGAATCAATAACAAGAGGGGAAGGTGGAAGTGGTTTCCAGCTTGCATAATCGGTAAAAAAGTTAGCTTGGGTTCGCATCAATACCATGTAAGAAGTATAAATAGTCTTAATAATCTGTATTAGTGATATAATAAGGACAAACTAGATTTGGGTGCATGTAAGTAGGTTGTTTTAGCTTACTATTTTAGAGCAAACTAAAATTGCATAGTCACTGATGTTAGTCTCTTGATCGATGTCAGTAGTTAAAGTCTGCCAATGTTAGTAGGATTAATCGATGTTGGTCACTATGATATCCTGGGAGATGGAAAATATAACATTTTAAAAATCCAAATGTATAATCTAGGTAAAATAGAGGATGCAAGAGGTCTGTGTAAGGAGAATGAACACTTAGAAAACCTGATATAATAGGTTATACAACTTGAGTATTATAAATGGTGTTGATTTTGTAAATCAATGGAAAAATGTCCTTACCAACTCCAAAATACATAAGGCAATAGAAAAGTAGAAAAATAACATACAACCACTAATTATTAAGTCCTAGAGATTAATTTTAGTTTCATGTTGGCTTATGCCTGAATCAAATAGTGAGAAGAAAACTTGGTTACTGAAGGTACTAGAAAACAATCTAGAGCTAGTTTCAGGTTAGTTTTAGTGTTCAAGAGGAAATATATGTTAGACTAGGTACATGACTTGTTATAAGAGCTTGCTCCTCACACTTCATGGAACTAAAGCCAAGCCAAGCCACTTAGCCAAAATATACCTTCTGCCTATAGTTTATACTCTACCAGAGAACAGAGTGGGTTCTCCTCTTGGTGGTGAAATCCAAGTAGGATAGCCGAGTAGGGTAAGGTGATCCACAAGGTGATGAAATCCCGATGGGCCTTATCTCAGCTAAGTTTAGATGTTTGTTTTTTAAGTGTGATCTAGTTGTGTAACATAGGAACTATAATTTATTCATAATGTTTGTAATTAACTGGGTGAGCTAATATGCAGCAAGCAAATAATGAAGTGCAGTAAGTTTTAAACCCAAATCAGAAGTGTTTAGATTCAAATAAAAATAATGATGAAATAGGAGAAGAGAATGAAATTTATTATCCTAATGTGATGAAAGAAAGAAATAAATAAAAGATTCTTTTAACTTGTAAGAAAAATGATAACTTGTTTTTAGAGGCAAAAGGAAGAGAAGAGTGGCAAGGAAGAAGAAATTTTAGTTTATTGCCCTTAAACAGAAAATAAAACGTTGAATATTTTGATTTGAGGGAGAAAAGAAGGAGAAAGTGTGAGGAATGAAATTTTCACTATAATGCACCCACATGAATGCTTAAAACAAGCAATGAACCCAAGGAAAACTCTAGGGTCCCACCAGGTGTGCCAAAAATGTTTCACTAAATTTTGAATATATTTGATGTTTAAAGAGAAACAAAGATGAAAGGTAGGGATTAGAGATTAGAGAGAACCTAGATTGGTTGCACACTATATCTAGATGATGTTGAGCACTCATTTTTGGCTAGGGAGGACTACCTACGAATAAGAAATTACTACCACCAAAAATATTTGTTAACAAATATATGAGTGGGTTACCAAGCTACGCATTTTTTCCTGGAAGTGTCAAACTTCCTTAGGGATGAAAGTCCACCTTTTGAAACAAAATTGGTAATGAATAACAAAATGAAAGAAAGAGTAAGAGAGAGATATTCATACCATTCTTATAATCTGAGTGTAGTAGAGAGTGACACAGTGCAGGTAATGTGAGTTGTTGATGTTTTTGGAGATGGTTGAGGCAGGCTTAGGGACGTTAGTGGAAATCCATAGTCATTGACATCAGTTAGGCTACCAATGTAGATAAAGAGATATGGTTGATGTTAGTTATATGACTGACATCAGTTATGTGATTGATGTTTGTAGCAACAGCAGGTCTTAGGGGGTTGCAAGAGAGTTTTATGAGCTAGGAGGTGGATGTTGGTTAGGTTTATGAGGTTGGGAAGAGTCATAAGGGAGTGTGTAAGACTCAAGTTTGTCTAAATATAAGGTTGGTATGTTTGGAGCAGATAAAAATAGGTGAAGGAATTTTATAACCCCTCTATAGGGAGAGTCAAGATATTCATGAAATAGTACAATGTAAAGTAATTGTAAAATGATTGTTTAAAAGAATTACCAAAAAATAGAGATATACTTAACTGATGAAATGGATGAACTATGGGTGTCAGATAGATGGCTCTAGTGAGGTATGTTGAAGTAAGAGGTGAATAGAAAGATAAGCATGTGCTGCCAGTTCAGAAGAATCCAAGCTCTATGTAATATATCAATTCTTGATTTGGACTAATTTGTGTAGAGTAATAGTAAGCTTGAATGTAGAAAGTTGAATGTCAAAAGCCTATATGTGAATAATTGAGTTTTCTTGATTTTTGTTGACCTAAACATCAGTTTGGAGTTTGGCTTAAGTAACTGATGTCATTCATGGGTTGATTGATGTCAGTGGCATGAGAATAGGTAAAAGAGATATTTTTAGCCAATTTTCTATTCTTTCTCATGCCAAGTGTGGTATTCATTAGGAAACGGTAGAAATATGAGGTTAAGAAGGACGTAGTTGGTTACAAATTTATTTTTGGGGGGAGAACAAGTCATGGGTAGTTATGATTAGGGGACTAAGTCTTGAGGTGACTCAGAGGGTAAGAATTAGTCTTAGGATGAGGTGGCCAGGTAACATGGCATAAGTAGTGTTTAATTAACTTAACTAAATGTGTGAGGAGTAAAAGCATGGGTTAGGAAGGCTAAATATTTAAAAGGGGCTCAAGGGGGTTTCGACACAGGGAGTTACACGTGTGTGATGTAATTTTGGTGTCTAAAATTGATTATATACAGCTAGTATAGTGCTACTAGCAAGCTAAAATGGCAAGGTCAATAATATTATTAGTATACTAACAATATAAAAGAAGAAAAATATTGAAAGGATTCTCCCTCTCCTCCTCTCTCTATTCCATCTCTAGAACTTATTTTTTGCATTCCAAGAGCCTTCCAAACCCAAACTAATGGTTAGGGTGGGTAGGGTCTTTATTAAACCCACCTATTATTGGGATTAATTGGGTCAATCCTAGTGAAATTTTAAAAAAATGCAAAGAGTTGAATGAATGGATAGTTTCATTTATCAAATAGTTGTTTATAATAAAAGACTTTTCAAGACCTATATTCTTTCTATCTAATTTGGAAATTAATTATTATTAATGAAGTTTGGTAATTAAATTATGGTTATTTCCTATTCTTTGAACCATGTACTAGTCAACACTTTGGCGTGGTAGTGAAAGTCTCTTATAACAATCACAAGAAAGATTCAACCAATTATTTGGATGAGTATTGAGATGTATATAACTGTCATCTAATAGGAAATCAATTCCTTGTATTATATAGCGAACATCAAAGTAGACAAGTGAATGTTTCATGTGAATAAAATTAAATACTCTCTACAAATAATAAACATGTTTTAGTACATGAAGGATATACAAGCCTTATTTGTAGTTAAAGTGTTATGCTAATGTATAACTTACTTTTTAATAATATATGTTTTAAATTATAATCATCTTGTCATATTTTTGTCTCAGTCACTACTGGACTGAACATTGTATGAGAAAAAAGAAACAATTACCACTTAACATAGTCTACCTTTGTGTCATTATTGAAATTTTTCTTATTTTATTAAAATTCAATAATTAATTTATTCAGTATCTAGCTATGTTGTTAGTCAAAATGGAAATACCATGGAAAATTTAAAATAAATGTTTGGTAATCATGTAGGGGAAAATATATTATTTTTAATATAACTATAGTATATAATGAAGTATGTCAATGTATATTCATGATAGTTTTCTTATGAAAATGATTTTAATCCTCAATAAATGTTTAAATGAATTTATTGCCTTAAAATATTACTACCATACTTATAACTAGATATAGAATTTCTTTAAATTAACTTGTCTATGTCGACTTATTAATCCAAAATTTTCCACTTGATAAAGGTAATTATAAACCTCATAGGGATAAAATAGTATAGGCATGTAATCAATGATTCAATCATCATTTTAAAAGGAGACACCTTTTGCTAAATTTAACATTGTTATTATGAGCTCAGAACTCTAATTAAATCTCAAACTAGACTTAAGAGGAATGGGAATTATAAACAGTTTGTTATTTTTTGTCATTCTTTGATTATTTGCTTAATAATAATTATACTTGTGATGAAAGAGATCTATAAATATTGTATTTTAAAAATATTGATATAATATAATTCAATGTTAACTATGTTTTGGTAAATATCTAAACATGAAAGTAGGCAATGATTATGTTTTGAAAAGAAATCTTGATTCTAATTTTTAAATTTAGGGTGTGACATTATCATAAAACAAATTTAAAAATTCATCTTCTAATAAGGTATTAATATTTAAGAAATGATCATTTATTATATAAATTGACTAAATCCCTTAAGATAAAATTGGCAACATAAACAACCATGGTTCACACGGTCTAACACTAAATTGATTAATGGATTCTTTTATCTAGTCTAAAAACGAGTGAATAGGCTTTGAGCTATTGGATTCTTTTATCTAGTCTATAAATGAGTGAATAGGCTTTCACTTTAAAATATCTCTAGTATTGGATTTTAGTTGATCCTTTGGGTATAATAAGTTCCTATTATAAATTACTCATAACCTTGGTATTTTTCATTTATTGGAGTGTCACATTTTAGTCATCCTTAGACTCACTTTAACCTTAGGAAGTTGTACCTATCTAGAGTAGTTTTAAAATTTAGACTATCTCGGCTTTCTGAAGTTATCTTTGATTTGATTTTTATTTATATTGAACTATTTATTAACAGTGAATCATGCTTTAAGGGTAATACTGCCAATATACCCTTTAAACATATATTTATAAGTTTTATAGGGATTCAACAAGTTGGTCGTAATTTCTAATTAAGTATTAAATTTTATCCTACCCATACTCAAATCTATACTTACAGTCCTTATCATGGAAAGAGAAGTTTTCTAGTCTTTGTAGTGTTTATAGTTTAAGAGATATCTTGGTCATGTCTGCCAATAGCCAAAAATGGTTTTTCCTTTTCTAAAATAGTTCAAGTATGTTAAAACCTTTACAGCTAAAATAATTAAGGACTAGTTCCTAATGTATCTAGTTCTTGGACCTTTAAGTTTAGCATTTACATAAAAAAAAATTAATGAATTTTAGTTGGTTCCTAGGTTTGACATGAAAGCCATATTATGGGAATTTTTATTATAACTCGAGAATACAAATTGAATAAAGTTTTTCCTTGTGCACGATCATGAGGGGAAAAGGTGCAAACATGAAGTGGGATTGTTGGAAACCCTAATAAAAATGCTAATGTAAGAAACTTAAGAAGAGGAAATACTAGAGTTATTAGAAGGGGTGGAAACTAAGACCCAAACTCTATTCAATACCAACAAAAATAAATTTAGGAAACCCTCTCCCAACAGTCAAAAATATCGAGGTACTTCAAGCAATTATAGGAGTGTTGGGAACTCACCAAACTCAGCTTGAAGAGAAGGAAATCCACCTGACTAGCCTATTGGGAAATGAAATCTCTAACTTATAGTCAATCATCAAGAAGAACTAGAACCACATGAGGAGATGTGTCCATTGGATCAAGGCATGAATTCATTCATATGATAACTTAATAAGGTGCCACTTTCTCAATTTAAAGGAAAGGGGGTAGAAATAGGGGACTTTAGAAAAGCTTAGTTGTTTATTCTTAATCAATACTTTGAGCTACATGGTATGAAATCCAATACGTAAGCGTGTATAGACACCATCTCAAAGGTGATGTTATTTTATGGTGGGTACATCTTTCCATAATGAAAGGGTATAATGAGGCAACTCTCTCTTGGGAAAAAATTAAGAAACACTTAAAGAAAAGGTATATGTTAGTCAATCACTATGAATGGAAACATGTTGAATTTCATAAATTACAACAAAATAAAACCTTAGAAGTAAAATACAAAGCAAGGTTTTTAGATATTTTCATTTATGTTAACTACATGAAGGAAAAAGAGACTAAGGTCATCAAGTTTAAGATGGGTTTACGAGATGTTATATTTATGATGTAAATCTCACCATACCAAAAACCATGTTACTATTGAGTTAACTTGTGTGAAAGGAGAAAATGATAAATCTAGGATCAAATAACGACAAGAGATGAAATGAAAATCCCTCCAGTGTAATAGGTTTCCCCTTACTCCTTTCGTAAAATGGTTTAAAAGACATGATTTTAATAAAAATAATGGTGAATTTATAAATGATCCTAGTAAGTACCAAGGCAATGCTAAAGGAATTCAAAAGCCTCAACGTTTGAAACAAAACACTCCCCCTTCCATTTTGGAGGTTTACACCAACCACAAGAGTTAATAAAGTTCCATTACCACAAAAAGGACCAGCACAAGGGTGTTTAATATGTGGAAGAACTCATTATAAAAATGATTACCCATAGTATTTTGATAATCAAGAAAATAACCACATAATTTATGCAACAGTTGACAACCATGAAGCTGAGCTTCAAGCCATCGCTATCGATATTAAAGGTATCATCTCTAGAATCTCATTTACTATTTTGATTGACTCTAGGTCTTGTAATAGTTTCATTTCTTTGAATTTTATTTTAAGTTGCAATGTTAAACCTTTTAAAATGAGAGAAGTGTGGCAAGTTGAGTTTGGTAAAAGAAATCAATTCCATGTGATGGAATTCTTAGAGCAAGTATAATTAGACCTGGGAGTGTTCAAGACTAGATTAAAATTGCATCTTGCACCTTTAAAATCTTATGATGTTATTTTAGGCATGGATTGGTTGTTTAACCATTAATCTAGCCTAGATTGTTTTAGAAAAAGGATTTAATGCTTGGATGTCAAGGGTAATCTAGTAACGCTTCAAAGTATTAATATTTTCATATCCCCAAAAATGTTAACTACCTTACAACTTTCAAAGTTGGTAAGGAAGGGATGTTTGATGCATGTTTTACAATTAGAATAAAATTCATTAGAGATAGAATCATGCTTAAAATATTATCCCATCCTAAAATAATTTAAGGATGTCTTCCTAGATTAATTGTCTAGGACACCACCAAATAGAAACTTTGATTTCTCTATAGACCTATTGTCAATATCTACAGTGGTTTCAAAGGCCCCATATAGAATAAACCCTACAAATTTACAAGAGCTCAAGGTGAAACTTCAAGAACTTTTAGAGAAGGGTTTTATCAAACCTAGTGTTTCGTCTTAGGGGGCACTGCTCATTTTTGTAAAGAAGGATGAAACTCTCCTATTATGCATAAATTATTGCATGTTGAACAAAGTAATAATTAAAAATGGTTGTCCTCTTACAAGGATTGATGATATGTTCAACAAAATAAAAGGACAAACAATGTTTTTTAAATTAAACATTCAATCTAGATGTCACCAATTATGCATCAAAGAGGGAAATGTGCATAAAATAAGTTTTTGAATTCAATATGGTTATTACAAGTTCACAGTGACGCATTTTGGCCTCACCAATGCACCTGAAACATTCATGTACCTCATGAATAGTGTTTTTTAAGATTATTTGGATCAGTTTGTATTAATGTTATTAGATTATATCTTAATATATTCTAAGAATGAACAAGAACATGAATATCACTTAAGGTTAGTACTACAAAGATTGTGACAATGCAAGTTATTTGCTAAACTCTCAAAGTGTTATTTATATCAATAAGAGATACATTAATTAGGTTATATCATCTTTGAAGAAGGAATTATAGTGGATACAACAAAGATAAAAACTATCAAAGAATGGCATGTGCCAAAAAATGTGCATAAGGTGGGAAGTTTATGGGTCTTATTAGTTATTGTAAAACATTTTTAAAAGAATTTTATAGAATGGTTTGTTCTATTATTATCTTTCATCTCAAGAATAATAAGTTTGAATGGACACCCAAGTGCGAATAAATATTCTAAAGACTTGAAAATATCCTTACTTCAGGGTAAATTCACTTATTTCCTAATCCTAATGGTTTATTTGAGTTATGGATAGATGCCTAACTAGAGTGGCTTAGAGGAGTTTTGACTCAAAATGGAAGAGTGGTGGCATACGAGTCATAAATTTTGAATCCTAGTGAAGCCAATTATCCACCTCACAATATAGAATTAACTCTTGTAGTTCATGCTCTTAAAATTTGGAGGCATTTTCTTTTGGATAAACTATTTAAGTTATTGACTAATCATAAGAGCCTTGAACACCTATATCCTAGGACAATTTGAATGCCCATTAATGCATATGGCTCAAGCTTACTAGTGATTTTGACATGAATATCAAATATGTTAAGTGAACAAATAATTGGGGTGTTGATGCTCTTAGCAAGAGAGCCTACCTAGCCACCTTTTCTTATCATAGATCATAACTAAGGAATCAAATTTTAGAACATAAAAAAGAAGATAAATTTTTAAAAAGAATAAATTTGGAATTCACTAAAGTTATGGTATACATAAAGTATATTAGTTTCTCCTCAAATGCATATGGTCTTCTTAGGCTCCCAGATAATATATTTGCTCTAGAACATGGTAGTTTAAGAGAAACATTTTGTATGAAATCCATCTCGCTCCTTGTTTTGGCCATCTTGGTGTCATGAAAATGAATTACGAATTGAAAATTTTCTATTTTTTGGCCAAGAATAAATAAAAGTATGGCTCATTTCGTATTTAGGTGCTTAGAACGTCAACAAATGAAATTTGAACATTTTCATCCTAGAGGAAAAATCTATCCCCATGATATTCCTATGGATAAATGGGTTTCATAATTTTGGATTTTATCATTAGATTGGCTAAATATAGGAAAAATCATGATACTATTCTAGTGTTGGTTGACATGCTTACAAAGGTTTCCCACTTCGTACCAGGGAATTTATTAGATGATGCTCCCATTTTGTTAGAGAGATTTGTCGAAAAAGTATTTCATCTTCATGGAGTGTTAGAATTGATTATATTTAATGGGGAAAAAATATTTACGTCACAATCCTAAAATAGATGGTCAAATAGAGAGTTAATAAATAACTAGGAGATATGCCCCAAATGTATGTGATGGATCAATAATATATTGGGATGATTATTTACATCTAGTTGAATTTGAATATAATAATATGTAGCATACATCTCTTAAGATGGCACCTTTTGAAGCTCTCTATGAAAGGAAGTGCATGACTCCCCTTAGATGGGAAGGTTTAGAAAACATATTCACTATAGGTCTTGATCTACTCCATGCATATGATGATCAAATGGTACTCAATAGATAAAAGCTTAAGACAACCTCAAAAATTCATGTTGGAGATACAATGTTATGAAGGGTATGACCTCAAAAATTTTCAATTAAGTTTGGAAAATCATC
Source organism: Torreya grandis (assembly GCA_037957365.1). NCBI lineage: Eukaryota > Viridiplantae > Streptophyta > Pinopsida > Cupressales > Taxaceae > Torreya > Torreya grandis. The sequence goes on from JARHVA010002871.1 coordinate 1,484,849, forward strand.
AAAAATGGCTCCTCAATTTGTGGGACCTTTTGATATCTTACAGAAAACAAGTCATGTTGCTTATAGACTGGCCTTACAACCCTCTCTTTGCAAAATCCATGATGTTTTCCATGTGTCATTGTTTATAAAATATGTACCTGATTATACTTACATTTTAAATTGGTAGAATTTGAAGGTACATGATGGGGTGGATTTCAAATTAGAACTAGTATAGATCCTAGCTCGTCATAACATGAAGCTATAAAATAAAAGAATCAACACGTATTGGTCCAATGGGACCAATTGAGTGTGAAAAATGCTACACGGGAAAATGAAAGTATTTTTCATAGTAATTTCCCTCAAATTTATGTCATCAGGACATTGCCTTGTTAAGGGGGATAGGATGTCATATCCCTACTTTGGGACTTTAATTTTCTTTATTGTAATAAGTGCCTAAGGGCTCCAAAATAGTGGTAAGGAAAAATAGTGGTCCTTTTACATTATTAATTTCTAGACAAAATTATGTTTTGAACTTGATAAATTTAAGGAAACATTGGGTACTTGGATACAATTGTTATTTATAATTTTATATTTAATTATATGTTACTAATTTCTGATCTAAAATTGTATAGTAGTTGTATTGCAATATTCTTAAGATGTTCAAGCACTTTTAAATTTATTTGTTTGAGTTGAATACTAAGTCATAACACAACATAAATACATACATACATACATACATATCCATATGTGTATGCATATGTATGTATGTATGTATGTATATATACACATACATATGCATATATGTATATGTGTATATATAGACACATACATATATGTGTGTGTATGTATATATGTTATATGCATGTATACATACATACATGTACACACACACACACACACACACACACACACACACACACACACACACGTGTGTGTGTGTGTGTGTGTGTGTGTGTGAATACATACATACATATGTGTGTGTGTTTGTACATACATACATACATACATACAAATACATATACATACACATACACATACATATATACACAAACACACACACATACACACATATTCATAAGTATATGTATGTATATTATTATTCTCCTCATAAGTATTATTGAGTATTTATCTATTACTTTGTAGGTGCCAATATTGCCCACCAAAACTAGGTGTGACTATGAAAGAACTTTTAGAATAAATCTAATACAAGTTAAAATAAATAAGATAAAGAGAAAAATAATATGAAAAGTTATAAAATGTAGATTTAATCAACCGTTTTTCCCTAAGTCAAAAATTAAGAGTAGGATCATGTTTTGATGGGTTTCAATTAACACTTCACATAGAAGTGCACCATTTTTTGGTATCTGGGTAAGAATTACATTAGTCACAAAATAATTGAGATTAAATTTTATTTTAAAATAAATGGCATATTAATTTCCAAACAAGTTAAACTCTTTTTTTTAAAAGAGGGTCTTAATTTTGTAACCTCTTTGTGGGGGAAGGAACATAATTTAATTTCAAATAGAAAATAAAATGAGATTTTATTAAATACACTAAGTGACACACCCAATAATTGCGGCATGGGGATAGATTCATCCATGTGAATTTTGCTTAGAAGATCCCTAAAAGAGTTACATCATTGGCAGTTGAATGGTCAACTGAGATGCTAGGGCAAATTTGAAACCATCATAACAATGTAAGGCCAACAAGTCAAGAGAAGTTTGGATTTTTTTTAACTTTATTTTAAGAATTTTGAAAATCTCGATGGCAATGTTAGCTCACCTTAACTAATTTTTCCACTATTAAGGAGGATTCAGTTAATAGTTTTTTTTGGAGAAGACCATAGTGTTTAATACACAAAGTCCCCATCAAACATTAATAAAAAAAAAACCTAGTTTCAGGTTTCTAGAAACCCCTACCATAATTTAAATGGAGATTTATGGGTTAAGAAAAAGAGGGGAGATTGATGGATTGGGTATCAAATTTGAAGTGTGAGGTAAAAGGAGAAGGTGGTCAAGTTGGAAATTGTTTTGCATCCCATTATCCGAGGTAGGCCATTACAAATTCTTGGTTAACTTGTATAGATTAGTGAAACTTGGATGGTTGTATTTTTTTTATTGAGAAGAAGTTTAAAAGGGATTAAAAAGTGGTATTTTCTTTGAATGGATGTGCCATAATAAACTCGATGGGTATAAACCTGAAGGTCATTAAAGAGAGACCTTTGGTTTTATTTAATACACATAATTATGGGATAAAAAAAATTATTTAATAACAAATTAAAATAATTTTCAATCTAGGAAAAATATTTCTATATGTGATTTGTGTTAGTGGGAAGCATGTTAGATCAATATACTAGTTGTGTTCAGTCTGGAAAGTTCACACCAATTCCTGAGTGGCATGAGTAAGTCTAATATGTAAGGATTTAAGGTCTTAAAGGTGAAAATCAAGCTTATGAGGTAGTTATACAATTTAAATTTGGAATAGTAATCCCTATTTAAAATATTAAATCATTTTAGTCAAGTTATATGTTGTCTTAGCATGCAAGCAAATACTAGTTGTATATGTTAGGAATTTAGCTTTTACATTGAGTAAATTTAGGTATTTACAAAATGGTAAATAGTAAGGTTGATTTACCAAGAGGTAAATATTAGTTATTATAATTATAACCATATGGTTAATATGATAATATTATTGATATTATATTGTTAGGGATAACAATATAATATCTCATATAGTTTAGCATATTATATTACGGGTTAGTGTGTTGAGATTTTATAGGGATTTGGGAATCCCTTATTATAGGCATCATTATTCCTATATATTTGTATTATGTCCATATTGTTAATTAATGAGAGTGAATATTATTATTATTATAAGTTTGAATTAATTTTCCTGTGTACTCTCTGCATTCAGATCTTCAATTTTATATAAGTGATATCAGTGCAGGTTTTCTAATAGTCATGAGAGTCATATGAGGGTAATGTGACTGTGATGGGTTGGTGTGCATCCTATTGAAAAAAGTCATGGATCCAAGTTTTTCATAATTTTGGTGGCATGTTAGTATTAGATCAATTAGATCAATTTATTTTTGGACTCATGTAGATCTACTATCATTGCTTGACGATGAATTATTTGGATTATTAGATCACATTTACCTCAGTGTGCAAATTTTTTGTGCTCCCATCTCTTAACATTGACCATTCACCCTACTATTGTTTTGTATCATTCAACCCATGCCAAATTTAAATTTGAGGCTATTATATTCTTTTAAGTGTTGAAGATCTAGTCTATATATTTGTGATTTAATGTGATCAACATCATTATGTAGTGCATATCTATTTTTTGGTATACGTTCATCTACATGGAAATAAATCTATCCATGGCATCCCTCATCCAGATAAGCATCTAACGTCTCACCTGCTACCAGATTCATGTTCATATTTAGTCATGGCTTTCTAATTTGCATTGCTTTTGCCTCAGTTGTTTACCAGTTCACACCTGCCTCACCAAATTGTGCATGCATCACTTGATTTGGAGGTTCTTGGCTCCCACTTCATCCCTAAAACTCGAGCTCAACTAAGGCATGCAATATTCAATTGGTTATTATATAGTTTTTTTTTTTTTTTATTGGAGTTGAGTTGAGTTTTTCTTAAGCTTCAGATTATGTTTTTAAAAATTTGTTTTTGTATAATTTTTGTAGTTAGATTGTTAAAACCAATATTTGATTGTATTTTGAGTCATGTGTTTAAAAGATTCATGTGTTATTAAAGTGAAGTATAGGTTATTTTATATACTATTTTTTGTTTTAAAGTTAGTGTTTCTGTTTATTTTTATTAGTGGTATGTGAAATAGAATCAAAGTTTCTTCTTATGTTAAGGAGAATAGTCTATCTTTAAAGAAGATTATTATAGGGTCTATGTATAAAATCCAATCTTTATTTGGATCCAGTAATTAATTTATTATTCAAATAAATTCATTGTCAAAATTGTCATAGGCATTTTAGTTATAAATGTTTATCATCAAAAGTGTAGTCTTTTGTAAAAATATATTATTTCGTCAAGTTACAAAAATTCAAAAGTGTTAGTTTAAATATAGTGAGTTTTATATATCGATAGAGTCAAGAGTCATTTTCAAAAGAGTTGATTTTAATTTATTGAGAGTGTCATTCTTTTATGTCAGTGACTTTATCAAAAGTCTTAGAGAGTCAAAAAATGTAAAAAAAATAAAATTGCCTTACAGATGCACTTTTGCTTGTACACGACATCTGCATTATAGGGGGATTGCCCTCATAAAAATCATGAGCATCATCAACACATTACCTGAGTGAGTAGTGATAGATGAGAAGATGGATGATACATAGAGGAAGGAGGTCTTTTAGTAATCTCTCATTAGTCACCAATGACGGGGCTACATACAAATTTAGTGACTTGTGTGTGGTGTGTTTTTCATATTTTTACACTATGTATAATTTTCAATAAGAACATAAGAATAATACATGTTCATGACATGTATTTATGTGTAATTCCAAACATAATTCCTTGAGATGAAGATATTGTAAAAAGATAGAAAGCACCAATGTAAGTCAGTTCATGGATCTTGAAAAGGTTTGTGGTAGAGATCTAGAAAATTGCTATGAGGTGAATAGTGTTTTGGCAACAGTTAGGAGAGCAGCTACTACAGAGATCCTATGACTTCCTTTCTTCTTTATAGAGATGACCCTTAGTGACACATCCATTATGGTCACGTAATATAAATGTGGGATGTGTTCCTTCGCATATAGTGTTCATGTGCATCAAGATTGCATCAGTAGTATGTAGACCTATGAGTATGCAGTGGCATACATTTCTATGCCAATTCTTGGGGATAGATGGTGTTCCTATTCATTTCAAGGTTTGTGATAAACCTGTAAAACCATGGGAGGAGTGAGGCTCTCTGTATCAAGATCATGATCCAAATAAGGCATGCTATAGGAGGTGAGCATACTGCAGATAAGAATGTGAATATTTTTGTACCATGTAAAAACTATGGGGAGAATGTTAGGAATTTAGCTTTTACATTGAGTAAATTTAGGTATTTACGAAATGGTAAATAGTAAGGTTGATTTACCAAGAGGTAAATATTAGTTACTGTAACTATAATCATATGGTTAATACGGTAAGATTGTTGATATTATATTGTTAGGGATAACAATATAATATCTCATATAGTTTAACATATTATATTACGGGTTAGTGTGTTGAGAGTTTATAGGGATTTGGGAATCCCTTATTATAGGAAGCATTATTCCTATATATTTGTATTATGTCCATATTGCTAATTAATGAGAGTGAATATTATTATTATGAGTTTGAATTAATTTTCTTGTGTACTCTTTGCATTCAGCTTTTCAATTTTATATCAGTATACAACCATTAGAGCGATACTAGCAAGCTAAAATGGTAAGGTTAACAAGATTATTAATATACTAACAAGATAAAAGAATAAAAATATTTAAAGGGTTCTCTCTTTTCCATCTTTGATACTTATTTTTGTGTTCTAAGAGCCTTTTAAATCTAGGAAAAGTATTTTTGTATGTGACCTATGCTAGTGGGAAGCATTATTAGATCGTTATACTAGTTGTGTTCAATCTAGAAAGCTCACACCAATCCCTAAGTGATATGTGTTAGAACATTTAATGACTAAGTGGGCTAGTTTAGACCCTTAGTCTACCTTGGTGTGTAATTAAATCATAATAATTTATTATTTATTAAAATGAGGTGAAAACTTCATGCAAATAAGTAATAAAAACTAGTTGTTTATTACTTACCATTTTTTTTAAGTGATTCTCAGGATGTATGGACCCATTGGTTACAACTGTCACCTCATAAAGAATTTTTGAATATTGATAGAGGGGAATTGAGAAGAAGACTATGTATTAGGGTCAATAGTTTTTCAATTATATGAATATCAACATTTGTGGATTTTTTTACTCTTGGAGATTTTCCCACATAAATACCTATGTCATGTGTTCATTGATCTGATTATTCTATGCTTTGTTAATTATTTTCATTATAGATCTCATGTGTGTACATTACATATAGTTTTTTATATTTCATCATGGTATCAGAGCCAAAGGGATTGTAAAGGATTGACAGGCTTGGAAAGAAATTTATATTAAATTTTAATATTAAATTTCAAATTAAATTTATTCCTTCCAAGCCTGTACGACTCTAGGAGGACTTGGTAAATGGAGATTTTTTTGTTTACTACTAGCAGAGCCCTGGTTCAACATTGTTGGAGACCCATATCTTTATCCAAACACCATTCAAGCAATCCAAATCTCCTTTCAAGCAACTAGAATTTTTTTTTTTTTAAGATTTGTGTTGCATGAACATGGTTATATGGCCTTGCAACATTAAAAAAATTCAATAATCATTTGTTTGGATTTAAAATTCCCTTTTTAAGGTTTTGGTTGCATTATTGTAGAGTTTCAAGGCCTCTTGCAAATTTTTCGACCCTGAGAAGGCCATTCCAAGTTTCTAGAATTTTTTTATCTCCATCTAGGATGCCATTACCACTATTGTACAACCTCCTACATGAGGAAATTTGTAAAAAAATTATTTCCAAAGCTTTTGAGGCTCTTCTTTGGTGTTGAACATTGATTATTCAATCAGTCTTTGAGACAAAACTTGTTTCTAGGCATTCTAAAACATCATAGGATTCATATGATTTTTTTACAAGTTTCCATGGGTACTATAATATGGCCTAGTGAAATGAGAAATCTGAATTATGCATCAAAATTTTGATTTTTAAAGTGTAATATGCTTTGTGGTAAGGATTCGAGAAGGTTGGCAAATTTTCATGTAGTTTGGTGGCATATTCAAGTTGTTGTGAGCACTATTACATCTACAGGAGTGGCATATTTGTACCTAAAAGAATACAAAGGTTAGTATAATTTTTTTGGAATTATTTAATAATTTTTTTTTTATTAAAATCAAAATTACTACATAAGCAAACCCTAGCCCCACCTTCCTTGGCTATTTTGTTTAATCCAAAAGTGTGTGTGTGTGTGTGTTTGTTTACTTTCTTAAAATTACATGCATGTTATATATTATACATATATTTTTATTTAAAAAATTAGATATAACAATGTTCAAATATAAATTAGTGTATGTAAATTCTCGACTAGTCTTCGAGAAGGGTTGGTGGCTTTTGTTTTGCTAAAACCTTGTAAGGAAGAGGTCTAGTGTTCAAAACCCGCTAACCCTTTTATTTTTTGGTCAAGTTAAATTTATTTTCAGTCAATTATAAAAAAAAATAGTTTGTGTGTAGAGTAACTTATGTATAAAACCCTTGTGTAACTTTGACCTTTATTCTTTGACTTGTGGCCTTGACAATGTATTGTCAAGCATAGTCATGTGACCAGTTGTTTCCTAGGTTTTGGCACCTTTCAGATACATTTGTGTGATTTTTTTAACTATTTACGACTCATTCATGTAAATCATAAGTTATTAAAAGGGTTGGGTACAAAGGTTAAATTAAAATAAATATTGTAAATAGATATATTGATCTAATTTACCTGAAATATAAGCACAATGAGAAAATTAACTTATATGAAATGAAATAGGATTTCTCAAAGGTTAGGAGGGCTAGAACAAGCTTAAAGATTTGTTAGGAATCTTTCATTCTAGAATTGGTGTTAAAAACTAGCTTCAGACAATAACGTGGTTCAGAGGATAGTAGTGTTGCAGCACTAGTTTCCAAGTTTCAATGCTAAAATCCTTCTATGAAGATTCTACTTGAGACTTCAAGGATGTTGGAGAGGGTTTCAATGACCTATAGTTGAATTTTGAGCTTTTGATTGTCTATCTACATCACTATTTTTCCAAATCTTATTCAAAACCTAATGAGCACCTACACAAATGAAACAATAACAAGATCAAATGCAAAAAGAAGAGAAAAATTGAATTTTAGGATGTTATGATCACATTATGTAGATCCCCTATTATTTTGATTGTTGCCTACATTAACCCCAATGATAGGTATCTTAGATCATATGTAGTTATCCCTTAGGGAGTGTGCACAATTAATGTGCACAATATGCTAAAATAGCTTTCGCCTAAGCACTTCTTTAGTCAAGCATGCAAGTCTATATGTGATTTTTGAGTAATATACAATGTACAAAGTTATATTAATGCCTAATTTTATGTAATTATGTGTAATAAGTTCTAGATATAAAATGCCTTATGAGGCTCTTTATATATAAGGAACTTTGATTTGAATGTAAAACCCTTATTCATTGGCTGACAAGATATAAAATAAAGATAAAATCATAAGAGAAGGATCAAGAAAGGCTTAGGACCTAAAAAGTGACAATTGGACATTAGCACGAAACTGGATGCTAGAGCTAAATTGGACACTAGTGCATTGTGTTAGTGTCCTAGGATCACAAAATTGAGTAAAAGTTGTGTATAACAGGCTAATGGGGCCCTTGGATTGGGATGGGATGACATAAGACCACTCGAGGTGAAAAAAATAGGATAAACAAGTTGTAATATAGATAAAAAGACCTAAAATGACCACACAAACAAGACTCACATTCATCACTAAGACCTTCTCATGAAAGAGTAATAAAAGACATAGTACTTCTGGTTACTTAACCAAATTAGGGTGTGTACATTTACCCCCCTTTTATTCTTATAATGTAATGAAATGGAAGTGCTAGAGTAAAATTAAAAATAAAATGCATGCCTACACTTACCTATGTGATCAATCTGTGTGGAGGATGGATGTGCTCTAGGGTTGGCCCACTTCTTGTACAAAGAAATGGATAGGAGCTAGAATGTTGTCTGTGAAAAGGAAATCCACAATGTGAATGCCATCTATACTAAATCTAAATGATGAAATAAATTATGAGGAAATCAACCCTATTTTTTCCCCACCCTAATGCATGAACCAAGTCATCAAATGTATCTAAAAATTTGGAAAAACAATCCCTACTTACCCCTAATCTAGTGTGTAAACTAAATCTGAGAAGTATCTATAAATGTGAAGAAACAAGCCTTACTTTCCCCCACTTTGGTGTGTAAAATAAATCTGAGAAGTTTTTGTAAACGTGGAGCAACAAACCCTATTTTTCCCCACTCTAGTGTGTAAATTGAATTAGAGAAGTAATCTGCTCAGAGGTTAATATGGTTGCTTGACCTCTGTAATCTAGGTCTAGTGACAAATTATGGATCAATTGCTATAGTCAATTATATGACTCATCCTGGTGAAATATTGAGGCCATCTTAGTGATAATATGAGTCTATATCTGATAATCTATGCATAGATAATGGTATATTGTGTCATCTCATATGTATAACCTAGTGTAATCATGTGAGATCAAGGACACATGCTCTATATCATGCCCCCAAACCTGATATCTAAGTAATGTAATTGTGTACCCTATGTATAAAATTGTATCCATGTAGGGATGGTGACCATGTATGTGCCCCCATAATTATAATCTACGTCTAGAACCATGTCAAAACTATATGTAAAATCTAAGAATGTGAACTAGTATCTGACAAGATCTTGGAACCTTGTAAATCTAAGTCAACATGTGTGTTTGAATAGCTCAACAAATATGTGTATTTGAATATTTGATTCAATGCAAACCAATTTGAGTCAATTTCTATGTTTGAACCAATCTATGTATCTGGGTATCTGAACTAATATATGTATCTGAATCAATATGAGCCAATCTCTGTGTTTGAATCACTGTGTATCTGGGTATCTGAATCACTATATATCTGGGTATATGAATCATTGTATATCTGGGTGTTTGACTCAATCTGAATAGTGTAAGTATGGCCCCCTTTTAGTGAGAGAGATAAGACTATGGTAAGGGTGTCAAATGAAATGTGATGCTGGTAAACATGTTAGTGATAGTTAGCATTGATAATATGAACATGGGATTGATTATTTTAATGTTTATAGGATAATTATTTTGGAAACTGTGACTAGTATAGGTTTGTGGTCTAGAATGGGTTGCTAAGGAAACATAGGTTTTATTGTTTTGTGTAGATAAATTTGATTGGAATAATAGTGTAATAGGGACAATGTGCTGGATAGTGTGATCAAGTCCCACACATAAGAAATAAATGGAAAATCAGAGCTATAGTTTATGAGATATCACTTTTGGAAGAATTTGGTATTAGTTGGTAAAATCAACATGCAAGGTTAACCTTAGGTAGGTGGCATTTTTAAAATATGGCTTAAATGCATTGGTTAACTAGTTTGACAAATCATTTGAATCATTTTGACTTGAGACAAATTGTTGTTTCGAGCTTAGAAACATGCCGAGGAGACAAGGAATGATCGTGACCTACTACGAGGAGGTGGAGGCACTTATTTAGGTTGGGGAAGAGGTTACCTTGGTAAATAACCTATATTTTCCTTATTTTTGACATATTGATTGCCTTTTTCAGCATTTTTAGTGAAATTTTGGTAGTTTAGGGCCCTATTCTAGAGAATTGTGCTAGTGTCCTCATTTTGGTGCTAGTGTCATGACTTCAACACTACTATCCTGGGTACAATACTACTATCTAGGGTAGAGCACTAATGTGCACTAGGGCTAATTTCACTAGTTTTGCTTTTGTTTTGTGCATGATGACTATTACTACATGTTTTCTTATCATTTTGAGATGTTAATGCCATATTTGGTTGTGTTTTTTAGGAAGATGTGCATATGAGATAGTTCTGGAGTGGTCAGATGGTGGTGTATTTACATGGAATGCCCTTAACAAATGATGAGAGGGAAATGATTGATAGAGTTGGCTTAGATAAGTGGTGTTGGTTTAATATTTTGTCGATTAGCGTACTGATAAACAAAATAGGTCCAAAGTAGGAAGATTAGTCATCCAAATGTGTAGTTTTACCACATCAGAAAGACACTGATCTCTCCTCTCATCAAGGGGAGGTTCCATGTAGGTATGATATATATATATATATATATATAAGAAAAAAATAATACTCATGGGTAGGACAAACCATCCATCTCTCTTTCTTCAGAGATGATGTGCATAGATCAAAGAAAAAACTCAGGGGAAATGACAAACAGCAATTTTCTTCTTTCAAAAGTACTATTCAATAAACCACAAAATACTCCTAGCAGTAACAACAAAATGTAGCAAAGGATGTGATAACCAGCAAATCGAGATGCAGCACAAAGTCTAAGAAACCACTTGCTTTCTTATTCCAATAACAAAATATGATCAGCAATCTGAGCCCAAAGTCTCAGTAATGCCTTACAATTTGGGCAGAGTTTCATTCTAATTGTCTAAAAAGAGATCCTTATTACAATAGAAGAAAGTCCCTTATATAGCCTCTTCAAGAAGGACTTGGGAACAATCAATACATCATTTTGCATTGGAATCTATTAAGAAGACATGCTAGAACTTAGGGGTGCTTTACCCATTTGATTTTATCAATGCGAGGAAATAAGTCGTGCTTATTGAAAGTTTGCAACTTTCAATGTCCACCTGGCGATCTGATCTTATCTTCATCGTTCCTCCTTGTCTGGTTAATTGAATCGGGTCTTGGATTTAGTTTACTATCCTTGTTCCTTCTCCACTTTTTGTTGTTCTTGGCTTTGAAATCTATGAATGTATTCTGATCTGTATGTTTAAAGGATCAATGGCTAACTCACTGTGTTGAATTTGACATTTTCGAGTGTGTCATTCCTTTGTCTTCTTTCAGCTTTTCTGTTTGGCACTTTTCTGGATTGAACTTGTCCTTTTGGGCCTTAAGAAATGACCCGTTTTGAGTTGGGAAGAGCCTCCCGCAAGGGTATCTACCCTTTAGGCAGTCTTTGAATGGCCTTCAGGCTTCTTTGGGAAACTCTTTGAACTTTGGCGATGAACCAATTGTTGAATCATTCCATTGAACCAAATGTTTGAACCATTCCATTGAACCAAGACTTTGAACCATGTGTTTGAACTAACCGTCGAACCTAGGCTTTGAAACTTTTCATTGAACCAAGATGTTGAACCAAATTTTGGTTTAACAGTTCAAACAAAGATTTGAACTGACTGATGAACCATTTGATTGAACCAAAGAATGAATCAAAGCACTGAAGCTGAGTGGATGAACCAAATGTTGAAACAAAGCGTTGAACCGCTTGATTGAACCTGCCTTTGAACCATTTTAAATTGAACCAAAAGATGAACCAAACATTGAACCTGCTATTGATGCTTGCTAATGGAAATAACTCTTTGAACTAAGGTGATGAACCAATTCTAAAAATAACCAATTGTTAGAAACTGATTCTTTTGATTGAACCCACCTGCAGAAGTCGTGAAGCTCGAAAAATGAGGAATTTGAATGCCCAGGACAAATTTTGAAAAGGGAAGAGACAATTTTTGTTTGTAAGACCAAAATAGTTCAAATGTTGTCCCAAAAATGAGTGATATTTTTGGGGGACAACAGCTAGCTCCAGTTGGGGAACTTCTATCAATTGCAAAATGAATTGAAAGGAGTACAATCCAGAATCTCCTGTGTCTTCAAGTATGCCATCGGGTTACGGAGTCATGCTACCCAAAAATGAAAGGCATCAAAAATAGAATTAAAAACTATACAAATATACATATATACATATGCAATGATATGATACTTCAAGAATTGAAGTATTTCAGATGCTGCTTCTTGAGAGACAGTGAAAATAGTGTGCCATCTTGGTAAACTAGCAAGAAATACATTTTGTCCCCAAAAACGGTGACGGGCAAATGGATCTCTCCACCAAGAAACCAATTTTTTGCGTCTTCCTCTTGGTCTTTCCTTCTTTTTGCTCTATGGCAGGATGTGGTCTTCAAACTAAAAACCATAACTCCTTGTTCTCCCTGCGAAGGGTTCCTTTGCCTGATTTTGATTTGCAGCAACATGGTCCATTACCATAATTAGTTGTTCTTCTGGTCAGTCTAGCATATGATTGGATTGTCCATATCAAACTCCTGATAAACTATCAGCTTAGCATCTCCTTTAATGTGAAGGAGTTTGACTTCTTCATCTTGAGCAATCTTCAATCTGAGCAACAAAGATTTGCATCCAGCTATGTTGAAGGTGTTGTTGACTTGCAAATTGCACAAAGGAAGAATATTTCCTTAAGGAGATATCAACACAGTCCCAACTTTCTCATTGGTGGAAGAATTGTTGTCATCATAAGAAGCTGATCTCTTATCAGATTTATCTTCATTAGAGATAGAAGATCCTTCCTTGTTTATACAGCACCCTACTAATTCTTCTGATGCCTTGTTTGGATCAAATCCTGGATTACCAGCTACAGGACTTTCATTAGCTGAGACATGAGCATCCTCTGTGGTCAAGAAGTAATTACCCCTACCTGAAGGCTCAAACAAAATTTGAGCTACAGGGGCCGACGTTTGGGTGACCACAATTTTTACCTCAGACAGGTTTGCACTTGGCTCTCCATCAATGTCCAATTGCTCAGGATTGGCTTGCAAGGATTCAAACTTAGTCATCTAAATTTTGGATTTTTTGACATGATTAATCATGTCAAATAATTGGAATGGGCTTGGAAGAGAAGATGGGAGTTCATCCTTTTTATTTTTGGGAAGGGGAGGACTAGTTTGCGAAGTTGAAGTAGAAGGTGCAGAGATGTTCGATGTACTTACTTCTTTGGTAATCACCGAGTCCTTTGATTGAAAAGGAAGAGGGATTCTTTGCTTAGCAATTGAAATTATTGGTTGGGGTTTCTCCTCTATCTTCTCTTTGTTAGCCTGCTGGGCTGACTGATTCTGGGACCTAGTGAATACTGCGTATGATCCTTTGACTGCTTCACCTTCACTTATGAGTTCATCTTGGTAATTTAGGGAACCAATGTGGGAGTCACCAGCTGATTCCTCTAGATCCTCCCTAAAGAGATTAGTGCCATTTTCTTGCTCTAACTCAGGTTGGAAATAGGAAACATGCTCTGTTTCCACATATCCAACTACCGAGTTTGTTGGAGGTGCTTCAAGGGCAGGATTCCTCTATGGGAGAGGAAGATGATTTTGTTGCCCTTGGCTTCTAGCAGCGTTGCCTTGATATGGTTGATTAGGGAATGTCCTCCTTAGTATATCTTTATATAGAGGAGCAAAAGACATACTTTGTGCCATTTGCCTTTTCAAGGCTAGCAATTCATTTGCCAGCTTTTACACCATTAGATCAGTGGTGCTTGTAGATGAATATTCAGAAGATGATGAAACTTTATTTCTATTAAGATCTCTCCTTATCTTTCCTGCCAAGGTAAGGTCATCTTCTAGCTTAGTAGCCAAGTCTTGAGTAGCCTCAAGGTTTATGTGTCTAGCCCATCTCAATAGAAAACTCACTTCAGGCAGCTGTGAATTGATGAAGAAACACATGAGATTCTGAGGTGTCGACTAGGCGATCATGGGAATCCTGTGCCTCAGCTTATTGAACCTGGCAATGAAGTCCCTCATAGGTTCATGGGGGTCCTTCTTCATCTGTGTGAGCTAGGCTAGCAAGCCATGTGCATCTTTTGTGGGCTTGAATCTTGCTTCGAACTTGGCTTTAAGTGTATCCCAGTTAGTCACTGATCCAGCTTGCAGATGGTAGAACCAATCTGCAACAGCACCTTGTAGGGTCTCCACAAAAACCCTGACTGCCACGTCTTCAAATTCCACCCCTATCACACCATAGGCTATGGTGAAGGCTGCAATGTGTTCATCAGGATGGACTCTTCCATCACCAAATAATTTGGGGAAATTCTTCCTTAAACTGAGTGGTAGCTCATGCAGGGGTGGAGTTAGATTAAGTGGGCCAAATGAGTTACCCCAGGGGCCTCGAACTACCATGATCAGATTATGAACAATAGGGATAACACATCTGAGTGGAGTTTCCAGATTACAAAACAAAAATGGAAAAGGACTGGCTCAGCTTCAGCTTAAAGCTTGAGGCTTCAAATTGCGCTTTCTTTCCTAGCAACTCTGGTTTTGCAGACCAGATAATATAATGGAGATGGATGAAAATGGTAAGGCTATAAAGAATAATGGGTAAGACATGAAACGGAGTTGCCAGAGTTTGTAATGGATAAGGGTTATAATGATAATGGGTTATATTCCCCAGCAGAGTCACCAAAACTTGTTGGTTAAATATTTTGTCGATTAGCATACTGATAAACAAAATAGGTTTGATCAGCCAAAGTAGGAAGATTAGTCATCCAAATGTGTAGTTTTACCACATCAAAAAGACACTGATATCTCCTCTCATCAAGGGGAGGTTCTATGTAGGTATGCTATATATATAAGTAGAAAATAATACTCATGGGTAGGACAAACCATCCATCTCTCTTTATTTAGAGATGATGTGCACAGATCAAAGGAAAAACTCAAGGGAAATGACAGATAGTACTTCTCTTCTTTTAGAAGTACTATTCAGCAAACCACAAGAATACTCCTAGCAATAACAACAAAATGTAGCAAAGGATGTGATAACCAACAAATCGAGATGCAACACAAAGTCTTCACCTAGATTGCTCAAGAGTAAGAGATGAAGGACAATGAGGGCACAAAGTTGCCTCAAGGTCCTTTACATAAAAATGAAAAGAACACACACTAAAGGCAATTATGGGGGCACAAAGTCTCTCCACAGTTGACTCTTTAGGACACCTTCTTGACTGTTGTCACTAATTTTGCTTGTTGAATTAAAGGAACAGAAGATATATTGAAGAAAAAGACATAAGAACAATTTCCTCAATAAAAAAGATATTACAGCACAAAATCTGAAAAACCACTTGCTTTTTTATTCCAGTAACAAAATATGATCGGCAATCTGAGCTCAAAGTCTCAATAATGCCTTACAATTTGGGCAGAGTTTCGTTCTAATTGTCCAAAAAGAGATCCTTATTACAATAGAATAAAGTCCCTTATATAGCCTCTTCAAGAAGGACTTGGGAACAATCAATACATCATTTTGCATTGGAATCTATTAAGAAGACATGTTGGAACTTAGGGGCACTTTACCCATTTGATTTTATCAATTCGAGGAAATAAGTCACGCTTATTGAAAGTTTGCAACTTTCAATGTCCACCTGGCGATCTAATCTTATCTTCATCATTCCTCCTTCTCCAGTTAATTGAATCAAGTCTTGGATTTAGTTTACTATTCTTGTTCGTTCTCCACTTTCTGCTGGTCTTGGCTTTGAAATCTGTGAATGTATTCTGATCTATATGTCTGTATGTTTAAAGGATCAATGGCTAATTCACTGTGTTGAATTTGACGTTTTCAGGCACGTCATTCCTTTGTCTTCTTTTGACTTTTCTGTTTGGCACTTTTCTAGATTGAACTTGTCCTTTCAGGCCTTAAGAAGTGGCATCACTTACTTTGATGCCTTGAGATAGACATATGATTCCAATGTTGTGTGAGAAGTGAAATAATGATACTTGTACATTATGGTTGCCTATTAGGGATATGACCATGACATTGGAGGACATCTATAGGATATTGAGATGTCCCATTACTGGTCAAAGGGTAGTATTAAAGGATTCTATTATGGATAGAGCTATAGAATGAGCCACTAGGTACTTTATAGTTATGCCCTCGGGGACACATCGGCCAATAAGTAGTAGTGATGTGTTTTTGTTCTTGATTATCATGAATAATGTTCTACGGTTGTGCAATTTTTTAGCAATGTTATTGGCTTCCTTCATTATTATGGATGGGAGTGGAGTATTTATCTCACATAAAATGCATGGTATTGTGTAATATATAGAGGAGCATGGGACCATATGTTTGTGGGATCGCACTATTCTAGCCCACTTATATCAAGATTTGTATCATTTCACTTAGGAGTTGTGCATGGGTGGTATTGGATCTTTGACATTATTACACTATTGGGCTTATGAACATATTGCAGTAGCTAGACCGTAGGGTTTTCTATAGATAGCCTAGGCTCACCTATAGATGTTTATAGAGAGATAGACTAGTATAGTGCACATGCACTGAAAGAACATGATGCATTGTTGATAGGTGTTGGATTAGTTGACAGTTGGAGAAATTATTTAGAGACCCTGTAGGGGATTTTTAGGGGTGGACTAAGGATGATGTGTAACTGAGGTGGGTTCAAGTGAGTTGTTGGTTGTATGACCATTGGGTCAATGTATTCAAGAGATTTTAGCATGAGTGTGTGTCATGATAGTTTGGTGTTATCCAAGATGTTCCACCTGCACCATGGGTGTGGTTGAGGAGTTGTCAAGTGTTAGTTATGATAGGTAGTAAGTTTAGACCCATAACTATTGAGTTAGTTTTGATTCTAGTGATGGAGTGATATCTAGTGTTGGATGCACCTGATGTAGATGATGTGGGAGTGACTAATGCCTACATAGTATGGTGGAGTAAGCATAGATGGGCACCACTATTTCTAGGATATGGGGATATCATGTTGGATGTATTATATCTAGATCCCATTAGCGCAGTTGAGGGTATGTTGTCATTGGGTATTTATATGATTTATTTATCTTAGTGTTTGACTAATCAAACAAAATATCTAATGCATTATGTTGGTATGTGTAGGTCCAAGAGATTATGAGTGTTGGGAGACCATTATTGAGGTTACCATACAAAATCTGACATGACATGTCCCTAATGATGTTGTGGATGATGGATTAGTGGAGAGGACCATATGAGTCATAGGCATTCATGCACATCTATTTGATCAAGTGACCATTACCACTGTAGTATATAGGCAATAAACTATTGATAGAGATGAGGCACATGCTAAGTTGTAGAGGTGAATTATGCCCCCACCTGATGTTCTAGGTGGGGAATGTGGTAGGATTGTGGATGACTACATTTATCTAAAACAAGACCGTAAAGAGTTGGTGGTTGAGTTGGTAGTATTTTAAGATAGAGAGAGGAGACGTAGGTTTTGATTGATATATAGAGGAAATGCGAGAACATCTAGTTCTAGTGTTGATGTATCTAAGAGTGAGAGTAAGGAGGGTGGTCATGATGACCAAAATCTAATTATTTAGTGATCATGTATTATTATATTAGAACTTGTTTTTAATCATATGTATATGGGCTTTTTATTACATGGTATCATGTTATCTTAGCATGTTAACTTGTGGCATTATTTACTTGAGTAAGTGTTTTGGTTGTGTGTGTTTGGCTAGGGAATTATAATTAATTGATCATATGTGTGTGAGTGTTGGAGTATATATGTATATCAAACTAAGAATGTTATTTGTTAGTTGTATTATAGTATATCTAAGTGTGGATCATGTGACTGTGCCCTATACTATCTGAATTTAGATGGCATGATAAACAAGTGACCATATTACCCATGGTGTGTAGGCATATAAGTAGACTCTAAAATTGATATTTCTCTTAGTACACTACTTGTAGTTATATGTGTGGACTCTGTAACACATAGCTTGATATGTTGTCATTTTGAAAGTGTACTTTGATCTTTGTGATTATTGCTAAATATCTCAATTGGTGGTCTAACCGAAACTGTGTTATGATCTATGTTATTTTTGACTAATATATTAGTCGATAGTCAAATTAAAGATGTGTTCTAATTTATGTGATTGTTTCCAAATATCTTAATCGATAGTTGAACTAGAGTTATTCTCTAATTTTTGTGATTGTTGTAAAATATCTTAATTGGTAGTTGAAATAGAGTTGTGCTTTAAATTATGTGATTATTGCCAAATATTTTAATTGGTGGTCTAACTGAAGCTATACTCTAATCTCTATGATTGTTGACAAATATCTTAATCAGTAGTTGACCTAAAACTGGTGGTGGGATTAGTTTCCATTTTTTACCATGATGATATATGTAGGTTGATCTCTATGAACTAGTTATCATCTCTACTAAAAATGTGGTGTATGAGATCGCACATAGGTAGGTGTCCCAGAAACCACATGACTCGTATGATGAATAACTAGTAGTTCCTTAAATGGAATGTCCTAAGATAACTCACTCATAGAGGAGTGTGATCTAGGAGAGTGTGCAAAAAGATATCTTGATGCCTCCTATGTGAATGCTATCATGCCTCTATCAACACAATGGTCAATATGATTTTTGAGTGCATAACAATTATTGTCCCAATGTCCATTGATTTTTTGATATTTTCAATATGGTTTGTTTCTTATTCTTGAAAATTATGTATTGGATGATGCTGAGTGGAAAGAAGGGTGATCATCCCTCTATCTAGTAATGTAAGTAATGTATCACGAGGACTATCCCTGTCTGAAAATTGTATGGCCCCATTTTTGGTTTACTATTCTCTATGCACTCTAAGAGATGGTTAAAGTGGATCTTCACCTTTATTGACTATCTTGATTGGTGGTTTTTATTCCACTTTTTACTTACCCATAGGTGGATTAGGTGTTTGTACCATATAGGATGATTGTGGCTATGGGAGATCTAAATCCAAGTCTGCCTTTAAATCTGTCTCAACTGGTCCCAACTTCTTCTCTAATGCCATAGTTGTGTAACATAAATTTTCCAAAATGATTTGGATCTCTCATATAGTAATTTCTCCTTGAGGCAGAAGATGATACCTCTAGGAAAAATGTATTGTACCTCTAAATCTATCAACTGATAAATCAACTATTTTATGCATGATTTGAACTATAGAATGTAATCACTCACTGTTTCTAAATTACTTTGGTGTAATGAATGCAACCTCTCATATGTGACTTGAGGTCCCTTATTCTATATGTAGTACATCAGAAATACTTCTTCTAACTTATCATATGTATTTAGTGAACCACTAGGGAGTGAATGATGAAACCAATTTAGTGCCTCACCCTTTATAGACTATGAAAATAATTGTAGTAGAGTCAAACTGCTAGTGACATGTGTCATGGCTTTCCCATAAGCTTGAAGGTGCAATTATGGGTATCCATGCCCAATGAACTTTGGTAATATTGGTATTTAAAATTGATTTGGTAACTTTGTAGTGAAAATAATGTATAGGATAGGGTTACCATAGATTGCATTGGAATCAAGCTAAGAGTGGTATGCTTTATTTTCCAATGTGAGCTAGTGTATTTGTTGTTGTAAGGCACCTATGGCATGCATCAAGGATATTAACTCTTGTGAAGGTAAATTAACATCATCAAATTATTTATTTAATTCTTGAATCTTGTTATTAATTTTAGCCATTGGTACATGCATTGAGGACCTTTAGTTTTGCTCATTGTAACCCTTGGAGGGGTGATAGCTTAGACCTAGTGAGAGGGAAATGGGCTATCACCCTTGTGGAAGTTAGGATGAGAAATAGGTTCTAATATAGTAAGGGGGGTTAATGGATATTAATTGGTATATCTTATTTTGATAGTTTATAAATAAGTATCACATGTTAATAGACTAGAAGATACATTATTATCATGCTTTTGTAAATTGTGTAAACTATAAGCATAAGTATAAGTTCATTTGTGTTTATCTAAAGGCATATTATCGTTTAAACTAGCATTTGATAAGCAATCCATTTGAACATGAGATATGGGTTAATTAGGGAGAGATCTAAAGGGACTAGACTCAATGTCTTCATCAAAATCATAGTAATCATCATTATTCCAAGGTTCATCAAAATCAGATTTTAATTAACTAGTAGAGGTAAGAATAGGATAATTTTCATTTGCATGTTCACTAAGAGAGAGAGTGGAATAATATTTTAAATTTTTACTACTATGCAATATATCATCATGTGTAGGTGTGATGTAATGTATGCTTTCACTAGTTAGGAGTGACATGCATGTATGATCATTATTTTCAAATTTGGAGTCAAGGGTAGAAGAAGTAGCAATCAAGTTTTCATTTGGCATATCATGACATGTAGGATAAGGGTTTGATATATTTGATTTATCAACATTTTACAAAAAATTATTGTGTTGAGATTGGAAGTAAAAGAAGGTAATAAAAGAATTTCATCCACTTTAGTTTGTGCATTGGTAAAAAGTGCAATACCATTTGTACATGCTTTTTCAAATTTAACTGAGAAAGCTAGAGATGCATTGCTATTTTCTATATTTCTTGAATCATGCAAAAGTAGATTTTATTTATTCCACTTATATTGTTTTAATTTGAATAAGGAGCTAGCAAAAGTGGTTGAAAATTTAGGGTCACATTGGAACAAAACACTACCAACAAGAGGTTCGTTGGGTATTATATTGTTAGTTTGATTTTTAGAAGTAGGAGAAGAGGGAGAGGAAAGAAAAGAAGATACATCTAATATATCCTCATTAACACTTTCATTACCATGCTCATAGTAATCATCATAACCATCATTAAAACAATAATAATCATCATCATCATTATAAATGAAATCATTATCATGTGCTAATGTGTAGTTTTAAAAATTTGTCCATTCATTCTTATAATTATGAGAAAAGGCTAGAAATTCATCAACTGGGTGAGGAACAAGAGATTTCTTGGACGTCATTTTATACTTGCCAAAGAAGAAAATATAAACAATGAATAACAAGCACATAATAGGTAGAATATAATCTAACATAGGTATATGTACGAATATGAGAAATATTCAACCCAATGTATTAAAAAAAATTAAAATTTTATTTGAAACCATAAGGGCTAATATTTGGATGTATAGGGACCTAATATGCATATATAGGGTTTTTGAGGGTTTTGTAGACAAAATTTAAAGTGTATTAAATTAATGAAACCCTATAACAGGACTGATTGGGATCAGTTAGGTTGTGCAAAAATCAAAATTTAATAACCCTAATTTATTACACAAAAATGTAGAAGGTAAGCCCTATGATTAACTGGGTTTTAAGCACTATTTGAAGTAAACACGGTTCAACAAATGTTTTAATTATTTAGGACTTAGTAATGTAAAACCTAAGTTGTAAAGGGGCTGGGTACAGGGGATAAATTTAGATAAATATTGTAAATAGATATATCAAACTAATTTATATGAAATGTAAGCACAATGAGAAAATTGACTTATCTAGAATGAAATAGGAGTTTTTGGAGGTTAGGTGGGCTAGAACATGATTGAATATCTATTAGGAATATTCTATTATTGAAATGGTATTGAAAATTGGCTTTGGATAATAGTAAAGTTTAGAGGATAGTAGCACTATAATGTTATTGTCCAAGTTTCAATGCTAATTTCCTTGTATGGGGGACTCTACCTGAGACTTCCAGGGATGTTGCAGGAAGGTTTCAGTGACTTGTAAGTAAGTTATAAGCTTTTGATTGTCCATTTGCATCACTTTTTTACTAAATCTTCTTCAAAACCTAATGAACACTTACACACATAAAACAATAACAAGATCAAATGTAAAAAGAAGAGAAAAATTGGGTTGTGGGATGTTATGATTGCATCATGCAAAACCTCTGTTGTCTTGACCATTGCCTACATTAACCCTAATTATATGGATCTCAAATCACATGTAGTTGTCCCTTAGGGAACATGTATAATCAATGTGCATGGTGTGTTAGAATGAATTTTACTTAGGCCCTTTTTTGATCAAGCATGCAAATCTATGTGTGATTGCTAAATAATATGTAGCGTGTAAAGTTATATTATTGATTAATTTTATGTAGTTATGTGCCAAAGTAGTAAGTGTTAGATGTAAAATTCCTTGTGAGGATCTTTATTTATAAAAAACTTTGATTTGAATGTAAAACCATTGTTTGATAGCTGACAAGATGAAAATTAAAGATAAAATCATAAGAAAAGGCTCAAGGAAGGGTTAGGACCCAAAATATGTTTAAAAAGTAACCATTGGACATTAGCATTAAACTAGACACTAACACACTACGCTAGTGTTCTTGACTGCACTAGTTCTTAGGATCATAAAAATGAGCAAAAATTGTGCATAACAAGGGGGGTTGGGACTAGGATGGGATGACATAGGACCACTGGGGTGAAAAAAATAAGATAAACAAGTCATAATAAAGATAAAAATACCAAAAGTAACTACACAAACAAGACTCACATTCATCACTAAGACCTTCCCATGAAAAAGCAACAAAAGATAGTAATTGTGGTTGCTTGACCAAATTAGGGTGTGTACAGTGGTACATTTTTTGTTTTTAAGCTTCCTATTATAGTTTTTATAACTTTTTAAATAATAATGTTTAGATATTTGTTTAGTGTGCAACATTTACGAGACCTAATATAGTGCAAATTCTTACAATTTCTTGCATTGTTTCAAATCTATTTAAACAATTATTTCTTGTTTAAACTTAAAATTTACTTTACTATCAAATAAATTGCATTAAAAAGGGTTCAATTTTAAGTATTAACAAGTAAAGTCTAATTTTGATTCTAAAGATAATGCCACTCAAGCACTTCTTGTTCTCAACTCTTTTTCTAAAAATAGTAAAAACTAAAAATCTAACCCTAATTATGTTAATGGAAAAAATGAGAATAAGAAATCTAAAAATAAGAATCATAAACTTAATGGGAATTGTAATACATGTGGTAAATTTAATCATAGAAGGGAAAATTGTTATAAAAATAAAGATAGAGTTAATAATACAACTTCTAAAAATAACAAAGGGAATAAATCTAATCAAAACTATCAAAAGAACCATAATCAAAAAAACAATCAGGAACATAATTCTAATGTTATTGCTTTATATGTTGCATTATTTACTTCTAATGAGAATCAATAAATTTTAGATAGCGATGTATCACATCATATGACTTACTAACATTTTATCTGATACTAGAGATATTTATAAAATATTTAGTTAGGAGACAATTCATTTTTTAAAGCAACTAAGCAAGGAAAGACAAAATTTGCAAATATTATTATTAATGATGTTTTCTATGTATCCAAACTTAATTATCTTATTCTCAACTTACGAATGATAACTTCATTATAACTGTGCTTAAAGATAACTAGTATATTAGAAATCAATATGGTTCTCTGATTGTTGAAGGTGTTTAAAAGAATGATTTATATATTTTTTCTACTTCTTTTGTATGTTGTCTTTCATCGCATAGTCAGAATGAAGCTCAATTATAGCATGAAATATTAGTATGTGTTAATTTTGAAAGTTTACATGATATGTCTTCTCATATTCTTGTTTTTGGTCTTTTTTCTATCTTTGTTCATCATAAAACTTATGAAAGGTGCTTGCATAGTAAGAAACATACTATTTTATTTCATAAGAATCATGATATAAATTCCTCACATCTTTTAATATTGATTCATAGTGATGTTTCAAGACCTCTTAAAGGTGCATCTCTTAATTATTATTTATATGATGTTAATTTTATAGATAATCATACTAGAATGATTTGGTCTTATAATATAAAGAAAAAATATGAAGTATTATACACATTTAAAGAATTTAAAGCTTTTACTTAAAATGCTTCTAAGGTGTTCTATTATGAGATTAAGATATGATAATGATGGTGAATATATTAGTAAAGTGTTTATTTCTTTCTGTATTAGTTGTGGTATTCAAATGGAATTAAAAAATCACTATTCTCCTTAGTAAAAAAGAATTGTTGAAAAGAAAAATTGCACTATTATTGAGATGCCTAGAACAATGTTGCATTTTGAAAATGTTCCTAAGTTCTTACGAGCCAAAGCCATGAATACTGTTATTCATATTTTGAATAAAGTTCACAATAATTTTTTGTATTTTTACACCAAAATCCATGTATGTTCATGACATATCATTTAACATTATAATAGTTTTGTTGTTACTAACTAAATTGATAGTGTCTCAACTTCATTTAAATTTGTTAATAAAGCTATTTAATTTGATTCTTGATAAATTCTAGTTACAATTATATTGTAATATATATGTTGGTCTTAGATAAGAAAACAAAAAAACATATTGACATTAGATTTTTAATTCATATGAGTTAGCATTGGAATACATTATATGCATAACATCATGCTTAATTTGATAAGATGATCATGTTTAGTTATTGCATTTGTTAATAATATCATGCTTAGTAAGATTGGATCATTTATGTTTCAATTGTTAAGATGCTTTCATTTGATTAGTGGGTAAAGTTTATGATAATATAATTAGATGCTTCATTTGATAATAAGATATGTTATGAAATGCAAAGTGTAAATGGCATTTGTATTATTAATTGGTTCTTCATCATTTATTGTACTAAGCATTATGTTCAATGTCTAAAGTTATTTCTTTCAATCTCATATCTGTTTGATTGCATGATTGCATATCATTATAAAATTATCCATATTTGATGCATTAAAGGTTATATACATCAATCCTCTAATATATCCAATTTTAGATAATTGGAAAATAGAAAAAAAATATTAACTTTGCAATTTTAAAAAAAATCAAATTGTATAAAGATTTATTTCTTATAAGATATCTAATGTTTGGCTAACTTAGTATCACATTGAAATTATTATATGTGCATCACATGATAATCGGGGATAACCAAATTGTCAGTATTAGAGATGTCCAATAATGAATTACATACAATGATGTATGTGTGTCACTAACTTAGTAATCAAAGTAGTGAACTAGTTTGCCTAAAACATAACTTGATTGTATAAAATATGTTTTACCATAGATAAACTTCTTCATTTATTTTTATGTATTTGGTTATTGTTATTATATCCATACTATGATATCATAAATCTACTTTTGGATATATGTTTAAGTTTGGTCTGGGTATTATCACTTAGAGTAGCAAAAAGTAACATATTGTCTCTGTCTCTTCTACTGAAACTGAGTATAGAAATGTTATAGAAACTATTAAAAAAGTCATGTGGCTACAAAATTTGTTAAGATAAATTCATTTGGATGTTTCTCATAGTACCACCTTTCATTGTGATAACCAAAGTTGTATAGCTCTGGTAAAAAATCCATTGTAACACCAACGAACTAAACATATTGAAGTTCATGTGCATTTTATTCAAGAGAAAGTCCTTAATGGTGACATTGATCTGCAGTTCTATCTTATGGATGAACAAGTGACATATATCTTCACAAAAATACATGGTGCTACCAAGTTTTATCAGTTTTATGTAATATTGGGCCTCTCAGAGTTGCCATTAAATGGGAGTGTACATGATAATGCCACTTCCTAACAGTTGTGTTCCTTCTTCTTCTCATTGTAAAGTATTGTAAATTTCGTGTGAAAGTTGTGTTTTTTAAACTTCACGTGGAACTTTTACTTTTGCATCCCAATACATAAAATCATACTTTGTAATGGAGGTCTTTATATTATAAAAATATCAAAATATGCTTAGTTGATTATTCACAAGAAATTGTGAAACGCAGTCTCACGATCATGCTAGCCTAGACTTGCTTTAAAAAGTAGTTTATAGATTATAATTTCTTTTGTTTCAAAAGGTGATGTTTGGCATGTTAAAGTTTTTAAATTCTTTAATTTTGTACATATTATAATTCCTTTATCAAGGTGACTATGATATTTATCCCCACTTATCATTAATGGAGAGTGTTAGAACATTTAATGACTAAGTGGACTAGTTTAGACCCTTAGTCTACTTTGGTGTGTAATTAAATAATAATATTTTATTATTTCTTAACATGAGGTGAAAATTCATGTAAATAAATAATATAATATAATCATTTATTACTTACCAATTTATTATAAATGATTATGGGGATGAATGGACCTATTAGTTATAACAGTCACCTCCCTTCACCCTTATTATAAATAGGGTTTTACTCCTATTGTTATTTACACAAGTTAACTCGGAAAACTTGGTAACTTGGTGAATTGATATTTGCATGTGGCAAATATGTTGTAAATAATTTATGAATATTGACAGAGGGGAAGTGAGAATAAGAACACTGTGTATTGGGGTTAATAGTTTCTCAATTATATGAATATCAACATTTGTGGGGTTTTTTTACCTCTTGGAGTTTTTTCCATGTAAATACACGTCATGTGTTCATTGACATGATTATTCTATGCTTTTTTAATTATTTACATTTTATATCTCCTGTGTGTACATTACATATAGTTTTTTATATTTCATCAGTATGAGTAAGTCTAGTAGGCAAGGATTTAAGGTTTTAAAGTTGAAAATCAATATTATGAGGTAGTTATAGAATTAGCATTGGGACTAGTAATCCCTACTAACAATACTAAATAATTTGGGTCAAGTTCTATGTTGTCTTAGCATGTAATAAAATACTATTTGTATACAACTATTACAGTGATACTAGCAAGCCCAAATGGCAAGGTCAATAAGATTATTAATATACTAAAAAGTTAAAAGAATAAAAAGATTTAAAGGTTCTTTCTCTCATCCATCTATGATACTTATTTTTGTGTTCCAAGAGTCTTCTAGACCCGAACTAATGGTTAGGACATTTATCTAACCTATAAATGGTTGGGGTTGGTAGGGCCTTTATTTAACCCACTAATGGCTGGGCTTAACTAGGTCAATCTCATTGGAGTTTTGAAGATATGTGAAGAGTTGAATGAATGGATAGTTCCCTTGATTAAAAAAATGTTTGTAATAAATGACTTTTCAAAACCTGTATTATTTCTATCAAGTTTAGAAATTCATGTATTATTAATGAAGTTTTGTTATGAAATTATTGTCATTTCCTATTCTTTGAATCGTGGACTTGTAAACACTATGTTCCATTAGTGAAAGTCCTATAATAATCACAAGAAAGAGTCGAGTAGTTGTTTGGATGGGTATTGCATTGTATATAATTGTTCTCTAGTAGGAAAGTGATTCCTTGTATTAGATAGTGAACATTGAAGTAGACATGTGAATAAAAGTAAATGCTTTCAGTAGATAGTAAATTTTTTGTTGAGTACGAGAAGTGTTTATAAGCATTTATTTGTAATTAAAGTATGATTCTAAAGTATAACTTACTCTACAAGAATATATGTTTTAAATGATAAGCATCTTTTTGTACTATTGTCTCATTCTCTACTGTGCTAAACACTATATGAGCAAAAATAAGCAATTACTGATTAATATAGTCTACATTTGTGTTTTTATTGAAACATTGCTTGTAGTATTCAATTAATGGAAATAATTTATTCAGTTTCTAGCAATGTTGTTAGTTAAAATGGAAATACCATGGAAAAGTTAAAATAAATGTTTGGTAATCATGTAGGGGAAAACATAATTTTTTAATAGAACCATGATATAAAATGAAGTATGTTAGTGTATGTTCACGATAGCTTATGATATTTTTATAGGTGATTTGAGGGTTTGGGGATCCCTCACCTATTATTTTAAAATGAAAAATGAGATTTACAAAAATTGGAAAACATCTGAGAAAGTAATAACCATAAGAATACCTAAAAGGGTTATAAAATACTAGCCTCATAAGGTGCACAACGAACCAAAAAACCCACCACCCTGAAGGGGAATAATTAAATAAAAAACAATAATAAATAAAACATTAGTAATTCACTACCCACCTAAGATCCACCTGAACCAACCATTGATGGAACATCACCATTGATATCCCCCCACCAGCCACCTGTACCAACTGTTTGTCATCCATAATTTTGCTTCTCCACCCTCTATGGTAGTTCCCTGAGCCAGTTCCACTGTCATCCATAATTTTGCTTCTCCACCCATTTCTTTAGTAACATGCCACCCACACCTAGCACTACTTTCATGGAGGCCAAACAAGTATGCATGTGGGAAGAGACCACCCTTCTCTGAATTGAGGGGCCCACACCCAACCCTAATGGATTATTTTGTGGCAATTAGAGAGAAGTCCCAAAAAGCCTAATTAAAGAATTTACTGTAGCCAACATTATAGTGGACATTCTCATGCTTAAAGATGCCACCAATGAAACAATTAGGGATCATATAACATTTAGGTCATGCATAGGTAGGAGTCATCCCTCTGGGCTAGGGTTTTTTAGACAAAATTGAAGAAACTCTAGATGTTCCACCAACACACTAAAACATTTCTCCCAATCTCAAAAATCTCATGGAGGGATTAACCCTATGTTAGCTTGATTAGAAAAGGGAAGTTGGTGTTGACCTCCCCACTCAAATCCATCTATAACTTCTTCCAAACCCACTCAAAACCCTGGACATATAATCTTGCATGCCACCACCATTGTTTCCTATTTATCCTTGAAGACAAAAAGCAAATTCCCTATGAAAGTTGATGCAACCAGAGAATTAAATTTTACATAATAACTCATTTCTAAAAATACTAGACATATCACTTCCTTCCTCACCTATAACACACTTCCAAATTGAATAATGAAAACCCACTTCAAATGTGAGTTAGACACCCATCCACCAAAGGCCATCTCCCTCCTCGTTGCTTCTACGCACAATAAGGTATCACTCAATGCCACCTATAACATTCTATCCATGGTGTCAAAATTCACAAAAGACCTACCATAAGACCCAAGGGAGTGGTGAGAGGAATGAAGATCACTTGTAATGAAGGCATCACTAATTGCACTACCTTTAAGATACATCTATGGGGAGCATTCATGCCTGGGAAATGAGACCTCCAATGCCGATTAAGTACCAATCAAAAATGGCACACTCCTTATAGGATGGAAATTTTGAGCAATGAGGTTTATACATGAAAATTATATAAAAAATTACTCAAAATACCAATCTTCAAAATTTGAAACAAGCAATATCATACTGCAAACAAAAATGAATTTAAAACAAAAGTATACCATCAACATGACCTCTTAGACCCAATCTTGCTCCAAAATGACTTATGCTTGATTGCTTGCTCTTGATTAAATGGATTTGTTTGGGAGACCCAGATTATTGGGACAACATGTGATTGCCTTAACAATGGACTAAGATGATAACATGGAAGCTCACAGATCATGTGTTGTTGTTAGCATGGTTTTGCCTCACATTCCTAAGATTGGTCTCAATGGAGGATGGGTGTTTAAATAGAGTATATGGAGGGAACTAAAATTTTCCAAGAAGCCTCTAGAATTGGAGGATTCTAGAGAGGATGGAGAGAATAGTGGAGGATTCTAGAATTAGAGAATTCTAGAATCTATTAGGGGGTTAATCAAGATTAGTAGATGATTAGATGGAAGCTAGGGAGTAGGTTTGCAAGAAATCCTAGGAGTAGGTAGGTAGGTGGGATTGTTAATTAAAAATTCAATATAATAGATAAATGGGGTTAGGTGATAATAAATATAGATTAGAAGAATGAATGAAGACATGGGAAGGGGTAAGGTTAATGTATGATAGGATGAATGAAGGGGGTGTTAGGAAAATTATTAGGAGTTAGTAAGGAGGATTTAGATGGAATTAACGATGTTAGTGTCGACTAATAATAATATCAGTGATGATCAATGAAGCAATCAAATTTAGATGCACACATTCCTCATTAAAGCTTTGCCACCCCAAATCACCTAATCCCAAGGGTGCTCCTAAAAATTCTTACTATTCCAATCATTGTCAACAATGATTCCATCAACCTGTGATAATCTTTTGTTTGTTAGACTACCTGCCATAGAGTTCGCTGCCCAAAAATAGTGAAAATCCTCCCAAAAGTTTGGATTATCTAGCATTCCCCAAGCATGATTAAGAATGTTATTAATATTCTAAGATCTAGCATTTAGTAAAGCATGGATGATAACCATTGAATCACCTTCTATAAGGACTCGATCAATCCCAAATTGTATCAAAATATCCAACCCCAATATGAGACCTTGAGCCTCAACCTCATTTTTGGTGCCATCTACAAGCTTCTTCAATGTAACTTAGATTAGAGAACCGACACAATCCTGAATAACACATCCTGCTCTAGAGGCCCCTAGGTTCCCCCTGGTAGCCCCATCAAAGTTCAATTTGAACAGTCCTGGGGGGAACCTAGTCCATTTTGCCCTCACATCTAGAAACCTTCAAATACACAAGTGACCCATTAATGAGGGGCACCTTTAACTAGTGCCAAAATGAAATGATCTGCGAGTCCCATGTGGATAGTGTTCCATTAGACCTTTTAGCATGGATAAATCCTACTTTTGAGATTAATTGTTCAACTCACTTCATCACCACCTCAAAAGTGCTAACTTTATCTTCAAAAATTATTTGATTGCATTTCTTCCATATGTTATGTATCATAATAGTTGGGCCTGCCTGCCACAAACACGTGAAGGTATCTTTGGTTGATCTCAATGATCAAGTCACAAAAGCTTATAATAGGGGTTTTGGTTTAACCCAGCACCAACTCAATTTTTTGCACAACCAGTTCTAGGCCTTGTCTGCAAAGGGATAGGTGAAGAGCAAATGGTTTGCATCTTCTTCATTCGCTAGGCACATGACACACCTTGATGGGCCAACCATCCCTATTCTACATTACCTATCTCAGGTAAGAATTTTCCCTTGCATTGATAACCAAGTGAAAACCTTGACCTTAGGTAAATTTGTATTGGTCCAACATAAATTTTTGGCCTATGCACTAGAGGGCTCCATCTA
This sequence comes from Torreya grandis, assembly GCA_037957365.1. Lineage (NCBI taxonomy): Eukaryota > Viridiplantae > Streptophyta > Pinopsida > Cupressales > Taxaceae > Torreya > Torreya grandis. The sequence goes on from JARHVA010002871.1 coordinate 1,516,223, forward strand.
CTCCACCATCTTGTAACCTAAGTTGATAGAATATGAACTGTTCTTCACTCCAATCCATTGAATAGAGTCCTCTTTGTTATTTATGAAAATTTTCCTCTTGGCCAAGATCTCCATCAACAATTGTTTTTGGTTCTTTGGGATCTGTAATAATTCTAGAATTTTCCATCTCTAGCATTCCATTCAAGTGATGAAAAAGGGTTCAAGGTAGTCCCTAACCTTTCTACCCCAACATTCCTCCAGAAAATCTTTGGCTATGGCAAATATTGGATTTCAGCAAGGGCATGTGCCCATTCCAAGAATCTCTCCAAAATTTGGCCGAGTGTCTATCATTCACCACCCATGAAACCTGATTTTTAATGATTGGTCAACATTTGAGGATGAAATTCCACAAATGGGACCCTTTGGGTGGGTCAACATCCTATAGAATATTTGTGGAGGAACCTTATCTAAAATACATGAACTAAAAAATCCTATTCCATAAAGCCTTTGTCTATGTTACCATTCCCCAAACTAATTCAATGCCAAGCGCTAGATTTTGAGATGCCATCTTCCTGATTCCAACACCCTCACTAGTTTGGGGTAAGCAAAGTTTTCCCCACTTCATCAAAGGGATCTTTTTTGAGTCTTGTGTTCCTTGCCATAAGAAAATTTTCATGATACGATTAAACTCCTTTAGTACCTTGGATGGTGGTTAGAGGACTAAGAGCATATAGATGGGGAGGGCACTGAGAACAAACTTAATGAAAGTAATCCTTCCAACAAAAGAGAGCCACTTGCCTTTCCACTATGCCAGTCGAGCCTTGAAGGCCTTAATTAAAACATCCCAAAGGGAGGCTCTGCCTGCTTTAGAAAAAATAGGAATCCCCATGTATTTGGCTAGTAACTTCCCAATTTTGAAGTCTAGAATGTTTGAAATGGCAAAATGCATAGGTCTATGAGTGTTGATGAAGTAAATTTCTGATTTGGGAGAGTTGATTCTTTGCCTTGACACTTTTTTATAATCAACAAGAAGTTGTTTGAAAGCCATGACTTCACCTTCCATCAAGCTCAAAAAAAGAACCATATCATCAACAAATTATTGATGAGTTAATTTCTCAATCCCTTTAACCACCCTAAGACAGTTGATCACCCTATTTGACATGGCTCTAGAAATTATCCTTCCCAAGCCCTCTACCATTAAGATGAAAAGAAAAAAGGACACTTATGAAAATGATTTTAATCCTCAAAAAATGTATAAATACATTGGTTAGATTAAACTATTACCACCATAATTATAACTAAATATAAAATTTATGTAAAATAACTTGTCTCTGTCAATATGTTAAACCTAAATTTTCCAATTAACAAAGGTAATTATAAACTCTGCAAGCCTAAACCAATATAAATAGTTAATCAGTGGTTCAATCATCAATTTAAAAGGACATACCTTTTGTTCAATATAATCATGTTATTATGAGCTTAGAACTTTTGTTAAATCTATAACTAGACTTGAATGGATTGGAAATTATAAACACTTTACTATTATTTATTCATTTATTGTTTACTTAATAATCATTGTAGTATTTATTCTTTAATTGTATGCTTAATAATTAGTGTAGCCCTTGAATGAGATATATAGATGTCATATTTTCGAAATATTGATCTAATACTATTTAATGTTAATTCTTTTTGAGTAAAGACTTAGACATGGAAGTAGGCAATGCTTATGTTTTGATTTTTGTTAATTTTAATTGTTAAATTTAAGTGTGAGATTATATATATATATATATATATATATATATATATATATAAGAAATAGTTATTTCTTATATAAATTGATTGAATTTTTTAATATAAAATTGGCAATATAAATAACTTGATTTGTCTCTTTAGTTTAAAATTAAATTAATTATATCAAAGGGGGAAGTTTTTTGTTCTGCTAGGGTTTTCTCCATGCACGCCATTGAGTTGGCCCTTGGTTCCTTGCTTGACTAGCCTTATGTCATACCATGGCCTTAAGCACCTATAAGACTTATAATTTATTACCATTTAGGGTTTCTCACCTTCAAGCGAGGCCAACCTTTATAATGTCTTCTTCCCATTCTATCCCAGTTATTTTAGTTACGAAGAAAAATAGAGGAACATTGAACAATGGCCCATTACAAGTGCCTGAAGAAGTTTGTCCCAAAGGTATAACACAAGGTAATGCTTCATAACTTGATGTTATATTACCCATTCCTAAATTTAATTATGTATGTCAATGGTTAGAGCAATTTTGTTTAATAGGATATTTTGTTGGGAGAATCTTCTCTGAAAGTATGATATGGTCTTGGGTTCAAACTCACTAGGCATATCATGACATTAAGCTGGAAAGTGTCTATAACATGACTAAAGGTTTATTTCTCTTTTGCTTATTTGACCCATCCCATGCTAGAGGAAACCTCCATAAGTCCACCACTTGGTATGTCAAGAACTCGCTAATGGTTTTCTCCCCCTGAACATGAGACTTTGTGATCTCGGAGCACTTCACTCGTAAAGTCCCAATTTGGGTTGAATTTCTAGGCCTCCCACTCCCATGTTGTCACTTTATTCACCAAATAATGTCCTATATAGGTTGTGTGGATTGTTATGAATAAAACCAGTTCTACTCTGCCATATCGCAAAAAAGGGTTTGTGTAGAAGTAGACCTCTCTCGAGACCTCAAGGAGTTTGTAGAAATCTAGGTCGGGGATGTAAGGCACTCTCAACAAGTCCTATATATCAACTTGTCTAACACTTACTTCCATTACCAAGCCACAGACCATAAGATACGAGATTGCCTCCTTTAGTTGGCTCGTAATAATGCATCCACCTACACAACCTCTTCCCCCAAGCCCTATCTTAAAGCTAGCAAGACACCAACTGAAGATGGTTAGACTATGGTTGGGAAGAAGAACACTCGTACCAAAGCTACAAACTCAATTGTTGCTCCCAAAAGAAGCAAGCCATCTTTGAGTAATGGCCCATAAGAGCAAGCTCCTATTACAAAAGAGCCCTCATCGGCTGCAACTTCAAAATTAGCAAAAAAGCCTAGGGTGTTCAACACTCCTCTGGCTATTAACATTTTATCCCAATGTATTGAGGCCTCTGGGCCCAATTCTATAGACTCACAACCAATCACCCTTCTAGTCCCTGCTCGACAGGATAACCTAAATGCTCTCACATCCTTCGTTAGAGGATTGATAAGGTGGAGGAAGGAGAGTTTTTGGATGAACTTGATTTGAGGAAATAATATGAGTTCTTGAGTGCTGATAGTGGGCATTTTCTGTAGAATCAGTATGATGCCGTAGAAGGGCTAGACTCAAAGAACATGTCCCTTGACACCCATCATCTATGAATTGATTTTCATGGAATGGTTGGGGTCTCATAGATCTAAAATGCAAGTTTATTGTGCATTATTTCAAAAGGAAGTTTGTCGAGATGAACATTCTCTATTTGCAGGAAATCAAGTTGGCAGATTTTTTATTAACAACTATCAATAATTCCATCTAGCATGATAGTATCATTCTTCATAGCAACCATGCTGCAAGACATGGAGGGGTGATCACATTTATTTCTCCAAGGTAGTGGCCACACTTAGTACAGTTTGGTGTGGACCCCACCAGTTAATTAGTTTGGGTTCTTTTTAGCATTGAAAGCCACTCCTTTAGCTTTATTAATATTTATGCCTCAAATGACACTTTGGAGCATTCTCATTTATGGTGATGGATAGCAGATGATTTCCCTGATGCCCAGTGGGTATTATGTGGTGATTTTAATATGGTGGCATCTCCCAAGGATAAAATGGGCCACTTGCCTATGAGGTGGGCAGCTGGCAAAAGGGAGGCATGGTTTTACATGTGCACTAAATGGGGCCTTTATGACCCCAATTTAATTTGTCAACCTGTAGATAGAGTTTAGTACACCCAGAGTAATTTTAGGGAAGGCTTTGCTCATATTCTAAAGCGTCTAAATAGGGCAATGATGTCCACCCAACCATACTTCTCTTTTGATAATGGATTTTTTCCTCTAATGTAGACACTACCAGATTTTGGGCTTTCTAATCACTCCCCCATTTGATTTTGTGTGACATGGTAGTTCATGAAACCCAAAGTCCATAAAACACAATTCTTCCTTAACACCTCCTTACTCAAGCATGGGCCCATGATGGCACACATTAGGAGAGTTTGGAATTTAGATCCACGTTCATCCCAAGATTCTACTTAGATTTTTTGGTAAGATGATGTCATCAAGAGGACCTCCCACTTTCTACAGATTTGTGGCTGCCAACGTACCAAAATTTGGAGACACTCCTACTTTGCCACTACCTCTAAACTAAGTTATATGGCTCTAGATCTAGAAAAAGATCCCTTTAATGAGATCTTGTATGTGAGAGTTTCATCCTTAAGGCATCACATTTAGATTGTAGATAACTACAATGCTCGGGGAGCCCAAGTCAAAGCCAGGCTTCATTGGCTTAAAACAAGGGACAAAGCTTCTAAGGAGTTCTTTCAATTACTGCGAGCCAAAAACTCGAAGCAACAAATTCAAGTCATTTATAAGGCTAGTAATAGACTTACAGAAACTCTACAGAGTGTGTAAGCTTTTGTCCACCATTATCAACAAGTGTTCAAAGCTCAAGTGTCTTCGATTGAGCGTGAATCTGCCCTTCAACAATGCCTTTCAGTGGTGTTGTGCAAACTCATTCTTGCGTAGTGGGTGATTTACAATAGGCCATTCACTGTTAATGATATGCATGAAGTGGTGTCTCACATGGCTAATGATAAAGCCCCTGACATTGATGGCTTTCATTAAAAATTCTACAAAACTCTTTGGGATCTTATGGGTAGTGATTTGCATAAGGTTTATCAAGAAGCATTTTGCACACATTCACTTGGTAAAAATATAAATAAAGGAAATATCAAATTCATACCTAAGCAGGGAGATTTTGAGTTGATCTGTAACTAACATCCTATCACCCCCTGAATGTTTCCTATAAAATTATTGCCAAGACTAGCAATCCAACTGTGCAATATGTTGCCTCTCATTGTGCATCCAGAATAAACAGGCTTCATCAAAAGCCGTTATATCTTGGATAACATCATTGCCATATGGGAAGGGATGGATTGGGCCAGCCAGTCTAAGCAATAAGCTATGTTCATCAAAATTGACTTTGAAAAAGCTTATGATTGCATCGAGTGGCCTTTTATCTTAGCTATGTTTCAAGCTATGGGTTTCGGGTTCATCTTCATTCAAACTATTCAGATACTTTTCTTTGATGCCTTGATTGTCCTCTCCATTAATGGAGTTACCTCTGAGCAATTTGGCTTATTCTGTTCCATCCTCCAAGGGTGCCCTCTGGTTCTCACCTTGTACATTCTTACAACTAAGGGTTTTGGATATCTTCTTAGTAATGCCTAAGCTAGTGGCCTTGTTAAGGGAATTCGTCTCCCTCTCGATGCAACTAATCCACATAAACATATGCAATTGCTTAATGACCACTTTGCAAATGACTCCTTCCTTACTCTCATTGAAGATGAAGATAATGTGGACAATGCCTTATAGTGTCTTGACACCTTTTGCTTGGCCTCTGGCTCTAGCATCCAATGGTAGAAAACTCATTGCTACAAATAGTCTTACCTCCCTTTGCTAACATGGGATACTAAATTTGATTTGAAGTGGATCCAACATGATGAAATATTTAAATTCCTTGGCATCCCCTTTGATTTTGATGCTTCGCCACCCTTACTATGGCAATATGTTGTTGACAGAGTTGCTAAGAAGCTAAAATACTGGGTGACCAAGTCTCTTTCATTGGCAAAAAAATTTCAAATCTGCTAAAAAATTCTTGCATCCACTTATGTGTATTACTCATCATGCTAGGTACTTTCTAAAAAATCTTACAAGAAGTTGGAGCAATCGCTCTAAGATTTCCTTTGGGTAAATTCCCCACAAGTTAAAGGATTCCACATGGTGGCCTAGGAATATTGCTACCTCACGCATGAAGCTGGAGGGATGAGACTCATCAACATATCTCAGCAAGGAAATGCCTTATGTGCCAAATGGATTGTGTGGGTCATTGAGGGCTCAAAAGCTTGGAAGGTGTTATTCAGACACTGTATGTCCTTAGGCTTGTCCAAGGGAAAGAAAGCCTAGAAAGGGCTTGACGTCCCCAATTTACTCTTCATCTAGTCTCCCATCCAAATCACTAGATCTTTTGTGGCCAAAAACATCTAGAAGGCTTGGGAAAAGATTAAGCCATGGCTTCTTTGGAATGTTTCTGGTTTCCATAACAAGCTCTCTGCTAACTCCCACTCTTTGTGAAGGTCTCCCATTTTTTCTTGTAATGAGGTGCCCCTGGGTCCTCTAGATCAATGCCCTCAAGATTTTTCATGGAGGAATTCATTCCGTCCAAGATATCTTTTGCAGGCATTCTCAATCTTGGCTATCTTGGGAGGAGGCGAAAGCTAAATTTTGATTAGCCAATGTGGATCAAGAATCTTATCAGGTGATTTTCAATGCCATCCCAACTTCTATTCTCCATAAAATCTCGGTCCATTCCACTCGACCATGGTGGAAGGACTGGAAATGGTATGTTGAGACCCCTTTCTACAATTACACTCCTTGGCTAGGCTATGCTTGGCTCACCCCCCATTTGCCCATGGTTGATAAGCTTAATGCCTGTTAGGGGCTGTACTCATCTATTAAAATGTGGAACTTTTCCTTCAACACTATTTGGGGGCTTTTGTGGAGCCCAAACTTGCCCACTTTGCTTGGTGTATACTGCACCAAGGCTTGCCTATTGATAGAAGACTTGTTCAGCATGGAGTTCACTAGCCTACTTGCCCCTTCTGTGGCCACCTTAAGACACTCCATCATCTCTTCTCATATTGTTCCAAAGCTCAAAGGGTTTGGACTTGGATCCATGATCTTTTTAGGCCTTCCAATCTGAATTCTTCATTTGGCAGCATATCCTCCTTGGTGACAAACCCGTAATGCCCTTCAATTACGTGCAAGTCTGACATACTTTCAGAGTGGAGATTCTCTTATAGATTTGGAAAGAAAGAAATAATTATGTGTTTAATCATGCTTTTGTTGATTTTAATGTTTTTGCTTTGCACAAATATTCTATCATCTCCAATGTTCTTTTGTAGATTCAAGTCCAAGCCAATAAAGTGGCTATGGAGCTTGGGTATCTTCGGGATCTCCTCTCCCATTGAGGAGATGCTCCTTGTACCATGGCTCAGGGTCCATCTTCTCTGCCCAAGAATCCTAGATTGGATGACAGAATGCCTCGGCCACCTTGTGGTGGGTATCATCGTAGCTATTCCAGGTGCAGCTCTCACAACAACACCCCATACCAACACGTTTCCCCTCTTGGGTAGTAATGAGGGTGGCAGTCACCACCTCCTTCCCCTACTGGGTAGGACGACTGGGGTGCTCCTCTTCCTCTTCCACGCCTAGATGCTTGGGGGGTGCCACCTGGAGGGATGTGCTGGATAAGTTCCCTAGGCTCTTTTTGGCTATCTCGCCCACTCGGACACAAGCAAATGATGATACAAACATTGCCCAAGTTACTCACTGGGAACCTATTCCAGATGGTAATGATTTGCTAAACTCGAGATAGGGCCCTGATGATATGGATCTTCTACCCGCTAGCCTTGCTCTTGCTGCATAAAAATTATCTCTTTTTATGACTTTGTGATTTTGCTGCTTGTTTTTAGGCTCTGCCTAGATGATACTTTGGTTTTACTCCTAAATTCTCCCTAATGTGTTGTGGCGTGCTCTCATACAACGTTATTTTTTTGTGAATTATTTGTATATTTCTATTTAATTAATATATGAATATATTTCATTAAAAAAAAAAAAATTAAATTGATTAATGGATTTTTTTATCTAGTCTCAGTGAATAAACTTTGACCTATTGAAAAATTGATATGGGAATTCTCTATTAATAGTTTTTGCTTCAAAAGTTATATAGTATTAGATTTTAGTTGAAGAATTGTCACATTCACTTAATATAATGCGGTTAATTAATATCTTATATATTAAATTTTAATATGATTTATTTAAAATATGATATGTTTAATTTAATATTTTAAATTATTTTTAAATATAAATCATTTAATATTTTAATATAAATACTTATATACAATTAAATTAATATTTTATATATTAATTAATATATAATTAATTCAATATTTTATATATTGATTATTATTAAAAAATTAATTAATTAATATACATATCTTAAATATATATATATATAAATATACAATTAATTTAATATTTAATATATTATTTATTATTAGAAAATCAATTAATTAATTTATATACTAAATTAATAAACATATCTTAAATAAATACATATAAAAAATGTCAGGGAATATCATTATACAAAATGTGAGGAAATGTACATATATATTAATTAATATACAATTAATTTAATATTTTATATTAATTATTATTAAAAAATTAATTAATTAATCTAAATAATAAATTAATAAACATATCTTAAATAAATACATATAAAAAAATGTGAGGAAATATCATAATAAAAAATGTTAGGAGATATCATTCAAAAAGATTAATAAATTGAACGATTATTAAAAAAGTTAGATGGCAATACGGTGCAAATCGTAACAAACAAATGATAAATAATTGCATACAACTTACGCAACCTGTGTTTCTTTAGCCGCTTCCACATTCTTCTTTAATGTCTTAAACGGATTAACCAGAACCTTGAAACGCTTGACATTGACATTTCCTAATACCCTCACTGCACCGTGCTTAAAACTGAAGTTGGATTAATTTCGAGGCATTTCTGATCGTAAAGGGTTTTATTTTGGGTGACAAATTGGGTTTTGCTGTGAGAAAAGAAGATGAGCTGGAGATGTCATGGCACCACCAACTCTGAAATGGTTGCCAAATTACAGGGTTCGTCTTGAATTTGTTTTCATAATTATATGCTTGTTAATCTCACTTAGTGTGGTTAATTTTATTTTTATTGCGGAGGAGGATCCACAATTGATGAGCATGGGAATCTGCCTCTCTAAGGATGGCAATGCCAATTCGATGCTCGTTCACAGACTGCAAAGTGAAATGCTCCCCCCTTGTCTTCAATTTTGTTTCCTACAAGTTTCTTTATGTTTGTATTAGATATCTGCCTTTTTTCCCAATGTATTTAAATATTTTGTACTGCTTGATAATTTGTTAAATGCCAATTTGAAAAATTGTAGATAATGTGGGAAATGATTCCAGAGTTAGCTGTGTAGGAAATTAAAATAGACAATTGTGTGCTAGCGGAATGTAATTGAATAATATTTGAAAATTAAATAATAAGGACAATCGATTTTCTTGGTATCTATTTCCCCAAATTGTCTGGGATCTTTATTGTTTTATGGTGGTTAGGCCTTTACATCTAACAAGAATTGATCATTGGTGGGCTCTTTGTGATCAATCAATTTCATGGATTTTCTGGTGGACTCTTTTTGAACCAAACAACTTCACCTGTAAACAAAGTGCTACTTGACATCCTCTTTTTTAGGCTTGGCAAAATGGGTGAGGTTATGGGTTGCTTTTGACACTGTGGTGGAAAGTAAGCTTGCACCACATTTTTAAAAACTGTAAACATGGGTCGCGCTTGAATGCTAATTTGGTAGGGCAAATTGAACCTGTCACGCAGTTGAAGTAATCCCATTCCAATTACATCACAATCGCATTCTTCATTCTTGTTTTTGGATGTACATCTGTTAAGTTTTAAAGCTTTTGTATAGTTTCCTGCAAGTTTATTCTTGCCCTTTGGATTTGGCTATAAATTTCAGAAATGCACCCTGTACAATTATTGCCTTGTCCAAACAAATTGTTTATAATTCCAGGTTCTTAACTGGAGTTATTACCTTTTTCCAAACATATGTTCTTAATTGGAGTTTTGACCTTTTTCCAAACATCAGTTATCCTTTTTTTTTCCCGCTAAATAAAGTGTTTCAAAATGATGTAAAGAAGAACAGAAATACAGAACAGGGGATAGGCAGCATATGAGCTTCACCTAAGCCCTTCCCAGCTTAATAGAGAGGATTTAGAGGCAAAGCACAATATTCAACAGAAATATTCGGCACACTATTGGTGGAGTATGAAATAGTTTTGAAGGCATATAATACCCCACAACATAGAAGAAACCACACAGAAGTAATAGACAGCATGAAAAACAGTCAAAAAAGAAATCGGAACAAGAGAGACAACCAAAAATGTCATCAACTAGCATTAATGCTGATGGCAGCAGTAGAATTCTTCAAAGTTAAATGTCTTGAAAACCACTCAAAATAGGGCCAAAGATAGAGACTAGTGCTCCCGACATCACCGATCTTTAAATTGTTGAAACTGATCAGATCAAAAGCCATAATCCGAGTATGTATACTGGTCATGCAATGGGGGCTGGGCTGGTTTTGGATACCATCGAGAACAAGGATTCTTGATCTCCTTTTAGAGATGATAGAGTCTATCACCATGTCCTTTGGGGAAAACCGTGCAAATTTATGAGTCACGAGAAAATCTCGAACCTTGCTTTGGGGTTTACTCTTCATTGATAATTCTTTGAGTTTCAGGTCTGAACAGTTTTTCCATATTTCCTCTCTAAGAGGATCTCCTTCAATGCCAATATTAACTAGGGAGTTCGCCGCCCTATAACATTCCCTAAAGCATTCCTTCAAAGTGCATACGGGGGTTTTACTTTTAAGTTCTAAAATTTCCTCAATCAGGCCTTGTAGTTTCTAATCATTGCATTTTGCTTTATTAACTGCCTGAATACTCAATAGAGAATCTCCTTCAAAGACGATATTATGCCACTTATGTTTCACAACAATAAGCAAACAACTATAAAGAACCATAAGTTCAGCTTTATTGTTCGTTTTAGGTAGTAGCCAATGAGCAAAGGCAATCAATAGCTTCCCTTCACTATTCATGCAATAACACCACTTTCTGCCATGTCCAAATTACTGCAATCTGCTCCATCAAATTTAAATTTGATCACATCCTTGGATGGAGGAACCCACTTGATTCCTATTTGATTCACATTTTTCCCTTTTTTGAAAGAAGGTTTAGAAGCCTAAACTTTGGCTGAAATTATTTTTTTCGAATGAATGCTATTCCACAATTGCTTGGTCCCGGTGCTTTTGCCCCCCAAAAATCCTGTTATTTCTTTCATTCCATAAGAGTTTTTGTCCCGGTGCTTGGTCATGGTAGTAGAGATAGACCGATTTCCATTGAGTTTGTCTCTCTTTAAACTCAAAGATATAAGGCCACTGCACAATCATTCCTCTAGACTAACTGGGAGAGGATTCTGTTGTTTAATTTCAGACTGTAGTTTAGACCACAAGTTCCACGCATAATCACAATGAAGCAACATGTGATTGGTATCTTCGGCTGACTGAAAATAAAGGGGACATTGGGAAGGTCCAATAAAGCCCCATTTCATTGTTAATTTTTAATCTTGGCATGCAAGCCACAATTTTTTTTTTTTGCTTTGGGCCATCCTTCTTTCACCCATATTCTTTCATGGGTAGTAGAGACATTCAGAATGGAAGTCTGGTTAAGAATGAAGTTATATCCATCTTTAACAGTGTAATTTCCATTTGTGGAACTTTTCCATATAAGTTTGTCTCTTCCATCCCTGCTTCCTATTCTTATCGGTTCAAGATCCCTCTGGATGGTGGATGGCATTGGGGATGATGTTCACTAGATTTTTCCATTTTCCATCCTGATTGATTTCATAATTTTTCTCTATCAAGTAGTCAACCACCTTAACTTCTATGTGGTTTTCAGCCCACCTTTTTTTAACAACTATGCCTTCTTGAGCACTAATAGGTATGGGATACAATCAGACATCATTCCAAAAGTTTGCTTCCTTTCCTTGTTGAATCTTCCATAATAAATCCATAGCAATGATCTTTTTGGATTTGACAATGAACTTCCACACAGCTGATCCTTTGTGTGATATTCTGCAAGTAAAGATTGCCATATGATTAATAGAGTTGAGGTATTTGTGCTGTAACACACGACTCCAAAGTTTATCATCTTCAGTAAAAATGCGCCAACTCAATTTAGCCCCATAGGTCATATTCAGCTGGTGAGATGATCATAGAGCAAGCCCCATAAATTCCTTTGGTTTAGTGATGATTTCCCATTTGACAAGAGGGAATTTATGTTTTTCCTTACCTGCCATCCCAAAAGAACTTGCCCTGAATCCAATCCAATTCCTTGGACATTTTTGAAGGAGCTTTCAATATAGATAACAAGTAAACCGGGATAGCTTATAGCATTGCTTTTAAGAGTTGAAGTTTGCCTCCCATGAAAGCCATGTTCCACTCCAACTCTCTAATTTTCTTTTGAAGCTAGAGATCAGACCTTGCCAAATTCTAGCATTCCCATTACCCGAAAAGAAGGGGACTTCTAGATAAGTGAAGGGGAGCTCCCCAATTTCAAATTCCAATATGGAGCTTAATATGACCTAAACACAAATAGGAGTATTGGTAAAAAATATTTTGGATTTATAAGTGTTTATTTGTTGACCAGAAGCATGTTGATAAGTGTTCAAGATTGTCTTGATCTCCTCAACATCATTTAACGTGGGAACCGCCATTAAGAAGGTGTCATCAATGAATTGGAGATGCGTGAGCTGGTCTTGATTGCGACCTGGAGACGCTATATTGTGTTTCAGTTAGCAGCATTTTTTAGTGCCCTTCCCAAAGCTTTTGCTATAAAATTAAATAAGGATGGAGATAGCGGATCACCTTGTCTAATCCCTGTTTGGCAGCCGAAGAAACCAGCTGGAGAAGCATTTATTAAGATTGAAAAGAAGGGAGTTCTTATACGGTTCATGATAAGATCAGGCCAATCTTTACAAAAACCAAAATTTTCCATAATTCTCCGCAGGAATTCCTAGTTAACCTAGTCATAGGCCTTTGTGATATCAAGCTTGAAAAACATCCCAGCCTTTTTTCTTTTTATTGTTAAGTGCATGGTTTCATGGGCTAAAAAGATGCCATCATAGATCTGTCTATCTTGTATAAAGGTTCCTTGCTCTTCAGATGTTATTCTTGGAAGGATAATGTTGAATCTGGTTGCCAATGCTTTTGCAATAATTTTAAGGTGTTGCACAAAGAGATCAGACAATAAGAGTCAAAGTATTTGGCCTGCCCTATTTTAGGGATCAACATGAGAAAAGTGGTGTTGAACTTGTGTAGGATGTTCATTGAAGAGATGGCTTCATTAACAACATCGAACACTTCAACTTTAATCATCTCCCCCATTTGTTGGAAAAAAGCAGCAGGGAAGCCATCTGGGCCAGGAGCCTTGTCGCCCTACATATTCTTAACAGCAAGTTGCACTTCCTCCATATTTGTTGGTTTCAAGAGAAGAAAGTTGCCCTCGTTATTGATAAGCCTGAGAATGTTGGATAGCAAATTTCCTTGAGCGAGATAGCACTCTAGAAGCCATTATGAAAATAATTAGTAGCTCCTTGCCTAATTTGCAATTCATTTTTCAAAGTCGTTCCCTCTGGGGTTATAATCTCTATCACAGAGTTTTTAAATCTGTTCAAAATGGTTGATTTATGGAAGAATTTAGTATTTCTATCTCCTTTATTGAGCCAAAGGGCTCTAGATTTCTGTCGCCAATAGATTTCCTCTTTGCGAAGTATCATAGTCAGTTCTTCCATACCTTGTTTCTCCTCTGCTAGGGTGGATTCATTGACATCTACTTGCAGTTTCTTTTGAATATCTTCCATGTGTTCAACAATGCTTTGCTTTTGCTAAAAGATATTTTCACTATTGCATGCAATACCACCACTTTCTGCCATGTCCAAATTACTGCAAGCTGCTCCATCAAAATTAATTTTGATCACATCCTTGGATGGAGGGACCCACTTGATTCCTATTTGATTCACATTTTTCCCTTTTTTGAAAGAAAGTTTAGAAACCTAAACTTTGGATGAAACTATTTTTTTTTCAAATGCATGCTATTCCACAATTGCTGGTTCCTGTGCTTTTGCCCCAAAAATTTCTGTTATTTCTTTCATTCCATAGGAGCCATGGTAGGAGAGAGAGACCAATTTCCATTGAGTTTTTCTCTCTTTAGACTCAAAGATATAAGGCCACTGCACAATCATTTCTCCAGACTAGCTGGGAGAGGATTCTGTTGTTTAAATTCAGACTGTAGTGTAGACCACAAGTTCCATGCATAATCACAATGAAGCAACATGTGATTGGTATCTTCGGCTGACTGACAACAAATGGGGCATTGGGAGGTCCGATAAAGCCCCTTTTCATTGTTAATTTTTTATCTTGGCATGCAAGCCTCAATTTGTTTTTCCTTTGGGCCATCCTTCTTTCACCCATATTCTTTCATGGGTAGGAGAGATATTCAGAATGGAAGTCCGGTTAAGAATGAAGTTATATCCATCTTTAACAGTGTAATTTTCATTTGTGGAACCTTTGCATATAATTTTGTCTTTTCTTTCCCTACTTCCTATTCTTATAGATTCAAGATCCCTCTGGATGGTGGATATAAGATGTGTGGCATTGGGGATGATGTTCATTAGATTTTTCCATTTTTCTGTCCTGATTGATATCATAATTTCTCTCTATCAAGTAATCAACCACCTTAACTCCTATGTAGTTTTCAGCCCACCTTTTTTTAACAACTATGCCTTCTTGAGCACTATAGGGATGGGATACAACCAGACATCATTCCAGAAGTTTGCTTCCTTTATTTATTGAATGTTCTAGATTAAATCCATAACAATGATCTCTTTGGATTTGTCAATGAACTTCCACACAGCTGATCCTTCGTGTGATATTCTGCTAGTAAAGATTGCCATATGATTAATAGAGTTGAGTATTTGTGCTGAAACACACGACTCCAAAGTTCATCATCTTTAGTAAAAATGCGCCAACTCAATTTAGCCCCACAGGTCATATTCAGCTGGTGAGATGATCATAAAGCAAGCCCCCCAAGTTCCTTTGGTTTAGTGATGACTTCCCATTTGACAAGAGGGAATTTATGCTTTTCCTTTGCTGCCATCCCAAAAGAACTTGCTCTGAATCCGATCCAATTCCTTGGACATTTTTGAAGGAGCTTTCAATATAGATAACAAGTAAAGTGGGATAGCTTGTAGCACTGCTTTTAAGAGTTGAAGTTTGCCTCCCCATGAAAGCCATGTTCCACTCCAACTCTCTAATTTTCTTTTGAAGCTAGAGATCACACCTTGGCAAATTCTAGTAGTCCCATTACCCGAAAAGAAGTAGACTTCTAGATAAGTGAAGGGGAGCTCCCCAATTTCAAATTCCAGGATGAAGCTTAATCTGACCTGAACACAAATAGGAGTATTGGTGAAAAATATTTTGGATTTATAAGTGTTTATTTGTTGGCCAGAAGCATGCTGATAGGTGTTCAAGATTGTCTTGATCTCCTCAACATCATTTAAAGTGGGAACCGCCATTAAGAAGGTGTCATCAATGAATTGGAGATGCGTGAGTTGGTCTTGATTGTGACCTTGAGATGTTGTATTGTGTTTCGGTTAGCAACATTTTTTAGTGCCCTTCCCAAAGCTTCTGCCATAAAAATAAATAAAGATGGAGATAGCGGATCACCTTGTTTAATCCCTCTTTGGCAGTCAAAGAAACCAGTTGGAGAACCATTTATTAAGATTGAAAAGAAGGGAGTTTTTATGCAATTCATGATAAGATCACACCAATCTTTACAAAAACCAAAATTTTCCATAATTCTCCGCAAAAATTCCCAGTTAACCTAGTCACAGGCCTTCGTGATATTAAGCTTGATAAACGCCCCAGCATTTTTTCTTTTTATTGTCGAGTGCATGGTTTCATGGGCTAAAATGATGCCATCATAGATCTGTCTATCTTGGACAAAGGCTCCTTGCTCTTCAGATGTTATTCTTGGAAGGAGAAAGTTGAATCTATTTGCCAACACTTTTGTAATAATTTTAAGGTGTTGCACAAAGAGATCAGACGATAAGATTCAAAATATTTGTCCTGCCCTATTTAGGGATCAACATGAGAAAAGTGGTGTTGAACTCGTGTAAGATGTTCATTGAATAGATGGCTTCATTAACAACATCCAACACTTCAACTTTAATTATCTTCTCCATTTGTTGGAAAAAAGCAGCAGGGAAGCCATCTGGGCCAGGGGCCTTGTCCCCCTTCATATTCTTAACAACAAATTCCACTTCCTCGATACTTGTTGGTTTCAAGAGAAGAAAGTTGCCCTAGTCATTGATAAGCTCGAGAATGTTGGATAGCAAATTTCCTTGTGTGAGATAGCATGAATTAACTCTCTGGAAACCATTATGAAAATAATTAGTAGCTTCTTGCCTAATTTGCAATTCATTTTTCAAAGCCATTCCCTCTAGGGTTATAATCTCTGTCATAGAGCTTTTAAATCTATTCAAAATGGTTGATTTATGGAAGAATTGAGTATTTCTATCTCCTTTTTTGAGCTAGAGGGCTCTAGATTTCTGTCGCCAATATATTTCCTCTTTGTGAAGTATCATATTCAGTTCTTCCATACCTTGTTTCTCCTCTGCTAGGGTGGATTCATTGACATCTACCTGCAATTTCTTTTGAATATCATCCATGTGTTCAACAATGCTTTGCTTGTGCTAAAAGATATTTTCAAAAACCATTTTATTCCATATTGTTAGCTTCTCTTTCATATACTTGAGTTTTTAAACCAATGTGAACATTTTGGACTTGGTAGGGTTACACTCTTTCCACCAAATTTCAATTGAGGGTTTAAGGTCTATGTGAAGGAGCCACATTGCCTCAAATCTGAAGGGGGTCAGAAACCTTTTGATTTCTTTTTGAATATTGAGAAGAATTAGACAATGATTTGATCCAACACTAGGGAGGATATCTAATTCCATATGGATTTTGTCTTCAATTCATTTATCATTCAAGAGAAATCTATTAAGTATTTTTGCCATAAAACCTTCTCCTAACTATCAGTAGCCCCTTGGCCTTGCATCTTAGGAGTGTTTCTTCTCCTTTTGACCCAATAAAAACATTCTGACGCTTCCTAGCCTTAGACTGTAACCGCAAATTAGATTGAGCATTCACCTTAGAACATCTTAGCCAGCTCTTCATGTTAACTTTACTATTGTTTTTCTTTGTCGAGTCAATTGTACAATCACATGTCCTTTTCTTTCGTGGGAATGCAACATCAAGCTTGGAACACAATTTGGATCAGAAGCCATGTCTAGATGTTTTTACCCTACTAAAATTTGTCTGGTATTTTTGTCCAACTTCGTCCACATGTAGCTTGCATTAACATTGCTTCATTTACGCATGGAGTATACCAAATGAAGCTCGCCTGAACCTCATTCATCATTACAATAATCATGCCACTTTGTCACTAGGCAATAGCATGTTGGATATTGAATTTACTATTAGTAGCCCAGATGATGAGTGATTATCTCTCGAGTTTGATTATCTTCTCTCCTTATAGTCTGCTTTATCAACAATATGTTTTTGATTGTATGATTTCTTTTGCTCGATGAGCTTCTACCTTTGAGGGCACGTGTAGGTTGTTATCCCTGTCTGTAGTTCTCCAGTCACATTGATCTACTTTGGTCATTAGTGGACATTAATATAATCTGGATTTTAAGCAGATAAATTATGTTCCATGAACATTTGGAAAGGAAAAATCAATTCTAGTTAGATTTGGTTGAGTACTCTTTCTGAGTTGTTCCTCGATATGGTCTTGAGCTTTACAATTTATGTGCATATGTTTTCATATTTGTGTTTAGCCTATATTTGTTTGTGATTCTTCATATTAAGGTTCCCGAGGAGTCATTGAAATATCCCAAATGGGGATATTTGCTAAAACACTCAAAATATAAAATTCCCAACTCACAACACTTATACTAATGGACTCAAATCTGAAATTCTTTCCTCTAAACCCACACATTGACATACACATTATTATTTGAAATGGTACCTAATGCAACTTCACACCACTTGCATGAAACTCAATACTATCAAACATATATTGTATTTGATACAACAACATATTCCATCAATTGAAACACTGAATGATACAATAGACAATTTCTCATAAATAACTCCTTGCATACATTGGGAGTTTACTACAATGACAATACATGAAGATTACACAAGATAGAACAAACTATTCTCAACAACTCCTAACAACACACCACATGAAGAACACTACCAACTGATAATATATCAATTACATGAAAAATGGACTTACACACATACACACACTGACTCTGCTACTACAACTTTGAATCTGCAAACAACCAGCTAGGGTGGATCTCTCACCACTGAATCTAGCAACTCTGAATGAAGCCCATGTGCAATCCCTGAATGGAATCACCAACACCAAGTAGGGAGGATATCTCACCATCGAAACTAGTTTTAATACTCCAAGGAGTTAATCCAAGGAAGGAGGATATGAATATAAGTTCAATATCTGAAAATAGGGGGGGGGTTTAATGATTTCAAAGATGAATTTACAAAGGGTAAGGCTCTCCATATATAGAGAATGAAAGAAGAGAAAGAGGAGGAATCTTGGAGTAGAAGTAAAGAAAAGGCCCACCCTCCTTCATGCATGTGATCCATTATTATGGTCTTTGTCCTCATGTGTAAAAAGGAGTCAAAAGGAGGAGCATTCAGGGAGACAAAGATTAATCACCTCCATGTGACTTAGAAATGGCGTCCCACCTTCACACATGCGAGCACTAATCAACAATAGTGCATTTGACTCTACTCTCAATGTGCACATAAGATCCAAGAAAGGCTCTAATCACCTTTTGACCAATTGTTAGACAAGAAGACCATGGAGCCACCCACAAACTCGTCTCACTCTCACACATGTGATTCACCTACCCATATTATGTAGCCCACAAGAAAATGCTCCGTGCTTCTTCATAATGTCTTTTGCACCAAACCCAAGACCATGTGATCAACAAGGTGATTATTCTTGTCTCCCAAGTGGAGTGGTACGCCCCACTCCAAACACATGCACCTTGACCCCATGTGAGGACCCCCATGGGCCATGCCACCTCACTACTGCATTATCACTTGCATCATTTGTCATGTCACCATGAATAATGATGGTGAATAGTGATATGTGAATAGTACTTATGAATAGTAACTCGGGAGTAGTGCTTCTAAATGGTGTTGGAGGAATATCGGAATTGACCAATTTTCCCACAACATCAAATTAACTGCAAAGGGGACATGACGGTCATACTCCCAAGAAGTAGAGATTTTTGGTATTATTGACTTAGCACAGGGACTCCACCTTGTTTTTCTCTTTTGCAGCTATTATCTCAGTTCCCAGTTATTTTTATGGGGTTGCCATCTTTTTCTTTTTACTAAGTGGTTTTCTCAGGAATATGTTATTTGTCTCATCAAAGCCAACTATTTAGCATATTAGATGAGTGACTACACTGTCTTGATACTTGTTTCCCCATGTTGATTCACTTGCATGATATTTGCTTGCCCATGGCCTTGATTCCCTCGCATGATCCCTGTTTGCCCATGGCTATGAATTCTTATTATTTTAACTTCTTATCCCATTGTTTTTCAGATAGGGTTTTGCAACAACCAAAGGTTTTTTTTTAAACCGAGAACAAAACCGAGTTCAAGGCATACTTTATGACTAGATGACATAAAAAGCCATCGTTGTCGAACGTGCACTAAGGTGCTACTTAACAAAAGCCATATTAGGTTAATTGCTGAAACTTATACAAGGTTAAGACACCCTTAAAGGATACTATAAGGAAGATCATTTTCATTTTAATGTATACAGCTTGGGGTGTATCAATGTGCATACACACACTAATAAACTCCGAACTTATACATAACATGTGTCTTCCTAATAGGACCATTTATAAGTACTTATCCTTATCTAAGGATCTTGTTCTTCCTAAAGAGCTCAGGGTAAAGGTTTCAGTGGTTAAGTAGCTTCTTAAAAGAAAAAGAAAAGTTCAAGACAACTCCTTACAAGGTAGTCAAGTGTCTGAGGGCAGGCAACCCTATAAACGGAATTCAATATTAAACCTAACAAATTAAAGACAGGTGTTTGATTTCATAACTACGTAAGGACATTTGCATAATTTCCATAAAGCATCAACCATTCGGGTTAGTCTAGCACAAGGTATAAAAGCATATCTTGAAAACATTATTAATATTATCAAGATCTATAAGTCGAGATTAAAATACCAAATATAATCAAGGAACCATGCCAAATCAAAGGTACACACTAACAACAACATAGCAGTTTCAATAGTGCTACCTACCAAGGTTACATAAGCGTAATCTCTGGTTTTAGGATCATGGCACCTTCCCTTTATACAATGAAACTATTAATAAATTAACTTTAAAGAAGTAAGATAACCTCTAGTAATATTTCTGATTCTAACATTATTGAATCCAATCCATCGTGTGATATAATGATATAGCAGGGATTGCCATAATAAACAGTTCCCCATAAGCAGTTATGGCATTAGAAGATGTGTTAGCCATATATATAACATGATCCTTAGATTAATATAACAAGGAATTAATGCTAAACATCCCTCGACTTTCCTGTAAATATGAGATAAACATTTTCCTGCTATCTCATGTCTACTTGTCACAAAGTCGATAATAGCAGATATTAACAGCATTGCTTTTAAGAAATAAAGGCAGATTTTAACCTAATACAATAAAGGATTACCTAAAGGAACATGTTTAGGTTTAATACCAATTATCATTTGAAATCATAATATCAAATTTTAATCAACAACCATTCTTATTAATCTTTTCAGACTGGACATCTATCCAATTCCTTAGGCACACGGACCCCTACCAGATTGTTACTGACGTATTTGCCACAGCCAAATGATGTAATGAAGATGTCTAGTAAACAAGATTTCATTATTTGATAACATAACCGATCCCAAACAGTTAAAGATATTTCAATTCAACACAAAACTTAATACTTGAATAACATGGTAAAATATACCATTTAGGTCCCCAACCGATCAAGACTTCTCATTAACACAATGAAAACCAATTCAGTCCTCTAAATAAGTTTCTATGCTTAAGATTACTAAATTTAAGCAGGTTAGGCTTTAATTATCATCAACACTATAATGTTAGAAAATTGGAAGAATAACAGATAAGAAATGACTTCCACATATCCATTGGAAGTTAATTTAATGAATCAAAACACAATCTGCAACATCAAGTGTGTCAATGAGTTATCAATATACCTTAACTGAATTACAACAATCGAATATCTTCTAGGATAGGATAAATTGAATTTAGATATCAAACATATCCTGGCAATTGACTATTCTCTTTTAAGAACTTAAAAAAACAAGTAATCAAATATAAAACTTAAAACCTTTAACACTAAGCCCGTACAATTTTATGATGCAGTCATCACTATAGAAACAAGATGAATACAACTACTTCTAAATATTCTATTAACCGTCAATAGATTAATGACTGATGTAACATCTTAAACAAGAGCAAATCTGAAGACTGTTCAACATAGATAAGTGCAGAATACACTAATTCTTATTTGCAACAAGTAGTCAGTAGTTATTCAATTAATAAAATAACAATCCTTTATCTACTAAACATTCTTCCGCCACATAAAAACGACATAACAGAAATGTAATCATAAGAATACAACATGGAATTATGCTGTGGCTATAAAATGACTTTTTACCACCTGTGTTGCAGGGGTACGCCCCCCAGCCCGACGCCTCCTGTTCGGAGGCGCCTCCGGCACGGGGGCGACTCCGGGCGCCTCCGGGCCGCCTCCGGGGCGTCCTTGAAAATTTCCGGCGACGTCGCGGAAAAAAAAAAAAAAAAAAAAAAAAAAAAAAAACGCGCGAAAAAGCCCTAAACAGTTAAAAAACCCTAAATACTTAAGCGCTGTGTTCAGAACGCTGTCGGAGTTGGCTTTTCAGTGCGATTTGCACTTGAAAAAATGAGCTTGATCAATATAATGGGATCCTTACGAGAATCGTGGCATGGATTTTTACTTATAACTACTATGGGGAGAGGGTGTTCTTCCAATGCCCTTGCGGGAAAGCAAGTGAAAAGACGGGAAAGATATTGTTCCCCGCCTTTGCCCGCAAACAATTCCGGATGCTCGAGTTGGGAAATAAGTATTAAAAAATATATATAATAAAATATAAAATACAAATTTAAAAACTTAAAAACAACTTTAAAAAAATTAAAAAATAAATAATATTTTAATATATAAATATAAAATATAATTTATAAATTAAAAAATATATAAATATTTAGTTTTAAAAACTTTAAATATTTTAAAACAAATAAGATATACAATAAAATACTAAAATATATATATAATAAAATATTAAAAATATATATAATAAAATATTAAAAATATAATATAACTATTAAAAATAAAATAAAATTTAATATTAAAAATTTAAACTAAATACTATTTAGTTTTTACATTTTTAATATTATAATTTATATTTTATTTTAAATTTACAGTTTACTATATTTTTAGGTAGTATTAAAATTTTATTTTTAATATTTTTAATTTTAAAATTCTTTTAAATATATATATATATATATATATATATATATATTTTTTTTTAAAAAATATATATATAGAGACGTACCCACGACGTATCCAAATCAAGGTTTTTGAAAAATGACGTACCCGCGTACCCGAATCGTACCCGCACCCGTACCCGTATCCGTATCCAAACAACGTAGTTTACCACTTTTGTAATATGAAGCATTAAAACTCAGCATTACTCTTCTTACTCAATGCTTAATCAAATACCGTGATTCAATACAAGGATCAAATAACATAAGATTCAAATACTGCTGTAATCCAATTACATAAGAAAACACCTGTAGTGATTTATACATTAGAAGACAAGTGAGACACCAACCATGCCACCAACATGAAGATTGAGATGATAAAAGAAGTATTCTGCAACAAGAGAGAAAACCCCAACTTACAAACCAATGAGCCCTCCATTGGTGGCCCTTACTACCCCATCCATCAGCTGGATGGTGGAGTCAAGCAAATGAGTTATTAGGAAATGGTTAAGAGTATGATCAAGATTACAAACTAACAACAATTTTCACTCCAACAAACAATCCAATAAGCAATAACAGTCATCAAGACATAATGTTCTCCGAAAAAGAAAACCATAAAAAACAGCTGTAACATTCATCAACAGTTTCCAGCCATGTCAAAAGAAAACAAACATTCCTTAATGACATATGAAACTCTTAGCAGGGCTGTTGTCTTCTATTTGATACTCATGGGAACCAACAGACTTCCAAACTGAAACTATGAGTATCAAATTATAACACCAGACACCACTCTAAGCATTTAACCTGTTGACTAGAGCTTCTCAAACCATCAACAAATGTTTTCAAAATATCATAATCCAAGCAACTAAATCACTCTGGCAAATTTCCTTCCATCTCGACATTCAACTAATTAAAGAAAAATAACAATTAATCAAATTGACACAGATAAGATTAAGGAAACACAGTCTATCAAAATTCCCAAATCAATAAATTGAATCAAGTATATAAAGTGAAATAGGTAGTCCCATCTTTGACACTGGGTAACACAGTCCAATGCCCGAGTTTCAACACAGTTGAATGAAATACAGTCCATTTTCGCAAGAGATCCAAAAGCAAAACTCAAGGAAAGCAATATTTAACTTTAAATTTGTGCTACCCCAAAAATGGGTAAAAACAATAAAACAAAGATTACTCAGCCAAAATACCAACAAAAAATCCGACTGAATCAAACATCTTAATCAAAAGGAAAAACATTCATGATTTATAACCCTAGCTTAATAGCCATAAAATTCTTGCTTGCCCTGATAGGGTTTTAATGAAAAAAACTTAAGCCGAAAACACAGTCAAGTAATAACTTTGGTCCCATAAAATTAAATCTTCAAAATAATCACTACTAAAAGAAACCTTGTTGCTCGAATCGAACTTAAATAAAACATCATAGGCAAGACTACTGGTATGAACTTGAAAGCAACCAAAGCCAACATATATGGACAATAATCTTTCAAGCTAAGTAAAATAATAGCAACCCAATAACTTCTAAAGAAACCCATCAAAGCCGAATCCGAGTGAATCAAATCCAATGCATTGTAGCATGAAGTCTTATAGGCTTTATACTGTGCCTACAGTGCTTTCAAGCGCTTTGCAAGCTTAACAACAAAAAACCATGTTGAAAACAAAACAAAAATATAACTTGCTATTTTCCAAAATGCAGATTGCTGTAAGTTGGTTTCTTTCTTTCCAATACCTACTCTCCTTCCCTCAGAAGAATGAGCAGCTATTCTAAACAGCAAACCACCACTAACTGCATTCTAGCCGCAAGGGACTGAGGTCGTGGGCTGACATATTAATTTCATGCTTCCCATGTTCTCACTAATTTCGGGCCAAAATACAACTACTAACAACTATTTAAAACCTCCAAAGACCAGTTCACCAACACAAAATTTCCATGGATTCCGCCACCAAATTGGCAGCATCACCCTAGGGTTGGGCCGAGTGCACCAAATAAAAAATCAAAATGCCAAAACACCAAGAAGCTACTTGATGAAGAGAATCTCGATACTAGTGCCATCATGACCTAATCCACAACCAAGGTCAACCAAAATAACACTTGAACATCAACTAATTGCCACTCCATGGTGTCCATGATTTAAACCTAGTCAAGGTCCCACAAGACAATCTCAAAGCATCATGACCACTTTTCAAAAACAAGGTGCAAGTAATTAAAGTGAGCAACAAGTAATCACAAGGAATCCAACTTGAATGAGTTGATTAATCCTTCAAAAATGACTTATTAAAATCACTAGGTAAGAATAATTCTCAAACAAAATGCAGTCAAAGATCCAGTTTCATCAGACCAAGACAACTTTCCAAAACGATTGCTCACAACAACAAGGTTCACAGCCAACATCAAAATAATGGGTGCAATTGAGACGGTCATTGACAATATCAACAGTCAAAGTTGAAGTTCACACAATAATAAAACATGTCTTAAAAAGAGCAAGAATACAAAACAAAAATGGAAGAACGCTTCATCAGGGCATTACACAAATACAAAAAATGACTTAATAAAAAAATGAAGGCTTTGAATTTGATCATATCATGATTAAGCTGTTAGAATCTTTTTCAATGCTCTATAACTTTTTGGTCCTTAGACTATTGGAATCCACCACCAAGCCTAGCTCATTAACCTGTTTCTGTAGTCACATAATAGGACATCAGTAGACTCTGAACAAGGTACAAATATCCAAGCAATAATGTAATTCTGATATGTACAAAATATTAAAACATGACATTAATTGAATCACATATAGCATTAAGTCATCAATCATTTGCAGCTGTAATTAACCATAATCATAACTGATAATCAGTGATAACAAAATCATAACATCTGCATCGAGATCACCCTTTAAGCAATAATAAAATTGCCAACCAGAATAAACAAAACATGAAATAACCAAGTCTAAAATAGAAACTGAAAGTGTATCAAAAGACAGGGCATGAAAGGTTTGAATCTTGTAACGGAGTTTGCGTGTACAAGATTTCAAAAACTATGCTTCGTCGTGTTCAAAATAAATAATGTCTCGAATTTGTGATTTATAGTATCTTTTGTCATTTTGTAGTAGCTTGTGATTTTGTATGATCAGATTTAGAACTTATTGGGACCAATGTAGTCTTTGGTATATCAAACTAGACCGTGTTTATCACAAAATCCAACACAACAATTGTTGTTCATTACTTTTCCTGTCGCAAGATCTAGTAAGGCACAATTCACAACATTTTGGGGACTATTGTAATATTGTGGAGAAGTCATGGCTTAGACATTGAGCTTGTTATAGCATGTTAAATTTTTGTTGTGTTGTTACCACGTGACGTTTGTCATCATGAGGTGCATGATATATATGATTTAGGGGCACAATGATTTTTTGATTTAGTAGGAAGTGACATTCCTGTGTTGGATCAATCCTTTGAATGGACATGTAGTAATATAAACAACCATTGGTAAGTAGAGAACAATTGAAGTATCCACTAAATCAAATGTTGTACCAAGCTTGGGGTTTCCAGGGTTTTTCCTAAGAATGGAACACGAACTAGAGCCAAAGACTAGAAGGACGAAAAACAAACTAGCGCCAAAGATTAGAAGGACGAAAAAAGTGATGAATAGCAGAAATGTCTTAAGAAGTCTTCCCTGAGCAAATTGTGAAGTTTGTCGAAGCACGGAGGTCGACGAGATGTCGTGAAGGGCAGTAGACAAAATGCGAAGGAAGGTCCCCTGCATCCGCAGACGTAAAGAGGGAACTACGACTACGTTTCTGAGCATGGGATTTTCTAGGCGATGATGACGAGAATCAATAGCATTCAACAGCAGGCAAACAAAAAACCTATTTGACGGCAGAAGAAATACGCTGACGGGAATGGGAATAATACAACACTAGTAAGCAATACATTAGAATGATGGGAATTGCAGGTGAAAGATGACGCAAAGCAAAAGAATACGAAAAGTGATGGGATTTTCATGAAAATTTGACGGAATATGGGAAGCAACCCAAGCACAAATTCTAGGGCCCAATTTTTGAAGAAATATGAAGAAAATCATAGAACAACTTCAGGACCAATAGTTGCAGAAATTTTTGCAGCAAAAGGTGAACAACAATATTTTCACAAAGGAGCATACAGTCCAACAACGAACATACAGTTTTGAGCCACATCAATTTGTAGGTTTTGTGCCATCCATAGGATCATACAATGAACATAATGGAGTTCCTTCTAATGCAGGGGTTTAAAACTCCTTGCCAGCACAAGGTGTTGACCCCAAAATTTAAGTATGTTAGCATTTGTAGCCGAATATCTGGAATTGAAGCCCTAGGTTCGGAACTACATGATATTTTGTTGATGTTGCAGACATAGTTGCAAGAGAAAGATGGTATTATTGCTGATATGTAAGCTAGAATCACTAAAGTTGAACAAACCCAAGCCACCTTTGCAAATTATCCATGCCTATAGCAACTTAATAAAGTGATTTCAAAGATTGAGAACAAACAATATGAGATAATCATTCAACATGAACACCTTAAAAAAGAAACTAGTACCCAACAACAATCTATCCAAAAACAGGTTGAGTAACGAACTTCATGGGTTCAGGTGGTTAAGGGGAAGAAAGCACCTCCAGTTGTGGAAATGGCTATCCAAGCAAAATTAGAAGAAGAAAAGGCACGTCAAACCAAAGCACTCAAGCTTCGTGTTCGTGGTCTCCATAAACTTACTAATCCCTTATAGGTAGCTCATGCGTTCTTGCGTGAATCTTTGGACTTGAAAGATATCTCCCTTAACAAAGCTTGGACATTGTCGGACAACACCCTTGATTTCCAGTTTCAAACTGTTGAAGATCATTTGCAAGCCCTTAAAACAAAAAAGCTGTTTTCTCTTCCACATAAATTTTTTGTAGATGTTGATCTCACACGACTCCAGGTAGAAGAGTTTCAGAAAGCTCGTATCAGGTGGTAGCTACCCAGAAGGAGAACAAGTGGGTTGTTATCAGAGATTGTAAGGCTGTCGTTCATGATTCTCCCCACTTGGGTGGTCACGCCTTGGACTGTTAGCATGACGATGATCTTGGGTCTTGGTGGGTAGTGATGGCATCTCCTTTGCTTCTTGGAACTGCAACGATGCTTTATGGTCTTCTCTAGGCACCTTCCAAGATGTTATTGCTTCTTGAGATCTCATCTTCTTCACTGAGACCCACAAGAGCCCCGAGTGGGTCCTCCCTCTAGTCACAGGGTAGTCATGGGTTTCGGCATTTCATCGTGAGACATGCAAATCAGGTGGTGTTCGTGGTTCAGGTGGTGTAGCTTGCCTCATTCGGGACAACGCCAGGTCTAGAGTTTCACTTGTGGCTTCTGATGTCCACTGCAAATACATATGGCTTCATATTCAAAGAAATCCACCTTTTTGGGACATGTTCATAGTTGTTTGCTATTTCTCCCCTGCCACATCTTTATTCGCCATTCATGTTGATGGGGACCCTACCTTGACCTCTATCCAAAGATCTCTCGATACTCCACTATTGGTGATATCCTTCTTTTGGGCAATTTTAATGCCCATACGAGGAACCTACAGGGGCCTATTCATGACCTTGCTCGGGATGAGTTATGCCTTCATGAGCTAGATCTAGAGGATTTTGGTTTATAGAGAGATTCCACTGATAGGAATGCTACAGTTATAACTTCTGGGAGACACCTCCGATTGGGTGAATCTTAGATCCTTCACATTCACAATGGGCTCCCTCACTTCTCTGGCTCCAGTAGATTCACTTGCTTCCCCCACAGTGGTGGCGCAAGAATCATGGACTATGTTCTCACTAGTAAATCCATCATCTCTCATATTTGTGGCTTAATTATCTCCCCTGAGCTCCCCCTTGTTGACCATGTCATCTTGACTTTCACCCTCCATACTGGTTCTAACTCTTCCGCCTCCCCCACACCCCCAAAACTCGACACACCACAATCCATTTTGATGTTGATAACACCATTGATTATGTTGCCTGTCTCTCCCTTCTTATGTCTGGGTTTTACCCCCTCCCTCTTCCCACCACTGACTCCATGTATGAGTTTTTACGTCACACCCTTTGGGATGCTGCCCTTGATTCTTGTCCCCACACTATTCATTACTTCGGATCCCCTACCCATCACGAAACTTGCCTCATGAAGTGGTGGTATGATAATGAATGTAAATCCCTTCATCATAGACTTTGGTTTTCCCTAACCCATGACCCTACCTCCATACCCACCCTTCGTAGGGAGTACTGTTGTCTTCTTCGACAAAAGAAACGAAAGTTTCTTGTGTCTAGACGGCTTTCATTCCTTGTTGATCTCCACGACTCCCCTAAGACTTTTTTGGGATAGTCTTCTCTCGAGAAAAACCACCATTTTTGACATTACACCCGAAGCATGGGTCTCCAATGCCAGTTCCCTCTATGATGTTCCAGCCCATCCTGCTGCCATTGCCCCCACTCCACCATCCTCCTCTGTTTTCTCTACTTCCTCTATCAAGAGAGAGATTATGAAATTATGCACTAGCAAAGCATCTAATTGTGAAGGTCTCAAAGCTGAGTTCATAAGTATGGTGCAGATTCCCTTGCCTTTCCCCATACGCCACACTTTTCCATCAGGTGGTGTTTTCAGGCTTCCCTCATTCTTGGTCCCAACACATCATCCAATCTATTCATGAGTTAGGAGATCCCTCTATCTCTGGCAACTACATGACCATTATGATTGGGCATACATTTGTCAAACTTTATACCACAATACTAGACATGCAGTTGTTAGAACACTTGGAAAGGAATAATCTTAGAGCTCAGGGACAGGCGGGTTTCAGAAGAGACTACCAAATTATTGACCACATCTTTACACTTCGGAACATCATTGAAGAAACTTGTCTCAAGTCTTCCAAAGTCTTTTTTTGTTTTATTGACTTCAAGAAAGCCTTTGATTTGGTTCGAAGACACCAGTTTTTCCAAAAGTTGAGAGATTTCGACATCCCAAATTCTATGATTACCGTATCTTGGAGGCTTTATGAGATAGTCATTGGGCAACTTCGTACCTCTCACGGTTGCTACACTTTGTGAACAATACCATTGGGGTCAAACAAGGACGTCCTCTCTCACCGACGCTTTTCAGCATATACATTGATGAGTTAGAGGGGTTTCTTCGATAGCATACTCATATGGATGATGGTTGTTTTCGACATGAGGTGCTTATAGCCATCCTCCTTTTTGCCGATGGAGTTGTCCTCTCACACTTTGCAGAGGGATTACAACGACAACTTGATGCCCTTGCTCGCTTATGTGAATTCCAACAACTTGCGGTCAACCATAGTAAAACTAAGGTCATGATCTTCAATATCTCCAAGTGCTGTCTCTCTAGATCCCAGTTTTTCTACTAAGGGGAATTTCTTGAGTTCACATCAACCTACACTTATTTTGGGGTCTAGTTTTCTGATCCTTGCTTCAACTTGAAGTTTGCCGCTCAACCATGCCTTTGAAAGGGGTATGCCTCTCTTTCTTTTTTGGAATGTTAGTGTTTCCAGATCCACTTTCAGGACATCCCTTCCAAGTTATGCTTGTTTGATACTATCATCAAACCTACAGTTTTGTATGGTTCAAAGGTTTGGGGACCTAGCTTGGGGGCTATTGACTAGGCCCATATTGAGAGGGTCCAAACTCCCATGTTGCAGTGCATGATCTGTTGCAAATAGACAGTTATTCAATGCATCATCAAGTTGAGTTTGCCGTCCACCTGCTATGCCTTGAGACTATATTCAGGGTTACTTTCTACATTCACAGATTCATATCCTTGGGGGACTCAGCTTCTAGTTGTGAGAGAGATATCCCTACTTAACACTTTGCTCTTAAGAGAGGATTGCTTCACTAGTCCCCATTAGACATCGACACTGATGTTTCTTTGAGACTAGGTTGCTCCTTTCTATTGGCATCTCTATTGATAGCCTACCCACTTTCATGTATTCCCTTGATGCCACTCCCGGGCTCCTTCCCACTCATGATTTCATCACTAGGGCTGCTAGAGAGGACATCTACAAACAATATATCTAGACCGCTTGGATCTCACCCTGTGCGCTGTTCAGTCCCAAGCTTGCTTTCTATGTCGATCATTTCTTACAGGCGGTGAATGGTATCATTCGTCGCCCTCATTATCTCTAGCGCCATTGGTCTCACGGCTTGAGGTTTTCCCTTGGCCAGATGAGAGTTTGTTCCCATCGGTTACAATTGAAACAGACCATCACATTCTCTGTCAGGATTGAATCTGTTGTCTTTGCTCTCTCCAGGAGGTGGAGACTGAGGACCACTTCATTTTCATATGCTCCATTTATTATGAGATTCGGGAAAGATATCACTGCCTCTACAGAGACTTAGACAACACTCTAGCTACTTTCTTCAGATATACAAACCAAAAATGCTTGGATCTTTATCTTCGTGAGAATAACACTTTTTGGCGCAAATCCCTACAGGAGGAGCCTAGAGGCTCTAGAGCTCCCATATTGATCACCTCTTTCTTTCAACCCATTTCAGTGTTTTACAACATTAAGCATCCTTTGGACACCAGTACATCACACATCAGAGTTGATATCAGTTAGGACGCTTCTCCCAGTGCACCACTACTACTCAAACTACTCAGATCTCCAAGCCTGCTATCTCTCGGCATCGTGGCAATGCTCTGCCTTGTCGGTGTGGCTCTATCCCTCTCTGGCGACATGGATCTACTACTTGTTAGCTACCCCCCAGGCCACAGGGACAAACTGATATTACAAGCTTCTCTACTATGGGATATACATCGGCCTGGATGTTAGGGGAGCTTCCTCCTAGGATCCCCCAACCTAGCTCCTATGACCTTGTATACTCACTGGACAACATTATCAGATCTCTCATAATGATCAATAATGGCTCAAATGATTCCTCTACTTTAGGCACAGATAGAGACATTCAATGAGCTTTGCCTCCAATCTTCATTGGCACATGCTCTTGGGGCTTTTGTTCACCCCTCATCACTATTTTATTGGTTTTTTTGCCACTTATGTTTGTGGCACACTGTTTTATTTTGTCTTTGTACATTATTTCTTTGGCTTACCTCTAGGATTCTCTCCTCCTAGAACTTTCTATTGCTAATGGTTGTATCCTTCAGTCCCATTGACCTACTTTTGGTCATTTGTGGGCATTAATATCATTTATTTCTTTTCTTTCTTTAAGTAATGTATGAAATTTTCTTAGTAGGAGCAATGTGACTTTGTTGTAATTGAACTGGGGGTTGAGAATACCACATAAACCACGTAAACCACATTTCTTTAAGAGGGTAGGCCAATGTTGACCCACTCTATCTCTAATCCTAATCAATTTATATTTTCTACTTTATTGTCCTAAGTCATAGTTTTTATATGATGGAGGTTATTTTATAGAATATATGCTTTGGGAAGTGTGCTTGAAAATATTCATGTCGTTTTTTCTTGTTTTTCCCTGAATTTTTTTTGCTCTAGTATACTTTAGTTATTTTGGACCTCTCATATTTTTTTTTAACAAACACAGCTACAATTCTCTGAACACAGTAACACTAAGCTTCCAATTCACTTGGATATTCCAAACATTATTTATATTTCTAATTATCTGATGTTTGTAAATTTGTTACTTCTATCATGTTAAGATAAACAACAATATTTCTCAGTAAGCCTTCAATTGCTTCTGCAGAATATGGAGTTCTTAAATTGAAAGTTGCAGCTGATGCTATGCGACAAATTGATCGAGCAGATTATGTTTTAGAACCTAGAAGTGCTTATGTTGACTCTCCACAACCGATAGGTATGCAAAAGTGTTTCTTACATTTTGTTGTATTTATGTTAGCAAGTGGAGTATTTTTAATTTTTGGAATGAGAACAAAAGTGATTAATTACCACAAAAGATATGTACCACTGTTCCGAGCCTAAATGCTCTAGTACCACATTTATGAGCCTAAACGCTCTGGTACCACCGTTGTGAGTCTAAATGCTTTGATACCACCATTGTGTGAACTCAAAAGCTACTTTTAACTGTTGCAATACGGAAAAAATTCTGAAACAATTGTAGAAATCTGAAACAAAATATAGTTTGATATTGCTTAAAATTATATTAGATAGTTCATAAAGAAGAGAGAGCTTTCTAGAGAGGATATGGATGCTGAATCAGACCACAAAGTTTTCAAAAACGTGTGAACACTATTGTTGGCCCAATCACAATTGCTCAACTTCTGCACAAAAACTTCAATCCAAAAGCATGACCTCTCATTAGAGAGACAAACCTCTTTATAGACTTTACCATTAAACGGATTATATATCACATACCTAACAAATCCTACCAAAGTACCTAGATATATTGAATCTGGACACATTGACCTAATACATGTGTTGCCAGACCGACTACCTAAAATGATTGGTTGGTCCATTAACCCCAAAAGTTGTCTATCCAGTTACATACAAAAAGGTTGATTTGGCCTGCTATCTAATGATATCTCTTTTTTTGGAATACAACAAAAAAGGTTCATAATGAAGTCTCTGAGGCATTTGTATTAAGAAAAACTATAAAGCCTCTAAGAGAAAGGAAGACATAAATCATATTAATGTCTACGAATGACCAAAATTAGGTCAATGTGACTTGAGAATACATCGAATTATAATAGAAAGTTCTAGGGTAAAAGGACCCTAGGATCAAAGACTAACTAAATGAAAAAGATCTAAAGCACTGAAAGTAAATGAGGAGGGTTAAACCCAAAGCAGTAAAGCCCCCAACCCACATGGTTAAGGTACCAATACAAATAACCATATGGAGGGAACAAGAATCCCCAAAGATGGGCTGATGAAAGTCAGAAACAGTGGATGCTAGTCCCATCAAACATCTCTGATCATGCCCGGGATCTGTTGCTATGCTAACAATGGTACTTCACCAATCACTATAAACACAAAGCAATAACTTGGATACAAAAAAGCTTCATATTCTCAAAAACGGTCTTTCCATTTACATACATAAAGGTGGCTGTACTTGCTTCCTAATAATCTCATTATCATTTTCATTAAACTAAAACGGTTTATAACAGTCCCCTCTCCTTGAATACCTTTGCTTGAAAGCAATTGCAGTGATTTCCTTGCCTCTATCTGTTGGTCTTATTTCATGCCTTTCTCTTTTTAACTGTTTTGCCTGTACTACTGAAGAAGAATGAACTTTACAGTTAAAAATAGGTGTAATTAGAGATTTTTGAGTTGAAAACCTTTGCGTCTAGTCCCATGACTCCTTTGATGAGTAGCCATAAGAAAGTCAGTACTTGGCTGGAACAAACATAGAATCTCGTCAAGTGGTATGATGCCATATAGGCTAAACGTGCTCTTTCCTTGCTGAAATATTCTGTATCAAGATACATCCAGAAAAACAATTATTCTAACCCTTATCTCTCTCTTCAGGAATACCCTCTTCAAGTGGGATAACAACTTAGTCATGATATCCAAACTCATATCTTGTATGCAGTGTCACATTCTTTGATGATTTAGTATAGCTCTTCCTGCCCTTCCCAACTAAAATTGATGTTAACACTGATAAAACACTATCATTCTCTAGATCACCTAAGATGTGAATTTGATCTTTATGGTGTTTAAGATGACTCATATACTCGTTTTCTTTTGGCATCTCCTCATACCATTCGTACTCCAATCTGTACTCGTTGCCTGTATAATGTGCAATCATCCGTAATTTAAATTTGTGTTTCC
Organism: Torreya grandis; assembly: GCA_037957365.1. NCBI lineage: Eukaryota > Viridiplantae > Streptophyta > Pinopsida > Cupressales > Taxaceae > Torreya > Torreya grandis. The sequence continues at coordinate 1,550,635 of JARHVA010002871.1, forward strand.
ATGAAGGAAAATTTATGAAATGTCTCCTGTAATGTCCTCTATATAATGTTGGTGTCTGCCTTGAAAGGCCCAAAAAGTGCTCTGATATCACTATAATGTTCCAGCTAGGAATATGCTATTATAGCTGTGGGAAAACTCTGCACTTAACATCTGCAAATCTGATATCTGCAGCTCTGATACCACTGTTAAGATTCTAAACTGATCACTTCGACTAAACTAACTAAAAAGAGCAACTATATCTTTAAAAGACCACAAAGATGAATTTTAAACTTAAATTTGAAATATTGTAACTGAAACTTTCAATCGAAATTAATACATGTACAAATATCAAACTGACATATGGAGCTCTAGGCATTTAATCTGAAAGTTCTGAGACAAACATTCAGAACTTATAGATTTGTATTAAATATGAAACTTGGGCTGAATGTTAAACATCCCATTTATATATCATGCTAAAAACATAACATGGGTACAAACTCATATGAGCAAGCTTGGTTGCCAACTCAGGCCAACTCAAAAGGAAGAATGGGCATTGCAATTGGCCAGAGACAACATTTTAGATTGCCAAAGAGAAAAAATTCCAAAAACATAATCCTACATTCCATGAGAGGGAACAAGCCCCTTTTTATAGCATAAATATGAGACAACCAATTTTATTTCAGACCTACAAAATCCTACCAAACAACTTGGATGCATTGAATCTGGACATACTGACCAAAAAGGTGTGTTGGTGGGCACGCTACCTTATAAGGCAGGTTGTTGGCCCATTAACCCCGAAAATGGCATCCATAGTTACATAAAAAGATTTGTTGGGTTAACTACCTAATAATAACATTATTATTGGCACAAAACAAAAAGGTTTTATGACACACCTTCCTTTATCGAATGATACTCAACTAGGAACACATCAATACATTTTCTTGTGAGTAGCGTTGGGATATCCTTACCCATTTTGGCATGGATGGCTATTACCTCTAGCATGATTGCTTAAAGAATTAGCTTCATGTCTATAAAGTTTCTTCTTGTTCAAATTGTTTATGAGAACTTTTCTCTTCTTGGGATGCACAGTGGTGTTGGGGCTAGAATTTCTGGTTTCCTCCCTTGTCGTGATGGATATAGGAGCTTTAACAATAACGTTGATGCTGTTGTTTGCCATGTTGCCTTGTATCGATTTAGTGACATAGTTACGAGGAGATTGGTATGGGTATGGCATTTTTTAGAAAAATAGGAGATGGGTACTTAGAGACGGCAAAAGGATATATAAATATATATGTAAAATTTAGAGAAAAATATATTATACAGCCTAAGAAAAATATTAATAAGTTTTTAAAGTAAAGAAATTACATGTCGACAAAAGACGAGTAATTATATTGAGATTTTTTTGATGTCTCTGTAATGTCTCCATCTTGGGACAAATCAAGAAAAAGGGATTTTCCAACAAACCCTAACACCACATGTGCAAATTCTAATTCAAATATCAAAACCTAATAAAAAATTATGATTTTTCTAATTTTTCCACTTCAAACCCTAGATAAAAATTATAGAATGCTGGAAATGCGATTATCCAAGTGCAAAGCAATAATTAACCCTCAAATATTCACCAATAAATTTTGAATATTATTACCAAAATAAATACCTTGTTTTCTAATTTTTCCTAATGAATAATAGCTGGAAAATACCAATAAAAATAGCAGAAAATGATTAAATATTCATATCTGCAGTTTTGGCCTGAAACAGTGCTTGAAACCCTCGTATTTGACCCCAAAAGAGGTCACCCAGCTGTCATAGGCTGTTTGCTTCCCTAGGGTACCAAGTACAGCCTTCTAAAAACAATCCACGGCCCTCAAAACCCTATGCTATCCCTCCAAACCAGTCATTGCCTTGCTTTTCTGGTCGCTGCCCTAATTTTTGTGCTTCAAACCCTAGTCGTCAGCCCTAAAAATGGAGCTAAAGTTACTGCCCAAAATATGATGAAGATTCTATAAAAATCAGACCAATGAAGCTCAATACAACACCTGAATGTGGATGCCCTAGTTGAATGTAAAGGTTTTTGTCCTTACTCCAACTACTATTGAAGGGTTTCATCCTCAATGGATAAGTTAAGCGTTTTCGTGCTTAGACTCAAAGAATTCAATTATCAAATCATGCATAACCCCAAATGAACTCCTCCATCTCCTTTTATATCCTTCCCAAGCAAAACCCCACTTTATTTATTTTTAATAATAAAAACTAAGTTGCCGACATTTTTGGCCAATTAGTAATATTATTAATTTTACTTTGAAGTATTTAAAAATACTTTTTATTTTAATTAGAATACTATTTTAATTTAGAAAAGGGGACATTATAGTCTGCCCTTCCCAAATTTGCTTGTCTTTAAGCAAATGCAAGCTCTCATGCCCAAGTACTATCATACCAAAGTGAAGAAATAGGTTGTAATACTCCAATAATCTGGATCTTGTACTTGTTAAATGAGAGATCTCTTGTCGAAACAAGCTCATATATCTGCTGTCCTTCCTAATGATGTTCTTTGGTAACCTGTGAAGTTTAAAAACTTCCTTGAAGCAGATATCAATTATTAACTTAAGACTTGCCATCTTCATTTTTTCCTTAAAAAACATCGACAAATTTATTCTTTGTATATTCAGCTGCACTAAAAACCCTCCAAGCTGCTGTAACTTCAGCCCTAGAGCAAGGAATTGATGAATAATCAGCAACTTGACAAGCTAAAACATATTCCAAAGTGGCATCAAGAGGGCTGAAGATGTTTGCTACAGCAAGGTATTTGTTGAAAATTTGGGGTATAGGTGTCCCCATTGTACTTTCTGCACAAGAAGCAAACATGTTAGTTAAAACCAAGCCTATCCACCTCCCTTTTTTACTCCTTCCAAGCCATATAGGAGTGCGGTTCAAATCTCCTTCCTTGTTTGCACCTTTAACCACTCTCCCTTCCCAATTGGTGGCTGGAAACATGTTTATGATTGCCCAAGAAGGCATTAAGGGGCTGCCTATACTGTACCAAATAGCACCCAACATAGAATAACTGCCATCATGCTAAAAACTTGCCCCTAAACTCAGAATTGCACCTATTCCATGGGCTGGAAACACTCCCAAAATGACTGAAATCAACTCCTCGTTCCTCATCAACATGAGATCTTTCAATTTGGCAAAAAAGATTACATACAATCATATATCCAGTGGTTAGTGGACTGTAATCATGCATAACAGTCTTCTTATCATCCACATTAATGAGAATTTTTGACAAAAAAATCACCCTTTGGAAGTTTCCGTTTACAACATACCTTCAACATGGACTTGATGACCTTCAAGCTCATACCAAATGAGCTGGTATTGTTGTGGGCAGCATGGCATGGAAAAAAAAGTACAGTTGCTGCCCTCCATGGTTCCCTTGGCCATTCTTAACCATACATGCACCTTAGAGATGTGCCATCATCCTTACTTGGTGGAATCCTCCATTCTTCCCCCATTCTTACTTGCCGGAAACTCCATTTCCAGCCAAGACTCCCCCACATTTCAGAGAAGTGCTCCTTTAGGGTAGTACAAAAGCACCCATTATGACCTCCATTGATCCTTAAGGCTCTCCCTTTAAGCCTATGATAGGGTTCACAATTTTTTCTGAAATAAGTAAACTTGAATATAATTGACACCATACCTTTTTTGCAATTCTCTTGAGTGCCTATCTTCCAAATTTCGATGTGGATATCGTCAAAGCCCGAAATGAAGGAGTCCCAACCAATTTTGTCACTCAAAGTGACTTTCCTTGCATCTCCATCTTCATGTGGTTGCCCCAAAACTTGCCATGATGCACAAAAAAATACCAATCTTGCCAAGTGTTCCTTTCGATATATATGCAGCCCCTTACAATTATGCACCCTAGATGGCATTTGAGTGCACGACAAATTAGGGACACTTTCACGCCTTGGGCTGCCCTCAACTCGCCCATATTTCCTTTCACTATGGAGTGGTTTTGTGACCTCTTCATCATCTTTTACCATGCTTAGAGTGAGCTGAGTTTTCACCCTCTGAAGTGGCTGCCTCCACGCAGAATTTCTAGATTTAATGACACTCAAAATGGGCTGAGTTTTCACACATTTGAGTGGCTGCTCCCACTTAGAATTTTTTTGGTACTTGAAGTGGGCTGAGTTCCCACATATTGGAGTGGCTGTCCCCACTCATAATTTTCAAAATTTTTAACTCTTGGGATGGGCTGAGTTTCCACAAAATGGAGGGGCTGTCCCAACAAAAAAATTCAGAATTTTTGATACTTACCAAATATGGTGTGGGATGAATTCCCACATGTTGTAGTGGCTGTCCCAACTCAGAATTTGCAGCCTCTTCCCATGTTCTGAAAATTTCCGTGCAATCTTCAAGTTCTAGCCCTTAACCGGATAGAAGGAACAATTCGGACTAGTAAGCATAGCTCTCAACCCTATTAACAAGGATGTCTATTGGCGGTTCAAAAAACAATTCAATCATCACTTGTGCACCTACCTTTGTGAGATGATCCTTATTGATCATCTTGTACGCCATTCCTTCCAAGGAAGGACACCAATCAGTTTGTATGCAAGCCGGAAACAACTTAGGGCAACCATGAATTACCTGATTCTCCACCCCATTTTGAACTATGTTGGCTGAAGTCTTCATTTTCTTCAACTTGAACCATTCACCAATGTTTCCCAATGATTCAATGGTCTTAAATTGATCAAGTTTGCAGTTATTCAAGTCTGGAAATGACAATTTATAATCTGATTTTTCTAAAGTTAGCAACCTAAAAATGGAACAACAACTGCATGGATGAAACCTTTGTGCAAAAACATGAATTGGGAGCATTGTAGTGGCTGAAAACACTTCAAGGAAGGCTGAGAATCCTTTTCCAATAGTCACCAACTGGAACTTGCTCCTTCCCATGACTGAAAGGGCTTGCCAAACCATTTGTATGGGTGCAAGTAAATTCAGAATTTGTATGACAACAACGCTAAGCCTGTAATTTTCACCTGGATCCCACATCAATATTGGAAATTTGCAACTCCCCATCTTTGAGTCTTCTTGGAGAAAATCCTTCCTCCATTTAGTGCCCTTCATCTTATCCTCATTGTCAACATGATTGTCATGAAGATCAAAATATTGTAAGGACATAGTATAATGGTGATACAACAAATCCTTGCTATGAAGATAATTAAAATGCTTACCTTTATATGCTGGTCTGAAAATTTCAGCAAGTGGAAGATCATCATACGAAGCTTGTGAGGCCTCTCCTTCATTTGCATACTTCCCAACAAGACCTTCTTGGGATTCCTCTTCTTTCAAGGATGCATTCTTGGGTTCTTGCTCCTTGATCTGCTCCTTAATAATCTTTTGAGGTTTTGGTTTCAGCCGCTCTTCTTCCTTCTTTAATTTTTTACTTCTACCTTCTTCGAGCATCTCCAAGAACTCTTCAAAGGTGATGTCAAATTCTTCAACATATGTGGGTAGCTCGCTCACATGACTTTGTATGATATGTCTTTCTTTTCTTCTTGGATTATATCTCCTCTTTAAATCACATAACTCTCGGAGTGTCAACATGGTTTGAGTTTTTAGACAAAGCTTGTAATAATCTTCATAGTAGGCTTCATAATCAAGTTTGATTTGTTGTTGTCTTTATTTTTCCTCTATGAACCCCATGATATTTTGTCAGATTCACAAGTTGGAAAAAATAAATGCTCTGACTCTTACTCCTATAGGTTGGCAAGATCTGGAATCCCCTTCACACGTTGCCAAAATCTTGGCTCTGATACCATTGTAATGTCCCCATTTTGGGACATCAAGAAAAAGAGGTTTTCCAACAAACCTTAACACCACGTGCAAATTCTAATTCAAATATCAAACCCTAATCAACAATTATGATTTTTCCACTTCAAACCCTAGATAAAAATTACAGAATGCTGGAAATGCAATTTTCCAAGTGCAAAGCAATAATTAATCCTCGAATATTCACCAATAAATTTTGAATATTATTGCCAAAATAAATACCTTGTTTTTTGAATTTTTATAATGAATAATAGCTGGAAAAGATCAATAAAAATAGCAAAAAATGATTAAATATTCAGAACTGCAGTTTTGACTTGAAACAACCCTTGAAACCCTTAGATTTGACCTCAAAAGAAGTCACCCAACTGTCATAGGTAGTTTTCTGCCCTAGGGTATCAAGTACAACCCTCTAAAATCAATCCATGACCCTCAAATCCCTGCACTGTCCCTCCAAACCAATCGTTGCCCTACTTTTTTGGTTGCTGCCCTAATTTCTGTGCTCCAAACCCTAGTTGCCAGCCCTAAAAATGGAGATGAAGTTATTGCCCAAAATGTGATGAAGATTATGTAAAAATCAGACCAATAAAGCTCATTACAACCTTTGAATGAGGATGCCCTAGTTGAATGTAAGGGTTTTCGTCCTTACTCCAACTACCATTGAAGGGTTTCATCCTCAATGGATAAGTTAAGCATTTTTGTGCTTAGACTCAAAGAATTCAATTATCAAATCATGCATAACTCCAAATGAGCTTCTCCATCTCTTTTTATATCCTTCCCACTCAAAACCCTACTTTATTTTTTTTAATAAAACATAAGGTGTCGACATTTTTGGCCACTTAGTAATATTATTAAATTTACTTTTAAGTATTTAAAAATACTTTATATTTTAATTTGAATATTATTTTAATTTGGAAACAGAGACATTACAGTCTCATAATATCAAGGGTCAAGAGTAGCTTTAATAGTAAGGTTGAAACCATTGTTTGTCATATTGCCTTGGATAGACTTAGTGACATAGTTACTAGGAGACTGGTATGGGTATGGGTACATGGAGATGGGGATGGGTACGTCATTTTTCAAAAAAATAGGAGACGGGCACTTGGAGATGGCAAAAAAAGATAGATAAATTTATATGTAATATTAGAGAAAAATATATTATACAGCCTAATATAGCCTAGAAAAAGCATTAATAACTTTTTAAGGTAAATAAATTACATGTAAACAAAAGATGAGTAATTATATTGAAATTTGTTTTTGATACCTCATCATATCAAGGGTCAAGAGTACAAAATATATTTAAAAAAATAATCATTGAAATGCAAGTCTCTGATATGAGTAATAGTCTCCGAGACAAGTACCAGTCTTTGAGATGCGTCTCTGGTGGTAGGAGATGAGTCTCCATGCAACACTGGGACTTAGTTAGGTTTCATGAAAACATGGACATCCAACTAAGAAACTTGACATCAAAATCCCTAACTAAAGAAATAATTGGTGGATCCGTGATAGTGAGGATGGTAGCAGAAAGGAAAGAGTGTAGAGGGCGACATAACACAGCAAAAAAGGAAGAATCTTACCTTAAATGGCCATATTGAGGCTGCAGCAACAAACAATAATAGAAAGAGGAAGGAGACGGTTCTGAACATTGCAGATAGAGTAGTCAAACGTAGGCATGGGAGTCAAACAAAACACAATGGAGACAACAATGGTGACGATGTAGAAATAGAAACTAAAAATCCCAAAATTCCATGTTAAACAAGGAAATAGGATGGGCATATATGTAGGGTCTGCAGTTGGGGTGAAAAACATGGTAAATAAGGTGCATACAAAACCCAAAAGAACATGTCAAGAATCTTGTTGTAGATATAACAAGGAAGGTTGATGAAGAGACAATTTCATATTGGAAGATGTCCACAAAAGGATTATTAGAAGAAAAACCTGCAAGAATGCTAAAACCAATTCCCACAGGAGAGAAAAGCATAGAAAACAGTATAGTCTTGCAACGACGAGTAGAAAATATGTTATGAAGAACAATCTGAACAAAATATGGAATCTCCGTGGGCTCACTTAGGGAAAGGCAGCTCGAATGTCCTGCTAGCAAGATATAATTAAGGTTTCGATAAATGCTGTTGCTTAACTGAGCAAGGTTCTATTCATAATAGATTCTTATTTTATGTCAGAGTTATTATACTTCATTGTCTGTTTTCTGATCCTGGAGGAGTTAATATAAAAATCTTGGACAATCCCTTGTTCCCTATAAAAGCTTTGTTTGGCAGGTTAATTCTGAGATTAGCCAATCAATCGACAAGGCCATTTCGTTCCTTGAAATGTGGGCAAACTTGATCTTGATGAAGTCTTTCTTGATAGTATTTTTTCTGCAATGGTATTTTGAGCCTCCAATTTTGACACTTCACTTTTTTAAAAGTATAAGTTATGAAGAGGAAGTCTCCTTACACGGTGAGATTGGGGATTTTGAGATCTAAATCAATATTAACGCTTGCTACCACTGGTTCACTGGTTCACCTTCTGTAGGTTGATTCAGAGATTAGCCAATCAATTGGCAAGGTCATTGCCTTCCTTGAAATGTGGGCAAACTTGATCTTGATGAAGTCTTTTTGATAGTATTTTTTCCGCAATGGTTTTTTGAGCCTCCAATTTTGGCACTTTAACTTTTTTTAGAGTGTAAGTTATGACGAGAAAGTCTACTTCCATGGTGAGGTTGGAAATTTTGAGATATAAATCAATATTAATGCTTGATACCACTGCTTCACCTTCTGTAATGTTTAGTGAAATTAATTCCAATATCCGTAGCTATAAAGGAAATAATGTCTTCGACCAAGTCCTGTAGAACCCTAGTGAGACCTGGTTGACCTGGGTTGCATTCAGATGCACTCTCAAAACTGAGTTTAGGCCATCCCATTGAGGCAAGAGTCTTCTCCTGATTATGCGATTTCTTTTCTGAATGCTTGGGTTCTTAAACACTTTGTTCAGGGTTTTAGTGCTCACAAGTTGATGTGCTGTTGGCCATGATTGCAAAATAATTATATCCCTCTTTTAGAGTTCACTATTGTCATTTTAATAGATTCAGGCAATAACCTCCATGAAGGTTCTCTAGGTGCTTCAGAACATCATCTATTGTTTTTTCGTACTATGGAAACTTCCATTTCCTTCTAGCCAGGTGGTCCAAGCTATTATAGCAGGCACTATGTGCTAGATGGAGGTATTAGTGGTATTGGCAGGTTGATGATATTGACATATAATGAAGTTCTCTAAAGAACATGGTATACCCAATAAAATATTGAAGTTTTGAAGGAAAAGATTCTAGTTTTTCCTAGAAAATTCACAAATCAGATGATTCATCTCTTCTCCTTTGTTGGCATAAAATGCACCAAGGAGGTATTGGATTCCTCTTTACTTGGGCTGTTTTCTCCTCAGAAATTTTCCATGCATTGCAATCCATTAAAAAGTTTTTGATTTTGGCCGAGTTGTTGAGTCTCAGGTATTTTTCCATACAGTAGAATTGGAAGATTTTGGGGTTTTTTTGATTAAAAGATTGCAAGCCACCAAAACTGTTGTATCTGCTTTGTCTTTATTAAACTGCCCATAAATTTTTCATACTCATTATTCCATGGGATTCTAAAGCTACAAAAGCAGCTGGAACATTTGTCTTTAATATATTTAGGAATCTTATTAACTCGGGCTACACTTTCCCAAATTCTGTTTCATTCATTTTGGCTTTCTTTTGTTCTCCTCTAATCCTTAAATTTATTGCCCAAATCCTAAAAAGGAAAGGTTGGAGTGCTTTAACCAGTTTCTTGTATCAATGGCTCAACCTCTATCCATGGCGCTTCCAAGAAAGTTGAGTTTTTTTTCCATTGTCGATATTCCAAGAGGCAGCTTTCAGGATAAGGAGAATCTTTGTTAGTTGTTATCCATACAGATGATCCTTTTGAAAGGGAATTTGTAATGACGATTCTTTTTGGATCTATATTATCTAGGTATTTTTCTTTGATAATGCAACTCCACAATCGGTTCTTCTCTTTGTCCTCTAGACACGCTTGGAACTTGAATGGGCATCTGCTATCTTACAACCGTATCAGGAAGATCATGGAAGGGACTTGCATTTTTACCAATGTCTCGTTCCGACGGCTTATCCTTTATCCATGCTTCCTCCCAAAGTTTTTCTTGTTTCCATTGTTGATTATTCAAAAGGCAATTTCAGGTTAAAGGTAGTGCTTCAATTAGATGGTATCTTGTGTCTTTCATTGTGATTCTTGTATTGCATACTTAGTTTTCTGCTGTTTTTTTTTTTTTGGATAGTTGATTGAGGGTTGGAGGGTCCCTCACCCATTTATTAAACAAAATAGCGAGAATACAACCACCGAAAACCAAACATAACCAGATGGTCATAGATTGGTCGAACAACAAAAAGAAACACACCCCAAAGGGCGAGCCAACCAAAAACAAACCTTGTAGGGCCAAACTAAACTAACCTAAGCCAAAAAAAAAAATGGGTGACCAGCCAAAAACCTAATCACCCAATGGCAGCCTACAAACTGCCACCCCCATCCACCATTGGGGAGCCACCATCGAAACCACTGCTACCACCCTTCTGTAGCACCCACGGTAACTGCCGCTTCATCCACCAACCACCCTTGCCTCACAACTGGCCCGACACTGCCACTAGACTCCCCCTTAGCTAAGCCACCAACATTTAGTATCACCTTTGTCCTCCTACGCAGACGAGGTCTACCCACTTGTTTCAAACCGAATGCTCCTCCCTACCCTAGTGCCGCAACGACACTTTCCAGGCAAGCCCTCATGTGGTTTGAGGTTGCTCGCCGCCTTGTGAGAGGTTCCCCCCATCACATGAGGGGAGGTCTCCGGAATGGGAGTATGTGTGCCATAGAGACGGGCTAGCAAATTGACCACTGAAGCCATCCTGGATGACTTGTGCTTAATTCAGTCACCACCGATGCCATCAACATCCTCAGAGCATTCAAATCCAGCACTGGTAGCAGCTTACCCATCGGCCCAAGATTTTTGAGAAAATTTTGAATGAATTGAAGATGCTCCACCAAGTTGCAAAATCTATCCTCCAAGTCCTTGAAAGCTCATAGGGGAACAAGCCCTTGTCCCTCCTGCGCAGTGAAAATCTGGGAGCGTTGCTCTCCAAGTAATATTTCCTCATTTGCAGTTTCCAACCCCCATCTGAAGCCCAGGTGTATAATCCTAACTACAACTGCCAATGTAAACTCTTTGCCCTTCGTCTCCATGAGAAGATTGCCCACAAAGGTCAAAGCAATCAACAAATTCACCTTCACCCTAAAGCTGGTCTCCAGGAACACCAAACCTATGATCTCCTTAACCCCCTGCAAGACACTCCTAGACTGGACAATGAACACCTTCTTCAGATGGTCATCCACCACCTTCCCCTAAAAAGCCATCTCCCTCTTAGCCGCCTTTACATGTAGAAGAGGTTCGCTCAACATTGCCTGCATCATTCTTTCCATCCTTGCAATCTCTTCCACCTCACATACACAACATGCGCTTCCCAATGCAGATGACGAAACCTCCCACCACAAGCGTAAATAAATGCCAATTGCCACTTCCCAATTGTGCAATGTAGGAGAGTAGACATTACATCTCAAGCGTGGGAAGTGTTGCCACAATAATGAATACAACCATCCATATCTTGCCATAATGCACACGGCCCTCGCAAACAAACCCAAGCTATGCAAAGCAAATTGACCTTCAGCCATCCATGCATCTCGATTATTATCTATAATGACATCATTAGCTTGTGATATGCTCCTGTTGGAAAGGCCATCCGCTACCGAATTTGCTTCACGGAAGCAATGATTGGTTTCCCAAGCGCTAAAATCATCTAGAATATCGTAGCTCTGGTTAAAAACGTTCTCAACATTCCATGAAAGCACCTTTCTATTCCTTAGATTCTGAATAACAACCATCGAGTCTCCCTCAATCACCACCCGATTGATACCACACTGAACCAACAAATTCAGTCCCAACACCAGGGCCTGTGCTTCAACTTCATTATTGGTCCCATCAACAAGTTTCATCGAAGCAGCTCTAATTAACGAGCCAAAACAATTGCATACAACGCATACTACCCTTGATGCACCTAGATTTCCCCTTGCAGCCCCATCAAAGTTTAATTTGAACATCCCTGGAGGGGGAGACAACCATTCTGTTTTCCCAGCACGTCGCATTGCCTTTGAGCCCACGATTGACCCATTAACGGGGGTTTTCTGCTGAATGTTTTGTGTATGTGTTTCCTAATTTTTTTGCTGAGTGTTTTGTGAGGATGAAGATTCTTTCTAGATCCATATTGTCTAGGTATTTGTCTAAGAATATAACACCAAAGTTGGTCCTTTCTAAATCTTGCCCATCTGAAGAAATTTGGAATACAGACCTTATTCGAAGCTGCCAATGGAAAGTTCCTCAGGTCCCTCGTACCTTGCCATATGAATTTCCCACATCGTTCCTTTTATGGATTCAACTATGCTTGCTAGGACCTGAAGTATAGAAAACCAATCAATAGGGTTGATTGAAGAGCAAATATGAGGAATGTTAGTGACGACACTCTCCCTTACAAATATCTCTCATTGTAAATATCAAAATATGCACTTGGATTAGTCTGCTTGAGCCTTCCTAACAACATGCATAATTCAATAACCGAGGTATTTTCCAAACTTCTAGATTCAAAGACCACAATTAATTTCCTTGAAAATGCCCATGCTAGCCCTTCGAATATGAAACTGGGCTTCCCCATGTCACCTTATTCATGGATGTCATGTCTTTTTGGCTGGAACAATACAATTTTTTGATATCACGAGAGTGTCCGTTTCTTAAGTTTCCTTGCCCAGAGCAATTAGACTGCTGGATGTTGAAGTATTTTTGGGCCTTCTCACACTTTCTTATAAGAGAATCTCATTCAACTTGATGAGATACTTGGTGAATACTTTATTCCACAACTTATTTTCACTAACTGGAAAAATGCATGTTTCAGAATCATAATAAGAGGGCCTCCATTATGTAGAGATGTGAGGGATACGAAATTTTGACATGTCTGACTTCTTTATTCAGGCATGAGAATGAAAGATGTTACATATTTAGATTCTTCTTGATATGTCAAAGAGTATATGACATGTCCTACCCGTACCACTATATTATAAGGCCAGCAATATCAAATTTCTTGTTATAAATCTGTAACCTTGAGAAAACCCAATCGCCTACCTCAAATGCTGGTGCTGGACCTGTTTAAATTTCATCCTATCTTGGGCCAATTTAATGTCCTCCTTAGCCGTAACATTATTTGCTGATTATTCTTGAGAGAATAATGAAAATCTCACACTTATGTTTCTTCAGTGGTCCAATTAATGATGGTTGTGGCTGTGTAAGGCCTGAAATGGTGACATTCCAATAGATGTATGGTATGTCTTTTGTATCGATTTTCTGCCAAATGCAATGGCCTGCATCATAATTTCTTAGGTTCCGTTTTACACACTTGTTAATAATATTTATTTGCCCATTTGTTTGACAGTGATAACTCATGCTTAGAGTAAGGTGTTACCAACAAATTTAAAAAGCTCATTTTAAACATTGGAAAATTTGAATCTCACTCCCTAATATTAATAATGCTCTTGTACGACCATGCAACCTATAGACATGCGGTCATGAGCATCACCTTGTAAAATGTTTTCATAAAATGTGCATTCATGGGCTTCTAAATAATTCCACTATTTTAAAAATTTACTGAACTTAGTTTTGTGACCCCTTATTACACTATATTCTAAAATGGTCATACCATTACCAACATGGAAATTCTGAAATAAGCTCCTGAGATGAATTCACATGGTATTCTCAGATGCCTAGGGTGACACCTCATGGACATGCTGCGTATATAATATAACAATTTGGGAGGTTGGTGTATACCAGGGTACCAAAAGGACACATTAAAAATCTAAGTTACTAAGAAAATGAAGCAGAAACCAAAAGGAAAATCGGAAACCTTGATTTTCTAGGAACCTTCAGAAATTAAACGATGAAGAAACATCCCTATGAAAAAGGAGAACACATATACACATACACATATATATTTGCTTGATTAGTTGGGGGGTCATATTGGCCCTATATATATATATATATATATATATATATATATATATATATATATATATATTGCTTGACTAGCTGGGGGTTCTATTGGCCTCCCGCTCCCCTGCCCTTAAAGATAAAAAAGCATTACAAAATGAAATGGAAAGTAATGTATAACTGAGGCTGTAATCAGCCTTACAACGACCACCATGGTTGAAAACGTAAGCACCAATGGCTCAAGACTATGAATGACAAGACAGAGCAGAGCCAATACAGGGCATAACCATGCCCAACACCAAATACTAGAAAACAAAATTAGAGATCTGAAGACACACATCACTCTAGAACCAAGTTGAAGAAGACCACCACTGTCCCGCAGGTCCATGCAATCTGCTCCAAGCACCCAGACGTTGATTATTTGCGTGCAGAGCCTGTAATTCTGCAGCCAGAATTTACCGGGCTCATAAGCTTTTCTTACTTTTATTTCTAACACACACACACACTCTCATACAGACAGAATAAACAACCGTCAAAATTTTGTGCATAAAAAGATAAATAACCTTGGAAATGCCTTGAATGCCATGGAAATGATGGGAAGTATTTGGAATAGTCCCAGTATGGATACTCCTCAGTGTTTTCCAAAAATTTCCAGGGCACGGTGAAACGAGGACCCTTTGTGATGTTTTTTGCAACTTACCTAAAAATACTATGAATGAGGCGATACAACAAATGAGATCAAGAGAGAAATATTTAGAATAACATGATCTACTAAGAGTAAGATGGGTTAGACTCTTGAGGCATGTGCACCACCATGTGGAATGCATTTTGAATTTCAAGGTAGAAGGTGAGCTCGCTCAAACTCTCTCTATTGATCTAGTAAAATGATTTTTGGATACAACTGGAATGAAAAAACTCTGTTCATAAGAGAGAGACTAACCACAATAACCCTAATCAATATTAAGACCTTAGTTCATTGTGGACTTTCAAAACATAACATGTAATAGCCCTAAGTACCTAGGACCACAACTTAAATTTCAAAATATGAGCTTATAAACAAAATGTCTTGATACGTGCAATAACATTAGAGCTGTTTGTAGGTAGGCAACATGTACTCCCCCTTGAGATGAGAAGTCTTTGATGGTGCTTTTGTTATGTGTCACTCTCCTTTGATCCATTCCCATGGCATTTCCTCTCGAATATTTCATTGTTAGAGTTAGTAAATGTCCTTGTCAAGTTTTTCATGTCTTTGTCAAGTTTTTCATAGTTCTTGGCAAAAAATTGGTTTCCATGGAAGACTGAAATTGCTACCAAAGGAGACAACAGATGCAAAGAAACTAATTGTTTGAAACAAGCATTGAATTGAAACTTGTGGGATTTACCACCTAAAGCCAGATGATTCACAATCTTCAACCTTTGTGGGAGCTTGATGTAGGAGCATCCGAGTTCACGAGTAATCTTGCATCAACCAAAAACACGTGTTGGATTTTTGTGCACGATTGTGTGCCTATGTACATGTTTGTGTGACTTGTTGGCCTTGTCGACAATGTTGTGCGTGTGGAAGAAGATCGACAACAATTCTGATAAAATCGTCAAGGTTCAAACATGTTCGGAAAGTCATGAAGAGACGGTTTCAGTCATCTCCTAAAGGTCAAGTGACCTTCTTGGGACGTTGATGAAATTGCCGCTTAATGCAAGTCGTGGTTTCAAAACCACCTATCTACATTAACTGGTGGTTACGTAACCACTAGTTTGCGGTAATTGACAATTTCACTTGTGGTAAAAAAACACGAGTAACTGCCCAAATTTTCATTTTTGGACGTAGACCGTTTTCCAAAGCAAAGGGGACTAGAAGAGGCTTGCAAGATATACTAGTGCTAGGCAAGAAAGATTTGGATCCTTTTTTTGGAAGAGCTGGTAATTAGTTGGAAGGGGATCAAATTTGGAAGGGAGAGAGTTCCAACTCCAGGTAGGTAAAGTAGAATAGAGTTTAGCTCTAGAAGAGAGTAAATTAGAGCTTGAAAAGCCTTTGATTGTGATGTATATTCAATAGATAGTGTAACCAGTCCATGTGAGACTATGATAGTGTTGTCTTCTTCATAGTTTAGTAATGGAAAGGTGTGTGCGTATGAATCTCTGTAATACTGTAATGTTCATTCAATAAAGAGTGTGCTTAGTTTCCAATCTGAGTTATTTTGTTTGTGTGTGCCCATTTGAGAGTGATTGTAAGTCCTGGCTGGGGAGTAAGGCAAACATTAATTTGCCGCCCTCATTCTTGTTGTAGCAATTGGTATCAGAGCAAGGTTTGTCTTGCTGGGTTGAGAGTGTGAGGCTCTGGTTGAGTCCGTTGCAAGTTTTGAAAGAGAAACCAATATTGTTGAAGACATAGCACACAAAGGAGTACCTCTTAGAGGAGGAAGGGCACCTAGAGTTGCCAGACTTGGTAGAGATGTTAAGAGGAATATAAGTGAGATTGGATGCAATGGAAATTGCACAAAGAAGAGGAAATACAATTACAGATGCAAGGGATGATGATGAAGTAGGAACTCAAGAAGTTCAAGTCAAAGAGTTGGTTGATGAACTAAAAGATAGAATTTTGAAATCCATTGCAAAGATGGGAATCAAGCCAAAGTTGGACACCCCTAGAAATGGAGGAAGTTTATGCCCAGAGGATTTTATATATTGGATCATAGAAGTGGAGAAATATTTTGACTATGAGTCAATGGAGGACCCCAAGAGAGTGAAGTTTGGCTGCACCATGTTGAAGGGACATGCATCCTTGTGGTTGGATCATATGTAACTAGAAAGGGAGAGAAGAGGCAAAGACATAATCAAAACTTGGGATAGAAAGGTTGCAAAATTGAGAGGCAAGTTTTTACCTTTTGATTATCAATTAAGTTTGTTCAAGAAGTTGCAAAATTTGAGATGGAGAAATGAGTGTGAAATACTACACGGAGGACTTTTACAAGCTCACTATTAAAGCTGGTCATGTGGAGGATGATAAAGAGAAGATCTCAAGGTATGTAAACAGTGTTTGCATTTCAATACAAGATGAACTTGGAATGTTCAAGTTCAAGTCAATAGAAAAAGCCTATCAATATGCATTGAAAGTGGAATAAAAGTTGTCAAGGAGGCAACAAAATACATCTAGCGATAGAGGAAGATTAACAAGAGGAAGAGGACAAACAAATAGTGGTAGAGGACAAGGTACTCATGAAGGAGAAGCTAGCGCTTCTCAAAATCAGAATCAAACACAAAGAGGAAGGGGATATCATTTAGGAAGATGATGCTTTGGTAGAGGAAGATGTAGAGGATTCATGGATAAGTGCTTTGAATGTGGAGATGTTGGACATAAAGCTTTTGAATATCTTGAAGTATTTTTAGAACAATAGGAGGATTGAAGCAAGCAATCATATTGCTCATGCAGATAAGGAGAGTGTTGCATCCCCAAATTGCATGGAAGAATCGACGCATGATGAAACTCATATGATTAAAAGAGTGCTATTGAAACCAGTCAAGGAGGAGAATGAACTGATGCAAAGAATCTTTTCTGGACTATATGCAAGGCGGGAGGTAAGTGTTGTAAGGTTATTGTTAATAGTGGTAGCATGGATAATTTTGTTTTAAATGAAATGGTAGAGAAGCCTGGGCTGAAAAGGATAGTGTCGCCCAGTGTGTACAAGGTTTCTTGGTTGCTTAAAGGTCATCAAGTATTAGCAAATGAATAGTGCATGGTTAGTTTTTAGATTGGGTCTTACAAAAATGAGGTTTTGTGTGACATAATGCCCTTGGATGTATGTCGTGTGCTGTTTGAAAAACCATGGTAATTTGATAGAAATGTCGTGTATAATGGTAGAGCAAACACTTGCACCCTTGTGAATTATGGAAAGAAGTTGACATTGTGCCCATTGAAGGAAAAAGGGGAATATATTGACAATAGTCCTAAGGTTTTGTTGGTTCCTGGTAAATTGTTTTCGAGGGAGGCAAATAATAGAAGGCATGTTTTGCTTTAATTCCTAAACCTATGAAAGTTGTGATCGCAAAAGAGGTGAGTGAAATTCCACTTGAAGAAAGGATGGGTTGTGTGAGTGACTTATGTCATTCGGAATGTCAAACGCACCTATGACATTCACGAGACTCTTGTATGAAGGGCTGAAGCCTTACTTGGATACGTTTGTCCTTGATTTTTAGGGGCATTTGTTGCATTTGATGTTGGTGTTGCAAAGGTTGAAGGAGGAGAAGTTGCCGGTCAACTTTAACAAGTGTAGCTTCATGAAGGAGGAGCTGATCTATTTGAAATTTGTAAGCTTACATGATGGGTTGAAAATGGACTTGGAAAAGGTAAGAGCAATTTTTGAATGGCCATCACCTAGAAGCATGTTTGAAGCAAGAATATTTTATGGGTTAGCTAGTTTCTATAGGAAATTCATAGAAACTTTAGTGGTATGTGTATCCATTACAAAAATGATGAAAAGTGATAGGAAAGAGTTCAAATGGACTGTTGCAGTAGAGAAGAGTTTTTTCAGATTTTGGAGAAAAATGTGATTGAGCAAACATTGTTTGCTTTGGTGGATATCAAAAAAGTATTTTAGGTTGATTGTGATGCTAGTGGGACAGTCGTAGGAGTAGTCTTGAGTCAAGAAAGTGAGCTTATTGCTTACTTTAGTGAGAAGTTGAATGAAACAAAGTGGAAGTATTCCGTTTATGATCAAAAGTTTTATGCTATGATACAAGCTCTCAAAGCTTTTATGTGTTGTATATGGATCATAAAGCACTATAGTTTATAAACAGCCAAGGCAAGTTGAATAAAAAACACATGAAATGGGTGGTGTTTCTTCAAAGTTATTCATTTATTTTGAAGCATAGGAGTGCCAAGTCAAACAAAATGGCAGATGCTTTGAGTAGGAGAGTTGTGATGAATGAGATGAGAATGGAAATAGTTGGGTTTGACTCAATGAAGGAGTTGTATGAAGAGGATTTGGATTTTCAAGATGCACGGGCAACGTACATGAATCCAACTAGCATGGATAGAACTCCATGGCCGGCATATTTGTTGCAAGATGGGTTGTTGTTCAAAGAATAATGATTGTGTATTCTTCAAGGATCAATGAGTGAGAATTTGATAAGGGAGAAGCACAATGGATGCCTAGCCGGTCATTTTGATGTTGATAAAACATTGGCTCAGCTGAATGAGGATTATTAGTGGCCGAGATGAGTGTAAATGTGAAGAAGTTTGTACAAGGGTGTAGAGTTTGCCAACATGCTAAGGGCAAAAGGAAAAATATGGGTTTGTATCAGCGTTTACCAATTTCGGAAAGGCCATGGGAGGAGATAAGCATAGATTTCATTATTGGGCTGCCAAGAACATGAAGAGGTAAGGATTCTATCTTTGTTGTTGTTGATAGATTTTTCATAACAACAAACTTCATAGCATGTAAGAAGACGAGTGATGCCACACACATTGCCAATTTGTTTTTCAAAGTAGTGAGATTACATTGTTTGCCAAAGAGTATAATATTGGATAGGGATAAAACGATTGCTGGGCAATTTTGGAGGCCTTTATGGAGGAAATTAGGCACAAGGTTAGATTTCAGTTCAGCCTATCATCCTCAAACAAATGGACAAACAAAGGTAGTGAATAAAAGCGTTGAGATACTTGGTAGAAGTCAAGTCTAAACAGTGGGACATGACTTTGGCACAAGTTGAG
Organism: Torreya grandis; assembly: GCA_037957365.1. NCBI lineage: Eukaryota > Viridiplantae > Streptophyta > Pinopsida > Cupressales > Taxaceae > Torreya > Torreya grandis. The sequence continues at coordinate 1,570,262 of JARHVA010002871.1, forward strand.
TTTGCTTACAACAACTCAATGAACAAAAATACAATAATGAGTCCTTTTCAGATTGTGTACGGTTGCAGCCTTAGAGGTGTTTGTGAAGTAAGAAATATAGTTGGTATGGGATGAAGAAGCGCTGAAGCAGAGGACTACACAACATGTATGCATGATGTGCATATAAAAGTGGAGAAAAGGTTGGAAATGCATGTCATTAAGTATAAGTAATGTGCAGATCAAACAAGAAGAGAACAAGAGTTATAAGTAGATTGCTTTGTTTTGGCATGTTTGCATAAAGAGAGGTTCCCTAAAGGAAAGTACAATAAGCTCAAATGGAAGAAGATTGGGCCTTGAAGAATTGAGGAGATTTTCATGCTTATGAGAGAGAGGATCTCATGAAAAGTTCATGAACGAAAGTACAATAAGCTCAAATGGAAGAATATTGGGCCTTGAAGAATTGAGGAGATTTTCATGCTTATGAGATAGAGGATCTCATGAAAGGTTCATGAGCAGAGCTCATGGACAATTTCATTTACCTTGTGTGCCTAATGTAGGAGCATTTAGGCTCACAAACAATCTTGCATCAACCAAAAACATGAGTTAGGTTTTTTTGCATGATTGTGTGTGTGTGCATGTTTGTGCAACTTGTCGGTGTTGTTGACAATGATGTGTGCGTGGAAGAAGATCAATAATAGTGCTGAGGACATTGTTAAAATTTCAGCATGTTAGAAAAGTCACGAAGAGACAATTTCAATCATATCCCAAAATTTGATTGACCCTTTTTGGAACGGTAATGAAATTGCAGGAGGCGTTTTGAAACCATCGATCTACAGTAACCGGTGGTTATGTAATTACCGGTCTGCAGTAACCCGCAATTTCGTACATGGTGAAATGCAAAATATAAGTAACTGCCCAAATTTTCATTTTTTTGATGTGGACCATTTTCCAAAGCATAGGGTAATCGAAGAGACTCGCAGGATGTCAGTGTCGAGCAATAAAGTTTTGGACCCTTCTTTTGCAAGAGTTGGAAGGGGATCAAATTTGGAAGGGAGAGAGATCCAACTCTAGGAAGGCAGAGCAGAATAGAGTTTAGCTCTAGAAGAGAGAGAAAGAAGCAAAGCTTAATAAGCATGCAAATGTGATGCTTGTTCAATAGATAGTGTTCAGTAAAGGAAATGGTGTGTGATTCTGAATTTGTGTAATACTGTAAGGTTCATTCAATAAAGAGAGTGTGTTTGGTTTCCAATTTGAGTTATTTGTGTCTATGTGTGTCCATTTGAGAGTGAGGGTAAGTCCTAGCTGGGATGTATGGCAGCGATTAATTTCCCCCCTCAATCTTGTCTGCATTAGAGCCCTAGATGACTATGGTGGTAATATTCTCAATCATTTACATTGATCCTCTCATCTCCAAATCTATAGGCAATTAATTAGAAGCAACACAGATCCAGCATATTGCCCATGCTTTCTGTTCCAAGATGAGCAACAAGTAATCCCATACAGATATTTGTCTCATAAATATTTATCATTCATAAAATACATTGATGTGCAATTGCAAATGTGACATGATACCTATATGACACTTTATCACCTATATGTAAAGATATCATATGAATCTTCTTAGAATTGCAATCCTACCATGGCTAACAATACACTTTCTTTTCCATGATGGAATTTGATCAATATTACTACCTTCTAAAAATTAAGGTCTGCTCACTCTGCAAATTACAAGAAGAGTTTATGAGAAAATCTGACACCCGATTGCATCCTTTGGGACATGGACAAAGTTATTGTGGGGAAAAACAAAACCTACCTGTTTAGCTTTCAATATCAGATCATTTAATCTTCATGCGAGGACCAAAACATTCAAAATTAGAAAATATGCCGAGCATCAGCCGTCACTATTTGAGTTGGATTGGCATCCTTAATGCTGTCTTCATGTTGCTGCCTTAACCTCAGCTTTATTATTTTTTGTTTTTGCTTCTAAGTTAATCAATTTAAGTAACAAAGAAATTCTGTCATCATTCCATAAAACAGCTCCTTCCCTGTTTGGAGATGGATTTCCCCACATGATCTCCTGTCTTTTGTACTAGCATAAAGTGAAGTAGGGATATACAGAGCATGCAGGCTCCACTGGTAGTATTTTCTTTTCCAAATGTTCTGAATTTGCAAGGGGAACTGTGCATTGATCTTTTTATCTTTATCTTTTTTGCATTTACTCTCTAAAATTAAAGGTTTACTATGAGTTTTATGTATTCTTTTTGGCAGGTTACAGTGCAACTATATCTGCTCCTCATATGGTGAGTATTCTATAATTTTGATGCTCTTATGCTGACTTATCTTGGTAATTGATTTATGTTTTTTGAGTTATCATATGGGTATCTTCTTCATCTAGAGTATAAATTGAGATTTCCATCTTGAAGACTGATTATTGAGTTGGATGACTGATATTTGTTTGGAAGATTGCTTAAACTGCTTAACTACTCATCAAGTATTGGCCTATTTGATATGATGAGTTCTCCGAGCTTAATCACCATTTTGCTTTTAACACAAGATCTTTTATCTTGTCATATTAAACCATCATATTTATTTTATATTTCTAACCTAATTCCAAGTGGCTCTTCTACTTCTCTAACCAATAGTTTCAAATGGCCCGTATGTTCTAGAATCTCCGAAAACTGTTTTTCAAATCTTCAATCTCTCCTCTTTTAAACATTTTTCTCTTATTTTTTGTTCTATTAAAACCTCATTTTTAATCTATGTTCCGGAACTCATTGTCAAGTGCCTTTTCTACTTCTCTGACCTATATAAGTTTGGATAGATCAATAAGTTCTAAAATCTCAACTTAGAACTGTTTAGCAAGTTTTTATCTACTTCTCAGTTGAACATTCTTGTAATTTCTGATCCAGGACACTATTTATCTTGAAGAAGGCTTTTCCTATTTTTCATGTAGCATTTCAAGGCTGGATTATTAGCCTGCGCAAGCATACTATCTTGGTTTGCACTTCATTTAGGGAAATTTATGCTGAAGCTGTCTGTATAATTTCTGTGTGTATATTCCAACTCAAAATATTTAATGGTTTTGCATTCTGACTTTTCATTTATTTGATAAATATGACGTGGACTATTGTGTCTATTTATAATGGTATGTTTTCAACTTGAGATCTAGTCGAGATCTTTTAGTAGAATGCATACCATGGATGTTTTGTGAAGCACTTTTCCTTTGTGACCACAAACATGCCTCAGATTATGAGAACATTCTTTTGATTGTAGATAAGATTTATTAATTTTAAAACCTACACAAGTATGTTTAATTGATGTCAGATTCTGTTGGGAGACCCTTGCAGAAAGGTCTTTGAATGTCAAATTTGCACCCAAGTAAGTGAGGCAATGTTGCTATATGCCCATGGATTGTTTTATGGTATTCATGCATGGGCATAGGGCCAGTTTTTTATTGTTTTTGGCTTATGCCATGTGACATAGGGCTGCCGATACCCAAAGATACATGGGCATTTTGGTTGTAAGAAGTGTATACCAAGTACAAAAACTGTGGCAGATTTCTCAAACATTTCCTAATTCGGCCAAATGCCTTTACTTTTCTAAATGGTCCACAACCTTAACTCACCTCAAGGTGGATGCTGACTGATTTTTCTGATCCAAGCCCAAAGTGTTTGGTAGGGTAGAGGATTGTGAGGATTTACAGCTGTTTGTTCATTTTCTACCAGAAAAACTGCTTTATCACTTACCATTTCATTGTTTTAAAATTTCATTCTTTTACGGAAATGCTATAGCAAGACTAGTCGCATTGGTTGGGTCATTGGTCCTTGGGAGTGGATGGTTCTCTATGGAAACTAGGCAATGCCTTTATAAGGGGTGACTTTTAAAAATAAATAAATAGAAGAGACCCAAAGGAGAGCCTATCCATATGTTGGGAAATGACTCCAAATTCCGATATCACTATTCTAGGATGAAATGGTTTGATCTAAGCACAAGCTAAATATTGGGGGTTAAAGTTATCTGTAGACATGTCAAGAAACAGTCCGAGTATGTTAAGGAATTTGTAAAGAGCAATGTATTTCGTAAGGGAAATTTGGCATTCTCGTCTTCTCTCATTCATATATGAAAGATATTGCCTTAATCTTTTAGGCATGACCATTTGTTCTTTTGAATGTTTAATTGATGCCTAGAAAGTAAACTTGTTATAATTGCATAGAATGAAAGATAATATTTATGTCCATGAATGACCAAAGTTGGTCAATGGGAGTCGAAAGTACATCTAATTATTCTAGCAAGGAGTGGAAACTGAGCCAACATCTAAAAGAAACAAGAGGCTAAAAGTTAAAAGCACCACTAGAAAAGACTCTAGCTGGGGTTTAACCCCTAAACATGTAAAAGAAGATAAGCCATATATTGAAAATATTAGAAATAACCTTTTGCATGGAGGGCCCTTTGCTTATGATGATAAAGCTGATGGTGGCCATGCATAGAGGAAAAAATCCAGGACCAACATCTTCATTAATCGTTGTGAAAGATTGGATACAAGTTTTGATGATGCCCATAGGATCATAGTTTACAAACTCGACAACTACTTGCCGAGTGAGATCGCAGGCGAGTAATGGCAGGAAATAATTGTGAGTTTTTGGGTTTTGGGCCTGTGGTGAGTAATGTGCTAGTACTCGCCACATCTGCGAGTACTATGTCCCATGGTAATAAGTGTCCAAAACACAAATAACGTGCACAAAACGTTGCAAACACATCCAGAATGCTGAAAAAATGCAGGATACACAAAATTTTGTCCTTCATAAGCGTACATGCCCCCACAATCGAATTACACAACATTTGGATTGAATTGGAGGGAAGAGAAAATTGTAGATTCTTGTATAAGTATCAGTTTGTTGTTGACAGTTGTATTTGCATGAATCGTGATTATGTGATTTTGTACTTTATTTGTATTCAATCTAATAGAAAACACTTCCCCAACGTTTTACAGAATCGTTTGATACATTTTGTAAAATATGTATTTTTTTTTTGTTTTTTTAATAAATTTATGTATTTTTTTAAGTTGCTGAGGATTGTTGAGTAATGGCAAGTGGCTGCCAAGTATTTTCTGATTAAATTTTTAGGGGGTACTCACCAAGTACGGGTATGCGAACTATGCATAGGATAATGGCTTGGGCTAAGTGGGCTTAGTTGGGAATTTCACGGACGATGCAAGGAGCGTGTACACACATTAAATTTTCTTTACTAACATTTTTTTTGTCTAGGACTTGTTGGCATATTAAACTCCCATATTCGGGATTGTGGTAGGTTGGTTTTGAACTAACTTCGTAAGAGATGCATCGTTGGTTCCCTCATACCACCACCATACCACCTTAATATCAGAGTTGTCATCCTTTGGCTTCATTAGTCTTCCTTATGACCACTCTCTAAAACTGCCTTGTCATCCGAATGTCATCGGGTAGAATGACGACTTTTTGATTTATCTTGATCTAGCGGACACCGATGGCATACTATTTTCCTTGTTTTGGAGCGACTACTGTGGTCAAGCCAATTACATTGGCTAAAACCAAAACATGATTTTAGGGATCTGTACCCCAATTTAAAGGATTAATTTGTCCATTTCTAGATCTTATGTTATGATTTGTGCTTGCAGTTTCCATTAGGGAAGATAAAGAAGGATAGGGTAAAGGATTTCAACGAAGGAAGACAAGTTGCATTAAACGCCTTGGCGATTCAAGAGTAGGAGCTACGTCGGTGAGGTACACCAAGTTTTTGAAGTCCTCATAGGCCTTGAAGATCAAAGAGTAGGAGCTGCGCCGGTGAGGTACACCAAGTTTTGTAAGTCCCCAATTGTAGTCTACTTAAGGTTTCTTCTATCCATTTTGGCCCTACCTAAAATTGTCGCACACAAAGTGCTCAAAGCTAAGGTAGAGATTAATATGGTAACAAGTTGACTCGAGGTAAGTATCTTTAACCCTATACCCTTTATCTTATGCATGGTTAGATTATGAATTTTGTATGTACCATTTCATTTATAGCACATGCTTATTACCATTTACCTTATTATTTCCTTTTCTCTAGTACAACCCTTTACCACAATCCCTGACCTAAATACCACAATTCAAGCTTATTACTTATTTGTATGCTAGTTCTATTAAGTTCTTCTACCCTTGTCTTTAAGTAAAGGTTGCATGTGTAGGATCCTACTTCTAGACTGATCATGACCTTTAGTTACAATCTAGATTATTTAATGCATTATGCAATAACCTCCTCTTGCCTACAACCAGAGCCACACTTTGGGATTGTCATACTCATGTGTTGGACCTAAAATGACATTTTGCCTTTTACTTATAAACAAGGTTGTTTATGTGGGCTCAATACATTATGGTGTACCCGACATCAATTTTACCCCATCTTTGGTTGGGATTTCTTCATGTTTCCCCATTTCAACCAATTTTCAACCATTTCTTGCTTCCCAAATGTTTTGCCCCTTTGATTCCCTACGGGTTATTCTCCCATTCCAATGATGGAATTCTTTCAATTAGATCAAGATACCACCAAATGGTCTGACTTTATCTAAATGCCATCCATTCCTGATTTTGAGTGCAATATGGCTTCATCTACTCTCAATAAGTCCCAACTAGATGTGACACTAGGTCCTCTAACAAATCCAATCAAGCAAAGCCGCTTCTACAAGAAGATAGTGACCAAGAGGGAGAACCGATGGACAACATTGAGTTAACCTCTGAAATCCAACAATTCTTAGGGAAAAGCCCTCACACTATTCGAGAAAATCTCCTAAAGAAATCCAACTCCTCATAAGTTCCCTACAAAATACTCCTCCCTCTAGCATGGGGGCAACACATGTAAACATCATCTATCCCAACAACATGGTAGCAAGCCACACCAATACCATGACTTATCCTCTATTTTACCAACTCATAAGTTCCCTACATGATACTCCTACTAGCATGGGGGCAACACATGTAAACATCATTTCTCCCAACAACATGGGAGCAAGCCACACATACCATGACTTTCCCTCTATTTTATATGTCTACAACCTCATCAATTTCTACCTCAATGGTGGGTGCTACAACTAGACTTCATCCCCTAGGTATACTTGAGCAAATCAAAAGCACTAAATGGATCATACTCAAATATTCATGCAAATGTTGGATTGAATGGCCAAATGCAAACTGCGACCAATAACCAAATGGTGCAAATGCAAACACAAATCATGCAAATGACAAATCTCCCTTAACGAATCTATTGGGGACCTATTAATCAATGGCTCCCTCCTTATAGATGGTAATGGGAATAGGTCCAATTGAAAACAAAGTGCTTCAAACATTGCAAAACGAACCCTTAGCACACTATATTGCAGCCATGGATATTGGAGGAATCTCTCCAACTATCACTTATGACGGGTCAATCAACCCTACCTTACATCTTAAAGCTTTTGGAAATCTATACAAGGATTTGATGAAAACCAATACCTATGCAACTACTAAAATCTAGCGAAAACTCTCACTAGAGATGCATTAAAATGTTATAACCAATTGAAACTTCATTCCATGATTCATCATGAGGGCTAAGTCAATGCTTTTGTCCAAGAAGTGCAATACCTTGATTTACACAAAGACAATTTGTGAAACTTTGTCAATGAAAAACAAGACAATGAATCTGCCCATGACTTCATCAAATGATGGAAGTCCTTGGCTTATAAAACTGAACACAACTTGAGTGAAAAAAGTTTGTTCAAATTATTCATCATTGCCTTAGAACCGAGATTACAAGACAAAGTATGATCTTTTTCTCCTAAGACCTTAAAAGAAGTTTTTGACCAAACCAAGAGACAAGATTACCTTATGAGACAATTGAGAATCCTCAACAACAAAAACAAGTCGCTAGAGTTCTCAAAAATAAGAATTGACACACCACCAATGATGATGTATTCGATACTTTTGATGCGAGTTTTGACTCAAAACAAACCATGACTACAATCATTCCAAATGCACCTCAAAATACCACTCTCCCAACTTATCTCGGGAAATCTTTTAATCCAAATTCCCAAGCTCTAGAATCTCCCATCAACCTCTAAGAATAGATGAAATCAAAAACAAATTACCAAAACCTCGACCTTGAGAGCTAGATCCTACCAAATATGCCTTGATAGTTCAATCCTCAAAAAATTTGTTGGTGGCATTCCAAATGGGGCTGCTTGCATGAAAATTGTGGCAACCTATAAAGGTCTAAATAGCCTTAACTAGAGACTCCAAATTCTAGGTGTAATTTCTTGGGTCAACTTTTTCCATTGAGATTCAATGACCATAAGTAAGATAAGACCTCCAAGATAAGATTCCAACCTATAAATCTCCTAAATAATACTGAGTGAATGCAAAAATTTAGGGGATAAAAAATGATTTAGTTCTAGAAAAAGATTTCATTGCTTACAAAGAGCCAGTGCCCTTTTTAAAACAAAAAATGAAGCAAATTTGAAATGGATTGTTACCAACCCTTGACCATGATGCCATGATTCACGAGAGATACCAAGAGTTCCTTGTAGCCAAACAAGCTTCCGAAGCACAAACTAAATGCGAAGCTATACATCAAGCTAGCATGCATTTAGGCATTTACATCAATCCATTACCTGATCATTTAGGCATACCACAAGCTCCTTGTGAAAGCAATCAACTTCAAAACAATCAACCTCCTACCAATCCTAGTCATTTAACAAATACAATAGAAACAACATTATATCTTAATGCCTCAATCAATGAAGAAAGAATTGTCCAAATGCAAGGTATGAAGGGTATCGTTACATGCGTTGATGCGGGTTACGCAAATCAGCATTCAATTACTAATAGGACCATCAAGGCCAATCCCTCGCCTCAACCAATAATTGAATGCCCCTCGAAAAGTAAATTCTTGAAATTCTATTAAAACAAAACATCATCAACATGGCTGATGACCTACAATTACCATAAAACTCTTCCCCAATGTCTTTGGGCCAGCAAATGATATTGATATAGAGAAAACAAAATCAAAATCAGTTCTTACCAAGGCCAAATCTGACATCATCATGTTACCTACACCTAAAGAACAACAAAAAATAGACCAGCTTCGCTTTGACAAATGGCACCTCATTGCAGAACTATCCAATTTACCTATTAAAATCTTATTTCTTGAATTAATGTGAACTTTGCCTAAACATCGAAATCGACTTATGCAATTACTTTTGGACATAAATATTCGTCAACCAACACTAATTGGCCAAGAGGCACCTAACATGGCTCCAAAGAAAGCATAATGCAACAATGCAAAGAGCTATTAATCCAAATTGACAAAAATACTAACAAAACACTATCTTTCAAACTTCCAATCCAATCTACGATTATTGATGGAATACTATTTCATGCTGACAATCCACCTCTCTTTATCCATGTCAAAATCTAAGATATCCATGTAAAATGAGCCCTCATTGATGAAGGCCCCGACACGTGTCACCTCCCTCAATTTTTTAAAAAACACTAGGATATTCCACCAATAATCTCAAAACCACTCATAGCACTTGCTAGGGTAATGATCGAAGACAACCTCCCATGGGATGCATTTTGGCTTCCAATTACTTAATCACCTATAAGCTTTATGGTGAAAGTCATGGTTTTCAACTTTCCCCTTTCATACATCTTGCTTGGCTGCCCCTAGAATCATTGCTTGATGGCCATAGCATTGTCTGCATGCCAATACTTAAAATTCCCCCGCTCCACCCCCTCGCCCCCGCCAAGAACTCTTTATACAATACAAATATGACATTGATCCTTGGAACTTTGAGCAATTCCAACAATGCAAAGTTACGACTTACTCGCATTAGGAGAGTACCATGTGTACCACTTTCTGAGTGCTAATGCTTTTGATTATCACATTGATTCTTGTAGAGGCTACAATGGTCATCATGAGCTAGTAGGAAGAACACCACCAAACCTTCTGGATTTTGATGATTATGAGCTCGATGAAATCACTCTCAAAATAAAAACTACAAATTTACCACAATGCATCATCAACCTGTTGCCTCCTAGTCTAAAACTTGTATCTTGAAAGAAGATGCAAAACAATGACATCTCTATAAAAGCATCATTTGAGAAGAAAACAACCAATGATACTGCTCAACCCAATGACATAGTAGTTGAGTCACTCAACATTGATCTTACTAGTCGCAATTACGATGATGGATATTCACTTGATGAGCCATACTTGTTTGGTTGTGCTCAAACAAAGCACATGGAAATTCTCAGATTTAAAAAAATCCTTTGAGAAGAATATACAAATTTATGAGGAGAAGGATCTCTTTTACCATTGAATAATTTGATATAAATTTTGAACTTTAGAGCCATAAAACCTATAGACAAAGGGTAGGCAAGAACATCATAGGCCAAGGGGTTAAGTAATATATCATGTGAAGTGACCCTAGTACTTGTCTTTTGAGGTCCTTGAGAAAGCAATTTGACTTTTTGTTGAACATCACACAAGGTTTGCTTAAAAGTGGTTATTTTTGGATTTGGAAGAGAAGTGGGGTAGGATAGGCAGGAATGGAAGCATTAGTCACTTGAGAAACACTATGAAAAAAGAGACGAAAATTGGGAAACATTGTGAGATGGTTGAGGAATTTGAGAAGCGATAAGTGAAGCATTGAAACCATTTTTGAAGGCAAAGGAACATCGACATGATTAGAATAAATAGGAGGAATAGCATTAGTAACAAGTTGGGAAACAATCACATAATTAGGCATGGAAGGGGACTATAAAAGGTTGATCTACATTATTTGCACAAAAAAATCATTTTTTCAATCTATAGGATATATCTTCAACTTGATGTTCTTGACTTAGGGTTTGGCGTTGGACATCTTTCAATATATACAATATTGCATCAACTTCTTTAGGATTTTCTAGAATGCGTTTTCGATATTCAGTAGGCCTTTAAGCACCATCATTCTCATCATAGTGATTAACATCAAAAACATTATCATTTTGAGATCCATTCACAACATTATAATTCACATTTGCATCAAAACATGTAGTAGGAGGAACATTAACACCATTTAGAGACACCATTTTCTTTTTCAAACAAGCATGAGTATTAACCAAAGGGATTTCAACAAAATCAATAGGTTTGCAATTCAATCTATCACTTTGCCTAACAGGGGTCCTAGATCTAATCACCTTAGGTTTTATAAGATAAAAAAAAATATGGTATGCAAAATACCCTAGGGTTTGAATGATATGCAAGCACAACAATCTAGGGTTTGCAAACCACACACGCATGGGCTAGGGTTAATGATTGCAAAAAATAAAACAAGCCCTTGAAAAATTAGATCTACCACAATGGAAGCAAGATCTAACCCTGAGGGGTGTAAGAAGGGCTGGGTTCACCCAAATGTTTTATGGGAAAGTAGTTTTTCATCAACATGCAATACATCTACCCACTACCCATAAAGAACACACAATTCAGATCTAGCCAAATTTAACCTAATATAACAATTAAAAAAAAAGATCTAATTGCATAAAGGAATATTCTATAATATTTGAAATGTTCAAAGATAGGGTTTTGAGAAGAATATTGATTTGTTGCAAATTTGGAGACAGTCAGAAGAAGAAAATAGTGGGAAACAAGTCCAAACAACAAGGTGAACTAAACCCAAAAAATTTGAGGTGAACAAAACTTTTCAATTCTGACCAAAAACTTGCTTCTCGTATCCAAAAACTACTAGAACCGTACTGCTATGTTTCTGACAACTATAATATTCTTCGAATTTTTTGATCTTGTTACTTTGCGCTTGGGCTTTGAAAACCTCGTTCACTCTTCCAAAATTCCCCACAGATCTGTGGGAAATCAATCTATTTCCTTGAAACCCTAATCACTCATCACAAACCAATAAAAATGAGGAGTCATTGAGGGCCCTGTGTTATCCCTCTATTATTATGAGGCCCGTGTTCTGGAACAATTTTGGAAAACAACAATCCATGCATTTCATCAACCAATTTGTGGATGCAAGCCCTAATCCCTATATGACTTTTCATTAGTATGAGCATGTGGCACAATGCAATATGAAGACTCCAATCTTAAACATATTCTGCTCTAAACACTTCAATTTATGCTCTTTTAGTAAATGCTAGACTCTTGCTTTCAATTCACTTATCACTTGGCATTCAATTCTCTCATTCACTTTTTTTCCTATATGCAATTATGCACCTATGTATTTATAGACTTCTTGAATTTAAATTATACGCTATTGGTGTGCAAGTAGACACAACGGGTGGGAATGGCTGACAAAAGAGGAACACAATGCATGGGAGACCCAAAGGAAGGGTGTAGAAACCCCTGTTTCCCCTGAATTCTGGTACTGAATATTTTTTTGACTGTTTTTGTGTATTTTGATTTTTTTGGTGTTTTTGTATGAAATAAAGAAGAATGCGAATTTGCAAGATAAATTCGTATAAATTCAAATAAATAAATATTGAAGAAGTAAACCCTTTTTCTGGCTAAACTATATTCTTATTATTCTTCCCAGATGATTACAATATAATTCCTCTATCATGCATATAAAAATAATATAAAATATTGTTCAAATTTTTCCGCAATCTGAAAATAAGCCCTAGATCTGGTACGGCTGGTACGGCTGCAATAAATAAGCTTTTCTCTAGTTGCTGTTTCAAAAACACAGTCGCCGATGTCGGTTATACTGCCGCGGTCGGTCGGATAATACTGCCGATGTTGGTTTACTCTGCCGATGTCGGTATGTGAGTCGGCCGATGTCGGTCTCTGCGCTCTCTGCTGGCTGCGACTACTGCGCGCTTTTGCTAACTGCGCACTTCTCCAATCTGCGTACAGCAGCAGTAAATTCCATACAACAACAGTAAATACAGTATGGCCTGATTTTTTAATGCCAGATCTTGATAAAATAAGCGCCAATATCGATGTTCTCCTTTTGGATAATTTCTGGATCAAACCCTGATGAAATAAATGCCTGTGAATCTCTGTGATAACCTCTGTGTGAAGTTCTCTCTGCTTGGCAATAGATCAGCTGATATCTCAACCTTTGAATTGCACACACTGAAGATTGCACGTTCTCCAATGCAAATCAAATACTGAAAACCCTTGGCTCAGTCTTCTCAAAAAATACTTAGCAAAATTTTTTGTCTTCAACATATGGCACGATTCCCAAAGAGAAACCCTTATATTCTTGAAAAGTGTGCTTTCCCTAATTAGGGTTTCATAATTAAAAATTAGGGTTTCTTCTCTTTTAATTTTTCCATAGTCTAAAGACACAATTTTAATTATAAAATATAATTAAAACGACCCCCTTCATAATGAGCGCCCCCCCTTGGGTCAAAACGCCTAAGTCATTAAATTACGCCAAATAATTAATATTTAATTAAATCAATTAAATATTAATATCTCCCTCAAAAAGTATCTGATTCTCGAACCGTCTGAAGCTGGTGAACAAGGGAGTGATTCCGCACATGACCATACCATAGCAGGGGTGCTCCGCTGAGTACCAAAAATCCCTAAAAAATAGGAACTCAGGCAAACGGGTGTCCGAAAGAGCCCGAACGAAAGCCAATTGGAAAAATTTTGATAGTTGAAGCCAAGCCAAGCTCTATCATGACCCTCTATCCATCTTATCAGCCTACGAGGGTCGCATAATAGGCTAATCATCAGCTCTGAGAGATGTCAACTGGAAAGGGGACATGACAGTCCGCCCCTCCTGAAATTGCTTGTCCCCAAGCAATCACTGAACAATAAACCAATCAGTCCACCTAGATCCCAAATGTAGTCATGATCTATATTGTTGTCAATCAACGCAAGCTCCTGCAATATCCTCTGAAATATAATCAAGAGGAATCCATAATCAAACTGGCATATACAACTCAACCAAACTCCAAAATCACAACTGCCACAGTCAGGAACCCATGAGAAACAAACTCTCGAAATATCAGAACCCAAGTAGAGTGGACATCCCAAACTGCCAACACCGTAAATACCATACACATTCCACCGTGCTATGCGGAAGGCACACTCCAACTCTGCAACAACTTCCAAATGGAACTACGCCAAGTGCGGAGAATCCACACACTGTACCTCTACTGTAATCAACATATCTCTGCGGATCACCAACCACGGTCTCATCACCCAAACTCCTATGCATCGCTGATAATGAAGAGACATCACATACTAGATAGCAATAACACAAACCAAATCTGCTTGCCATCAACTCCTGCTCTAAGTCATGCACTGACAAACTGTCAACCCCAGCACCTATCACCATGCCATGTCTATCACAACTCTCATCCCATGGCGTCAAACCATCCCATAACTGATGACAAGCACTTATAGTGTAATGTCGATAAAATGCGCCACTCTCAATCAGTGGTTCAGACTGCAATCTAGAAGAAACTAACTGCAACTGATCACTAACCAAGCCCGAACCAACTACTACCTTCGAAGACACCTCCAAAGAAGCACTATCACAAACAGGAACCAAACCAACTACTGGCTCACCAACATCACAACTGATCCCTGATACAACCTCACTAGTCCCCGTGCCATCAATAGTAGAGACCATCACCATATCAGGCTGACTACCATGCTCAACTGCAGCACCCAACTCCACTGAATCTAACTTCAGTGGAAACGAACCAGGTAAGCCAACACTAGCATCGAGGATAGATATATGCTCATCCCCACTGTCTCTAACGATCTCGACTATGGACATCCTCGAGTCACCAGATACCACACCCTGTGACTGTACGGACTCTGGTAGAGACTGAAGTCGCTCTAACTCCATGGTCACCTCAGCCAAATGAAACTGCGACTCCTCGAAAGCCAACTGCGTACTCTCAAGAATCTCAGAAGTCACCTCGAGCTGCTGAGTAAGCTCACTCACCTTATCTTCCTTGACCAATAATACATCGTATGTTGTACTGCCCCACTCCCTAAGATAATCTCTGTCGGCTACCAACTGCATATAATCCTGTCTCAGAATCCGGATAGCCTCCCATAAAGAGTGGATCTTTGTCAAGGAAAAATAACTGCCTCCTTGCTCATCACTAGTAGGAGAACCCCACCCATAAACTGCTAACAACTGACGAGCAGCATCAAAATGCTTGCAAGTGATAGCAATGTCTCGCTCACTAACTCTCAGCTGACTAGACACATGATTGTGCTGGCTGGTTGAACTCCTATACTCTACCCCTGGCGAACTGTCCAAAGGAGTAACCTCACAATAGCTATCATCTGTAATACTGCCATCCAAATTCGGCAGACCAACTGTTGAACTCGTATCATTAAACGGAGTGACTGAAACATCCACATAAACCTCCGTATCAAAGGAACCCGCTGAAGAGACTAAGTCCTCAACACTGTCCACAACATCCTCCTAGGTGTCATCTGCAATAATCGGATCCTGGGACTCTTGTATAGACTCTGCCATATCTGAGAGATCATCAACCCATTCCAACATGAATGGTTCACTAGATACTTGAACAATGCCCAACACAGGTGTATAAAAACTAATTCCAGCATCAGACAAGCTACTGGCATGGATGAGAACTACCCCTGGTAAACTACTAATCAAGTCCATGATAGTGCAACAGATACTGCTACCAAAGAATGATAGATATCTCTGGTCAAAACAATCCCAAGTACCAAGATAAGGATCCCAACATCCAATCCATGAACGAAAATCAACTGGCAACTCAAGTAAACTCCTCACCTGAGTAATGTGAACAATACCAATTGGCTTCATGCACCAGTCTCTGTACCCACTACAATCTCTGAATC
Source organism: Torreya grandis (assembly GCA_037957365.1). Classification (NCBI taxonomy): domain Eukaryota; kingdom Viridiplantae; phylum Streptophyta; class Pinopsida; order Cupressales; family Taxaceae; genus Torreya; species Torreya grandis. The sequence goes on from JARHVA010002871.1 coordinate 1,586,084, forward strand.
CGGAGTGTGAATGCTAGACATACTCATATCATCATCAACATGTGACCTGTTTGTAAAAGAAACCTAAGTCCTTGCCACATGCGCTAACTCCTGAACTGAACTCACCTCAAGACAAAGCTCGTCCACATGTCTCTCAGAATCCTGGAGAGCCAACTGAGTACACACCAAGGAATTCCGAGTATCCTCCAGCTCATGAGAAAGCCGGTCAACCTCCTCTTCCTTCTTTAATGCATCTAAATAGATTCCCGCAAGATTAAGGAGATGATCGCGATCTGAAAGTAGGTGTATGTAACTTACCTTCATTGCCTCCATGCCCTCCTTGATCTGCTGTAAGTCGTCACAAGAACCTGCTGTGACTCCTTTCTGTCTCTCCTGCAGTTGAATCATCCAAATGTGATTCTCGATCAATCCATGCATTCTATCATGATGAGATAAAGCCGCGACAATATCCTTTCCCCTCGTCTTCCGCTGGTTCGCCAAACCACGGGAAGAACTACTAGCCTCTATCTCATGTGAAGAAGCATCCAACTGTGCCTGATACTCATTTTCTGCAAAGTCCTGAATGCTCACTTTCTGATCAACTGTACTATCCTCAAACATGAGAAGATCCTCAACTGTTGTAATTTCATCTGGACCAACTAAACTGGAATCACTATCTGTGTGAATCATGCAATCCGGTGTGCCTGTGATATCACCTTTTGATGCAACTAGCTCAACCTGCACAACATCTTTAACCGCTTCTGCCTGTGAAGATAATGCAGATGAATCATTACCTGAAGATGTGTTAATGTCTCCCCGTACTGGATCAGCATGTCTGTCAAACTCATCATTCAAGTTTATTCCTGTCATAGGGAAAGTACTACGATCCTTAGGCCTATCAATTAAACTCTTTAACCACGTACATGCCATAGGTGACAAATTCCTCTCTTTTGTCCAGACATACCGTAAATCTTCTGCCAAAAATTTAGAAATTTCATCCTCAAACAAGATTGTGAACATGATAGAGTGCATCGATGCTAATACATCGTTGGAATGAAACTCATCCATAATATTCCAAAATGTGTTAAACATCCTGCGAACGTCACCAATACAACCTACTGACAGCATAATGTTTTCAAATCTACACCTTGCAAATACTTCAAGTAATCTTGCCCTCTTTGTGAAATGAGGGTCCCTGATGTCATCCAACTTTTCGAAGCTTTTCACCATGGCATGAAGTACCTCTCTCATAATCTGATCATCATAAGAATTAGAGCCAGCTATTATCCTCATGATTTCACTAATGCAAGAGAGAGCTGCAAGTCTTACCACCTCATCATGATGTCTCAATAATCGGGGCTTCACCAACGAACCAAATGCTGGAGATAAAGCTGTTTGCATAGCATAAGAATCTGACTGATCAACCTTGTCTAAATAAGTTTCCAACTCCTCCAAAGTTCTTAGAAGGTCCTCTGTTCACTGAAATGGACGATCTAATTTCTTTGCATTGTGCATTCTTTCTTTCAAATCCTTGTCTCCTGTTAAAGCCATACTGTAATCGAATTCAATCTGAAATAACCCAATCAGGCTGGCAGGAAACCGCTCTGATACCACTATAGAAACCCCTGTTTCTCTTGAATTCTGGTACTGAATATTTTTTTGACTGTTTTTGTGTATTTTGATTTTTTTGGTGTTTTTGTATGAAATAAAGAAGAATGCGAATTTGCAAGATAAATTCGTATAAATTCAAATAAATAAATACTGAAGCAGTAAACCCTTTTTCTGGCTAAACTATATTCTTATTATTCTTTTCAGATGATTACAATATAATTCCTCTATCATGCATATTAAAATAATATAAAATATTGTTCAAAACCTGATTTTTTCGCAATCTGAAAATAAGCCCTAGATTTGGTACAGCTAGTACGGTTGCAATAAATAAGCTTTTCTCTGGTTGCTGTTTCAAAAACACAGTCACCGACGTCGGTTATACTGCCGCGGTCGGTCGGATAATACTGCCGATGTCGGTTTACTCTGCTGATGTCGGTATGTGAGTCGGTCGATGTCGGTCTCTGCACTCCCTGCTGGCTGCGACTGCTGCACGCTTCTGCGAACTGCGCACTTCTCCAATCTGTGTATAGCAGCAGTAAATTCCGTACAGCAGCAGTAAATACAGTACAACCTGATTTTTTAATGCCAGATCTTGATAAAATAAGTGCCAATATCGATGTTCTCCTTCTGGATAATTTCTGGATCAAACCCTGATGAAATAAATGCCTATGAATCTCTGTGATAACCTCGGTGTGAAGTTATCTCTTTCCCTGGCAATAGATCAGCGGATATCTCACAACCTCTGAATTGCACACACTGAAGATTGCACGTTCTCCAATGCAAATCGAATACTGGAAACCCTTGGCTCAGTCTTCTCAAAAAATACTTAGCAAATTTTTTTGTCTTCAACATGAATATGGCACGATTCCCAAAGATAAACCCTTATATTCTTGAAAAGTGCACTTTCCCTAATTAGGGTTTCATAATTAAAAATTAGGGTTTCTTCTCTTTTAATTTTTTTCATAGTCTAAAGACACAATTGTAATTATAAAACATAATTAAAATGGCCCCCTTCATAATGAGCGTCCCCCCTTGGGTCAAAACGCCTAAGTCATTAAATTACGCCAAATAATTAATATTTAATTAAATCAATTAAATATTAATATCTCCCTCAAAAAATATCCGATTCTTGAACCGTCTGAAGCTGGTGAACAAGGGAGTGATTCCGCACATGACCATACCATAGCAGGGGTGCTCCGTTGAGTACCAAAAATCCTTAAAAAATAGGAACTCAGGGAAATGGGTGTCCGAAAGAGCCCGAACGAAAGCCAACTGGAAAAATTCTGATAGTCGAAGCCAAGCCAAGCTCCATCATGACCCTTTATCCATCCTATCAACGTACAAGGGTCGCATAATAGGCTAATCATCAGCGCTGAGAGATGTCAACTGGAAAGGGGACATGACAAAGGGTTAGAAGGGCCCACAAGAAAAGAAGCTAGGAACATAATGGTACATTCTTGGCAGATCAGGAACGTAGTGGTATAGTTGTGGTAGACCAGAACTTACTACTATGTTCTTTTTCAAGAACATCAGGTAAATAGGGGAGGAGAGAGAAAATTAGGGAGCAAAAAGAAAACTAGAGGAAGGGGAAGCAAATAGGGCCTAAAACATAGGAAACACATGCCAATATGAGCCTAATATGAAACGATAATTAACAAATAAACAAGTACTCCAGATTAATGCAATTGTCAAAATTAGGTGCCTAAAACGAAAAATACCAGAAGTTGGGTATCTGCAGAAACTCTTAAGTAATTGGAGTCAACTATACATTCATATACCCTTGCTCACACATAGGCCAAATCTGTAATTATTTCTGTCAATTTGTTTTTTCAAAAATATAGAAAATTAGAAAATGTCTGATTTTGTCCGAAGAGAGAAAATTTGTTTTTTGTTGGCTCCAGGACCAATGGAATAATAACTATAAAATTTACATTGCTAATAAAGTATTTGATAAAAGTGTGATAATGTATTATTTTCGATGATTAATACAAAGAGAGGTGAAAAGCTTTAAATTTTTTTCACGAGGTGGTTACAGGGTATAACTGACATTCTCGTGAACCCACTGGTTATTACAAATAAAACAATACATTAAATTAAATACAATTGAAAATATAAAAATATAAACACCTTGGATCATAAAATAATCCAACAAACTTCCCCTTGATCCAAAGGGGTATAGTAGACGAATGAACTGGAGCAATGACTCTAAAGTCATCAAAGGAACTCTGTTGCAACTGCAAGTGGTGTACTGTACCTTTGGCACTGACAAAAAATTATGCTGCTCCATAAAGAATGCTGCCCCTGTGAGTTGTGGCAAAAAATGGCTAATGAACACGATCAAGGGCTGCTCATCCCCGATGATCATTGTACCGTACTATAGTAGAACACGATCTGGCATGCCCAACTACATTGACCTACATAAGGTCCCACATAGAAACCCGTCCAAGTGACAAACCTGTACTCTTATGGCACATCTCCCTGATATCCAACAAACGCTAACGACCTTTGCTCAACACTGAAGGTGCTAGCAATCCCTATCAACTTGTACTGTCACCGACGACTGATTGAAGTCCAACCAATGCTTAAATCTTCTCCCCTTATTAGGTGAGAGGTGAGAAGCCGTGCATCGAGAGAAACAAAAACAATTAACTTTGTCCACCCCATGTCATGAATAACATATATAAAAAGCCAAAAATGGAATTGAAAGCAAGAACACAAGCCAAAATTTGCCATTCAAGCATTGGACCCATACTCTGAGCGAATAGCTAACTATAGAGGGTAAATGTCCTTCAGCCTCCAATGGATCCTCCAACCTCCTATAAGACGCTCATAGTTTGTCAATCAAGAGGATCTTGAGGAAGCTGTAAAGGACAGTGGGTTTGTCGACAACACAAGCAAGAAGTGACAATGTGGAAATTGTCATTTGGAAGGTGTCGGTTTCGACCAAAAATGCACTTTTATACATAAGTTTTATTATATTGGTCACAAAAATCATATAAGGATACTTCAATTTATAAAATTGTTCATTGTGTTGTGTCTAGAACGTCCGAAAACCTATAAATGGCCTGGTCACACGACTAGCTTCAAACAAAATAATGATTTGTCGAAAATTTGTCTCAAGAAGTCATAAATACACTTATATCGCCGATTTAATCCAAAAAAAATAATTGGAGGGGATTTGAAACTTGGACCTCCCCAACTTCCAAGGCCTTCACAAAACAATTTTCACCAATTGCTCTACAAGCAATTATGAAATATAAATGGAAGTTATTCTATTTGAACTTCATTTTTTAGTTTTGACCAAAAATAAAAAATAAAAATTTACAGGTATTTGAAATTAATTCACTTTTCAAACTTTCTGCATGTTAAAATAAAATATTCCACTCTATTCATTCATGCGCAGAGGCTTTGAGTTTTGTGCTTGAAGGGACTCACTTATCAACACAAACCAATTGAAATAAATAAAACCTAAGTTGTAAGCTTACTGTGCCAATGTCTTCTTGGGTAGTTTCGCTGCCGTACAGCCTGCAATGTTGCGCTATAGACCAGAAAATTTATATATTTTCAGATTATTTAACCTTACAACTGCACCATATTTAACTTCAATCACCATATAGATCTATGAAGGCGCCGTACCACTTTCAGTCCTTCGAAAAAGCTTGTACAGATCGAGCATGCTCTAATGGCCGCTGGCTATTGTCAAACATCGCTTGGAATCACAGAGTCTGCTGTTAATGTCATTGTTTTCCCACTGTTCAGAATTGAAACAAAGCAATCTCAAATTTAATGCATAATCGAAAATTTAATGCAGGATCAAACAAGGCAGTCTCAAGCAGCTCCAGCGTGAATACCAAGAAGCGTGATGATGAGATAGAAGTTCTTTCTCATGAATGAGTTCCATCTGAGTTGAGGAAAAACGTTATGCAAGCCCGTTTGGACAAAAAACTTACACAAGCCCAACAATGTGTTCCTTAGGATTTGGTTCCATAGGCTCTGCAAATTTCTTCACTGCTCTTCTTCAATTTTCTAGGACTGCAACCAAGCTTTTTAAAATTCTTCTATTCTCCACAAATTTCTTGTTGTGGCTTTAATACCACTGTTGGCTCCGGGAGCAATGGAATAATAACTGTGAAATTTACATTGTTAATAAAATATTTGATAAAAGTGTGATAATGTAATATTTTCGATGATTAATACAAAGAGAGGTGAAAAGCTTTAAAAGCTTTTCATGGAGTGGTTACGGGATATAACTGACATTCCCATGAACCAACTGGCTATTACAAATAAAACAAGACATTAAATTAAATACAATCTAAAACATAAATATAAAAACACCTTGGATTATAAAATAATCCAACATTTTTCTCATAAATTTTCTCATTTTGAGTCAGAAATTTCACTAACAAATACTTTCTTATAAGTTGTTAAGACAAACTAAATAATAACAAGCACAACATTGGAAAACATGCATAAATTTTTTAGCAATCCTCATCAGAAGTATTGATGCTCTAAACATTTTAAAGCGGATATCTTTGTGACATGGAAAGGAAATCCAACAAACAAATATTTGTTGGAATCATCTTTTGGAGGAGGATAACCCGCAAAGATAGATGTGTTTCAAATAGTCCTTTGTTTGCTTTCTACAATCAAAAGAAGGTTTGGCACTTAAAATAAGCTTCTGCTTGTCCACATCAATCACATGGATCCACTTTTATACAACCATATGCCTTAACATTCATGAGCATCTCCATATTCACAATCTTTATTCAATCGGTTGGGGCTCAGCATGCTCTGATACCTTGATAAATTTTACACCTACACCCATTTCCTTTCACCGGAATAGTTGCTCACTCTCTATAATAACCTGGTCACTCACTTTTTAATGATCCATTTGGAGTACATACTTATTCCTTTAAATACACATCTAATTGCAAAGCCCTAGTCACTACTATATACGGTTGACTTGGGGAAAAGCCTACATTTGACACATTTCCCAAGGATGCCATATGTTAGTCACTCATGGAGTTGTAAACATTAGAAACATTTCTTAAGGTTGCTACATGTCAACATCTCATTGGTCCATAAGTCAATGTTTACTCACACTAACATATTATAACACAAAGATTAAATGCTCCCTTGATAACCTGAATATGCTGCGTAGCTTGAATTTGGTGATGGGATACAATCTTTCATATGGTGGATCACCCTCCACCGCCCTCACTACCCATTTCCCAGCAAGGGAAACACCCCAAGTTCTTATGTCAGGTTTTCCCAACCACCCCTTGATCCCTTGGAAAAGTGCAAGAGGGAGATCGAGGCTACTATAAGCCTTTTTTAATTATCAAACCTAGCCATTATAGTGCAACGAAACATTAGAGGAATCTGTTCACTGGGAGGTAACTAATTACTTAATGTTCATTTTGCCAACGATTTGGCTGTAGCGCCTGAACTGACTGAGAAATCTGTGAATGGAACTATTCTTTACTTACACACTTTTGCAAAAGCAGCTAGAGTAGGACTATATCATTTTGACCAATTTTTATTCAGTGATTTGTACATGGGTCACCTTCTGCTATTCTGCTCACACCTATCATCGTCTAGGGGCAGCCATTGGCCATACTTTATAGTTTGCATTAGTATATTAAAAGAATAGAACAAGAACATTCTCCTTATTGTGAACTAAAACAAAAAATTTCAAACAAAGTCATTGAAGTTTTTTTGACCCTCTTATTTTCCATATGTTTTTCTTCCTTCAATAAATTGGTGAATCATATTGATTTAGCATGTTATGTGAGTATACATTATTTATACCTAAGGTCCAACGAGTTTTATCAACAATCCCAACAAATGTCTTTGACATTATATGTGTTAGAGACATACAGGGGTCCAAAAAAAACTCAACAAACTACAAAGTTGACAAAAGAAAAGGAGAATTGGAGGAGTTGAATGAAAATACCAACACCTTTAATGATCATAATATTGAAAATATTTTCGGTCAAACAATCTAGATGTAAGGTGGTCTTTTTTTGGTCTTAATAAAGTGTGTTTTGCCTTGCCTAATGTTTTTTAAGAGTGTGCATGATTCAAGGTTTGATCAAGACCTGCATTCATAACTTGTTGCAAGCATACACCGATAAATTTGAAGGAAACATTTCTTAGTCTTCAAGCACCACATCATGTTTCTGATCTCTAGATAACTATTATATGTTTGACGCTCTTCTAATTGCATGTCTAGGAAGTCTTTTACTTGTAATTTTTTGACAATCATATTTGTTGTCAAGACACGGTTTACAATAACTTTCTTAATTGAGGAATAGTTCCATTTTAACTTCAAGGTTAAAACATAACCTAGAAGATAAGCAATCACTAATAATAATTCATTTAAATTAATGACCTAACCTTTTGTGTTGAATAACTCCATCAATTTGCACCGTTCTTTGTGAACAATATGCCAAGTGTTCCAAGTATGGATTTTATGTAAGGAAATTTCCTTGACACAGCCATCCAAGTTTGGAGTGGCAACTTTGACCAATGAATTGGTTAATGGGTGATGGAAGAATCAATGCCATTTATGTCATAATGTATTAGACTATTCATTTTATGGCCATGCCTTAATTATACCTTTTTGTCACACCATATGAAAAAATATTATAAGTGGCACCTTTGACCAATGAATTGGTTAATGGGTGATGGAAGGATCAATGCCATTTATGTCATGAAGTGTTAAGCCTATTCATTTTATGGCCATGCGTTAGGCACCCCCTAAACTTAATTATACCTTTTTGTCACACTATATGAAAAAAGGTATAAGTAGCTATAGCCCCCTCATGGTGCAAGGGATGCCCCAGTAGGGAATGGAATGGATAATCGTTAGTGGTTACTATCGTCCGACTGATTACTTGTTGGCACTTGTCACAATGGACTTGTGAAAAATTTATATATGTATAATAAGTGCTTCATACGTGCACTTAATTATAAAAATTGTATTTATGTTTAATAGGTGCTTCATATGTGTACATAATTACAATGCATCTCTTAGTTTAATAAAAAGAGCAAAAAATAGGACTCATAAAAAGTCTATATATAAAACAAATTATAATCTACTAGTACATGTAGTTTATCTCATGCATTTGATTCATCTTTTAGTTCAATACGATGAAGAAGATGCAAGGTAATCTTTTTGTTTAACTTTAATTTGTTAAAACTTATAGCTACAGCGGCAAACATTCAACTTAGATGATGGATGTATTATTCATTTTTCTTATTTTTTGATTGGTCTAAAACTAAATTTCAGTGTCTTCAAATTCCCATGGTATAACCAGGATATCTATAACAAAATAACCTAGCAAAGTCCACATAGGGTATTAACATTCATAGTGAGCTCACATATAAAATCGAAGCAAGTCTTCTGCTAGTATATTACATCCTTTAAAATATTTATTCTAAGGATTTTATGTTGTGCGTAGGCACTCATGTATCCTCTACCAAAGATGGTGCACAATGGCACCATGAACCCTCAAGGAATATGGGCAGAGTATGCAGAAACTATCTAATTACGAATGGGAAATTAACTTAGATCTAAAAGAGTTTAAAGAAAGCAAGCTGATCTAATTAACTCTAGGAAAGTAAAATAATTCAATATTTTTGTACCTACCTTTAGATTCAATGCTGAAATTAAAGAAAGCCAGTAAATGTTTAATAGGATTTTTGCAATGAACCGTTGAAGTAGAATGATATGATGCCTTTAGAATGCACTCCTTATCCGATGACAGCCTGCAGCTTCCCTCAAGATCATCTCCCAGATAGCCTGTCTCAGTGGGAAGATAATGACAACTAGAGGCAACTCACACTAACTATGGTGGAATCTTAACGCAATCATATCCAAGGAAAGAAGCAATATGACGTCTATCTTTCGACAAAGTATCAAAATTGGCTCCCGAACTAGACATATTTGGTTCTTGAACATGCTGAGGACCTGTTAGAAACAAAATAGGGAAAATATATTGTAGAGTTTAGGAATATCACAAGTCACACACCACCTCATGAGCTTAAGGTCATCAGTATAGGGTTGTGATGCTTTGGATCAAATAATTGACTGCCATGGACCTCCATGTCATAATTTGATCTTGACCAAGTCCAGACTAGAGACTGCTATTGCCTTAAAATCTGTAGATGACTCACCACACAACTTGGCATTATGATGCTAATATGCATGCTAGTTATTAAGAAGCACACATTCAATGATATATAAATAACATCCATATGTTCATAGTATCATACATCATTTTTGAGCAGAGTTCAAAGGAATATGTAATCAATTTCCAAGGGTACATCACAAAACACTTTAAAATGTACTATTAATCTTTAAATTTGCAGTATACTCGATATTCATTATTCCAAAATACCAGTATCACTAAACGAGGCTTAAGCATAAATGAAATCAGTAAAATTGAATGCAAGATATTGTGGTCTCCAAAACTCAAATACATTCAAGGATTGGATTTCATTTCATTGGCTGTGATCATGAAGAAAATCACAAACATGAATCTGAAAAGGATTTTTAATGGACCTGGGAATAGTTTGGTCACATCTTACTTTGATGATATTAGTGATATTTTTTTCAAGAGTGCTCATAGATCTTTTTATCATTTTCGATATCATTAAACTCTTTTTCAGGAGCATCCACCTATGAAAGCCTTTGAGGCATGTAGAACATACTTTTCGGTAAAAAGGCTTTCAGGGTTTTTAATTTGAAAGGCAAAGACTCAAGTTATCTGTAATGTCCCCTTCTAGTTAGACATTTATATATCAACATGGTTAGCCTATCAGTGACCCTCGTAGGCTAATAGGACATGGATAGAGGGTCCTCCCGGCAGTTACATACTTGAATAATTATTTCTTTGGATATCTTGGATGTTGGATAACACATTGTGTTATATTTTTATATTTGCACTTTATGAATTATATTTTTATATTATAATAAAGTGTAAATATACTATAATATTATATTGTTTATTTGGAAGCTTCTAGAAGGGGCCAACCCCTTGGGGAAAAGGAATAAATAGATGTTGTCTTGCTTCTCATCATCCAGTTGTTGACATATCTATTTGATGAGCATCTTGTGGAGCCAAGGTTTTTGCAGAGTATTCGCATTTGTCTTTGGGAACAAAAACTCCCATTGATAGCATAACTAAGGAAGTGAAATACCTTCTGAAGGGTTGCAATTGTTGGAAGTGACAATTCAGTGATTTCACTTGGGCAAAATTAGTGGCCAAGGACCAATTTTTCATGGTATGATTTGGAGGAGAATTGGAGATAACTCATGCTTGAATCTACATCATTGGAGGATCGATTCACGTCATCATCAGTTGATAATAAGTTCTGATATATGCATTTTTGGTTGCTGCTACCAGCTTGTGAGAGGTTGGATTTTGCTTGTGGGAGCTTGCCATTGCAACGATTTCACTTCTTGACCTAGGCGCACTTCTTGAGGGAGTCTATTGATGATATTTCTTGCTTAAGAGGAGTGCAAGAAGCTGCATATAATTTATTTTTTATATCAGATCAGAACAGGGGCGATTTGGAGCTAAATTCGATTTGGGCTTAGGGAGCTTCCAATTCATTGAGTTTTGCTTGCTGCTTCATCTACACGGTTGGGCGCCACTTCTACCAGGTTCTCCTTGCATTATTTGGTGTCTAGCATTAGCATTTTTTTATTGTAACATCGCTGCCATTGGTAGCCGTTTTCATATTAGACTTAAGCTATTTATATGTTGCACATTGTAAGCCAAGAGTCTTGGCAGATTTCATAGCATCTTTGTAGTAGAGTAGTTAATAAAGAAGCATTCAATTGGAGTCATCTACATGATATATTGTATTCATTTGCATTATCAAATAACTAACTCTCTAGGTTGCATGCCAAATGTTTGACGAAATGTCAAATTCACGGTAGATGTATTCCCTTATGTAGTTTCTTGTCTATATGCATTCGAAAATACAAAAAAAAGGTGTTGCATTGCATTTGGTTCCTTGTTTAGACATCATAGAGGTTATTACAAGCTATCAACTCACTTTAGCATTCATCTCAGGCATCATCCATAAACTGAAAAACTCAAATCAGAAAACAAGCACATTGCACATCAACTGTTTGAGGAAATTACAAGGGCAGTAAATTGAAGAAATTCAGGGCAGATTGGGTTAGGCTCATTACATTATCCTTGCAGGAGTTAGAAGCTTCTCTTTTTTTTATGCCTAATGGCATTGCTATCCGTATAAATGCTATATATTGCGAATTCTTCAAAACACAATAGCCTGCCATCAAGGGTGATTTTTGCAGATTTTAATCAGAAACTAATCAGATTTGTACATCAGGGGAGGCCTTTAGTAGTTTGAGTAAACTATTTTTGAATAGAAATAACCCATCATTATCAGACCACAAGAAGATAACCCATCAATATCTTCAGTGTGTCATAAAAGCTCATTGTAAAAGCATTTGTTGCTTGAATCAAGCCCACTGTTATCAGGATTTTCTTGAAGTAGCAGACATGTTCTTTGCGAGGGTTGTAAAATCCTAATAACTTCATTCTTTTTTGGGGAGCGGTAGAATGGGCCAAAGAGAGGCAACTAGAGTTTATTGTTTTTCAATCTTGATTTTCTGAAGCTTATGATCGGTCATAATGGTTGCTGATTCTTGATATATTGGAATGTGCAGGACTTGGCTGACAAGGTACTAAAATATTTCTGATTCTCTTCTATCAATATTCCCTTTGTCTACTGTCAATGGGAAGTTCTTATTTTAAATTCAAGTGGTTGATCAAGTAGGGTCGTGCAATGGAAAGGATATGAACGTTTTCTTCTTGATAGAAATTGCAAGAATTCATGATCAAATCATGATCTCTCCACACTTGAGCGTGTCTTACTTTTAATTGATATATTCTTTTGCTAAGGGTGAGCACTTTTGACTGGAGCTATGAACTGGGTTACAATCAACAACAAAGGCCACATATCCATTTCATGTGATGCCTGCGAGAATGAACTTGGGTGGGGCTGGAAACAGCCCACCCATTTAACCAATCAACCTGCATCTCATCAGCCTTGCTTGTATTGATATTATTTGGCATTAAAATGCTTTTTAAAATTTTAACTAGTTTATTATTTCTGTAGAATTTATAATTGATTCTATTTCACGTCCATATTACTGAAGCTTTTTGATCTTTGGCTCAACAGGTTTTATTTTCATCTGACATGGTTTTACTTGGTGATTGATGCAGCATGCATACTGTCTTGATTATCTTTCAGATCATCTAAAGCCAGGCATGTCCGTACTTGATGTCGGTTCTGGTTCTGGGTACTTATCAGCTGTTTTTGCATTGATGGTATTCTTTCACCTTTACTTTTGTTGTAGCTCCTAACAGGATGTGTCAGTATTGCATACACTTTGGCATGGTATATGCTTGTATGACCAATAAATGATTCTAAATGTTAACATCTAGGAATGTCCTACAAGATGAAAGATGCTGTAACAAGACAGTGGGTGCGAGTCTTTAGGTGAAAATGCTACTAATTGAAAAAAGCAGATGGTTTTATTAAGCCAAAATATTAACTGTGGCTCAGGTTGGAGAGACTGGAAGAACTGTGGGAGTGGAACACATTCCTCAGCTAGTAAAAAGATCAATTGATTCGATAAAGAATGGACCTGCTGCTCATCTGTTAGAGAAAGGGGCCCTCTCCATTCATGGTATTATATCTAAGAATGTGGCATGCATTTATTTTATCAATTAATGAGAAATAGACATTTCCATTAGCATCTCTTTTCTGTCTCATTATAAAGTAGCACGGAAATATAACTTGGTAGGTTATTTAAAATAAAAGATCCAACACTGAAATCGATTAACAAGATTATGGAAGCCTTCCTTCCCACTATTAACAAATGCTTATGGTGTTTGTGTGCTAAAGTGGGTCCTCTTGCCTTGTGGTTATTACCAAAAATACACGAGGAAAAATGTCATTTGGGTAATGACTACTCATGGAGGTCATTTGGATAATGACTAAAACACACACGAGTATAAAATCGCACAAAAATTAATATCTAAGTACTATATTATATAAAAGAGTAGAAGCCTAAGCATGCACACAAATTGAAAATAGCACCAATACAGTTCCAAAGGATTCCGGTTCCATCCAGTGGCTAAGAAACTGTCAAACCTATCTAGATTAAATAGCAGAACTGTAGCCTAACATGATGACAGAAATTCCAAAAATTATAGCATTTACTAAAATGTTCTACAGAATTATGGTTAGAATTAACAATTAAACTATTAACTGAACCCATTTCCTTGTAAGGCAGAAAGATCATCATCAGAACCATTGTCTTACCTAGGAGCAGGTCCGTCCATGAAATTCAGTCATCATGAGTAGGCAGGGGAATATAAATTCACTCAGCTTTCCTTTAACACACATAATGAGGTCATACATAATTTTAGAATGCCACCCTTGAGGTTCTCATGCTGCCACTCTTTATTTCTGCTGGAAACAACCGAACAGAAATCAAAACAAACAAGTTCTACCTATGGTGGGAGGGGTCCGTTACAAAATTTATTTCTTACTCTAGCTACCACTCTGGTACCAATTATAACCTTTTTCTCTGTTTTTATTAGGTTACAATAAGCTGTCACTTGTCAGATGAAATATATTGCACAGAATCTAGGGAAATAGTTCTTGCAAGATAAGATTTTTATGGCCCCCAATATGTTCCTTGCATTAATTATCATCATTTGGTTTGTATGGCTGTACCCACTCTAAAAGCCCTGAGCCTAAAAACCCTACCTGGAGATGGCATGCTTTAATTACCACCAAAGCTATTCAAATGTGGTTGATCCGAGGCCTAGGAGGAGACCCGGTGGACAACCTACTTAAACGGATTTAAGAGGGTTATGAACGGAAGCGAATTTATGAATGATTGAGAATATGAAAGTGCAATGAGTTCATTAAGAACAAGGAAAGCAAGAAAGAGAGAGCAACCAATGTAGAAATGTAATAGCAAGGTTTTATTATGCTAAGTTCTGTACAATAGCTAAGAGTTCAATGTCTAGTGTCTATGTACTTCCTAATTTCATTATTCTATGTTTCTAATCTACAAAGAATGGAAGTGTACATTATTATATAGTGAAGGAAGATGAAGCGTCGGTTGAACCATTACAATAGTTGGTAACAGCCGCTTCATAACTGAAGAGTGTGGTGATGTCACTGACTGTTGTTACTGACAAGTTGAGTGCTACAGTACTACCACTGCAAAAGTTGCGCAGTAACGCAAAAGTAGAATTGGATTGTACAAATTGGCACATAGGTGGGGAATCCAATGCCGATGCTGTTGACGTTATTGCAAGGCTAGATGTGCAACAATAGTGAACTACTGTAATATTTACGGACCTAGATCCTCCTAGATCAGTGGTGAAGTTACCAAGGAATGATGAGTTTTTCTCATTGAGATATTCCTTCGTCGGTTTTTGGAAAGAAAGTATTGTTTTAGAAAATAAATTAGAACTCCATTGCAAATCCGTTTTTCCTCTTAGATTGCCCTCCACCTCTTTGTATTTTACCTCTTAGAATCTCAATTTTTTTAAAAATATAATGTATAAATAGGATCAATCCCATGGTAGTGAAGGGAAGCGAGAGAAGTGGAAAGATAAATAATTTGGTGGAGTTGAAATTCAGATTTAAACTAGGAATAGGTCATTTTACATGTACATGTAAATCCATATCATATACCAAATTGGGGTAATTTGGAAGAATTTTAATTTCATTTTGGCTTCGTTATTTATTTATTAGCCTTTCTCAAGTGGAGATGACATTGCTAAGAGCAAAGGGTGCTCGTTGGATTTAAAAATTTCATGAGTGGTGCAACCCAGGTAGTTTACATCTTTTCTTTTTGAACTCCTTTGGCAGGTCTAGACAAAACTATTTAAAAAATGCATTTGAGAATTCAGTCTTATTTAATGTCATATCTTATTTTTGAAATATTTAATGAGGGAAATAATTTAATAATAATTCATTTAAGTTGTCCAAGTTAATTTATTTTACAATGCGGAAAAATGATACTCAGGGGTTATTATTATTAAAAAGGGTCAAAAAACAATATTAATTACACGGCCAAAAAAGAAATATTTATTAAATAGCCAAAAACGTAATAATTGCCTAAAAGTGTTTTAAATGCTCTTAGGGTTGGTGAAATTGGATAAATAAAATTATAAAAGGACAAGTGGGGCCAAAAAGATGGATTTTTCATTATTCATTATCCACTTTTCATTATTCACGATTAAAATCTAAATTGGTTCAACATCTGCTTTTGAGGACAAAAACCCTCCACTGCACTTCAGATTTGAGAACAAAAACCCTCCGATATTTTGCGATAGCTTCATCTAGGGGTTAGATTTGAGCTTTATTTTAGTTCGAAGAGTAAGAGGGCAACATTTGTAATTGTGGATTAGTCATATCAGCTAGGATATCATCTTTCAAGAGGATTTGAGGGCTGTTTGAGGGTTGGTGTCACCAATTTATGGGCTGACGTCATCATTGGGAGGTGTTGCAACTTGCCGTACAATAGGGGTTACCTTATAGGGTTTGGAAAGGCTGATTTTTGCTTGGGACACCAACATTAGCCAGTGGATTTGTATTTTCTGACAATTTTTCTATTTGCAAGATCAACGGTAATTTGTTAATTTGCAGCATAGAAACAAATAAATAAAGTTGGTATTTGAGTCGTATTTGATCTCCGCATCAATAAACATAAGATTGTCATTTTTAGAGGGTTTACCAGTGATTTTCAGACTATGTTTATTCCCTGTAAGGGTTTATTACAAAATTAATATTTATTTAATTCTGTCATAAGGGAATATTTCAGTATAAGGGTTTTTATTACAAAAATCAGAATATTGTTAATTTTGCCATAAATGGACACTTCAGTGGTATCATAGTTGTGATCTTGCCAACGTGTGAATCAAAAGGGAAATCATGGGATTACCTACTGAGGAAATGAAGTCATTGTATGAAGCCATAAATCAAAGTCAGAGATTTGACAAGGGCAATTCAAAGGACCGTGAAAGAAATCATGGCAAAGATGATACAATCCTTGCAAAATATAAATCAGAACAAGGCTACCCAAAGTCTACAAAATGACAAGGAAAGATACAAACTTTAGGCCACTCAAACCCTTGACTAGTATCAAGGTATGCCTGATAGTTTTAAATCTCTAGTTTTCTTTGATGAGTACTTGGAGTTACTCGAAATGAGGTATCCAAATAAAAGAGGTCCGTATGAATACATAAGAGAGTTGAGAAAGACAGAGGAATTTGCAATGCATGTTGAAGGCAAAGAGATCTTATTTGAAAAGGAACCAGAGAATGTGGTTGAAAAGAAACTAACTACATTGCAGACAAATGTAGAGGATGTAATGAGGACCCACAAAAGGTGTAATGAATGGCTAAGAAGGGCTAAGAAAGCTAAGTTGATAGCAACTCAAGCAAAATACCTACAAAATATTAAGAGAAAGAATTCTCCAATTGTAATGGTGGAGCATGAAGAAAAATTAGAGTTGTAAGAAATTTAAAGAAATAAAATCAAGGAGGAAAAGGTATCACTAGTTGAATGCAAAGCCAAAGATGAAAATAAATGTGCCAATCCATGAACTATCCAACAATCTTCCAAAGAGTGAGCCACTACCATGTGAGATTGAATTTCAGAATTTAGAATTCCAGAGTAATCTCTCAAAAGCTCCTACTTCAGCCAAAGAGGGTAAACACTCTTATAATTTCAGTTCAAGATATGAGAATGATAACACAAATATATTTCAGTTATGCCATCGTTATAAGAAGGGTAAAAGGATGAAGATAGATCCTTTGGCTCAAAATGTATTTCGTATAATGGTATGGAATCTAGATGATATTTTAAGATCTATAAAGGATAGAATTTTTGCTTTCAATATCATTGTTGATAATTTCATTAGCCCATACAAATGGATAAGGAAAAAATCAGAATTGATGTCAGATGAGCATAAGAAAAATATTATGAATGACAATAGGATTCAGTAGTTGAAGCACAAGGGTCATATATCTCAGCTACAAGACACATAATGGTAGCTGCAACAACAAAACATTTAGTATCAACAAGATATGAATGAAGCAAGTGGTGATAGTATCCTATTATCAAATGTTAAAAGGAACACACTTAGGACAACTACAAGTCTAATTTTCAGCCTTGATGCTATTGTAATCACCATTATCAGCCACCACATTACTTCATTTGCTACGTTACCGGATACGCCCCTCGCAGGCCCTGGGAGCGCGGGGATACGCCGGTACGGTACGGTACGCGGTCGATCCGCGGGGGATACGGCCAGGGTACGGCGTGCCCCCTGCGGATAATGGACGTATTCGGCCGTATCCGCAGGGGGCACGCCGTACCCTGGCCGTATCCCCCGCGGATCGGCCGCGTAAAAAAACATTTAAATTTTTTTTCATTTTATAACCCAAAAAACGAAAACCCTAATGCGACTGTGGACGTATTCGGCCGTATCCGCAGGGGGCACGCCGTACCCTGGCCGTATCCCCCGCGGATCGGCCGCGTAAAAAAACATTTAAATTTTTTTTCATTTTATAACCCAAAAAACGAAAACCCTAATGCGACTGCCTCCATGCCTCCCTTCGCGACTGCCTCCGCGCGACCCGCGCGACCGGCGACTGCGCGTCTTCGCGCTCCCGCGGCTGCGCGCCTTCGCGCCTGCGCGCTCTCGCGGCTGCGCGGCTGCGCGCTCCATGCTGGGCAGTTTTTGGTTTTTGGTTTTTTAATTTTTTTTATTTTTATAAATTTATTAAACTATAAACTAAATTTTTATTATATAGTTTAGTTTTTTTAATTTTTATTTATTTCTTTTAATTTTTTAATTTTTATTATTACTTAAAAATTTAAAATATGTTTGTTTTTAAATTTTAGTCTTTAAAAATATAATATATATTAAGTATTGAATTTTAATTTTAAATTATTAATTAGTTTAAAATTTTAAATATAAACTTATAAAGTATAATTATTAAATTTTAAATTTTAAATATTTTGTGTTAAATAACTTATTTGAAGTTATTTTGTTTCCTCTATGCATATTATGTGGTTAATTTTGCTTATATGGCTATATTTTTATATTTTTAATTTTTTATATATATTTTTGTACGGCCGTATCCAGCCGTATCCAAACCACAAAAAAAAAAAATCGACGTATCCCCGTATCCGATACTCGTACCCGTATCCGTACCCGTATCCGTATCGGCAACTTAGTTCATTTGCACTCATATAAGTGGATTTGTAAGGAATCCCTGTCATGGGAATGAGTACTTTTCATGTTGTGACTACTAATGGGGATTTTCAGTGCTTGCATGGCTGCCCACCACTTCTACATTGATCACGCTATGGAATTTTGCACATGTTTTTCATCTTTGTAGCTGTGACACCATCTTTATATTGCTAGTTTTGATGATTTCAGTCATGAACAACTGCAAGTTTGAACATTTTAAGGGAGTATCAACATTGGATGAGGTTGGTAGGAGGTTTCAGTTGAAGGGAACCATCATTTCAGCCACCCTAGTTATAGTTCGGATGAGATTTGAGTTGGTCTGTCGTTGTTGTAACTTGTTTCCAATCCATACACATTTTGATTTGTGCCATATTTTGGAAGATACAACTTACAACATTATGGGAGGATCTATTGGAAATCAGAGTTTCGACTATGAAGCTCTAATAAGTATTCCAGATTCTTCATCACTTTGGACAAGTCAACTAGGGCAACAAAAACACGGTGGTGAGTACATGTGGCAGCCGTTGGCCTTGTAGGAAGTTAGAATATGGAATTGCAAATGCCCAAGAATGATTTGGGATCTGGGATTACAAAGATGAACGGATTGGGTGAGTCAAAGCAGTTGAACTTGTAATTGCTCGAGGACAAACAATTTTGGGAAGGGCAGATTGTCATGTCCCCTTTTTGAAATATTTAATGAGGAAAATAATTTAATATCATAGTTTCCAGGAGGGGTACGGGTACGGTGAGATGGGTGTGGGACATAGTTTCCAGGAGGGGTACGGGTATGGTGAGATGGGTACGGGCAGTGTCACTGCATTCACCGAATTTCATGCTAGAAATTCAAAATTCGTTAAAATTTGGGATTTAATTCGTGGGAATAAACAATCATATTAAAAATCGTTAAAAAATAGTGATTTAGGTTTAAAAATTGTGATTTAGGGTTAGAAATTGTGATTTAGGGTTCAACGCAGGGCCAAGTTGCGCGTGTGGCTCTTGCAAGTCATAGGAAGCTGCTAATAGCTAAATTTGCTTGTCTACGAAATCGCTGTTAAGTGCCACGATTTACTTCCACTTGAGTGAGTGCCCGACATAATTTTTTTGGTGTCATTGTTAAAATTTCGTTGTCATCCTTATAGAATAATATGTTTAGAATTTTTCGGTGTCGAGCTATATTAATATTTGAATTTTTCAGGGTCCTAAATGTTAGTCATTCCTTGTTCGCTATATTAATATTATACCCATAATAATATTATAATATAATATGTTTCGAATTTTTACAATGTATTTTATTTTAGAGTAAATTATAATTTTTGCTAATATTATAGTTATAAAATATTATTATAAATTATACCATTATAATATTACAATACATAATATTATTTTTTATTTTTATAGTTTATGATATAATATTATAATATATGATATAAAAATATTATTAATATATATAATATATTTATAGTTATATTTTATATTTTATAATTTTATATTTAAAAAAATAAGAATATCTTTGTTCGCCAAATTTAATCACAAATTTTATCTCAAATTTTTTAGTTCCAAATTTTTTATGATTTTTTTCCTCGGCAAATTCAAACATGAATTCAAATGCAGTGACTATGGGTATGGGTATCAGTACACTATTTTTTTGAAAAAATAGGAGACGGGTATGGGGAGACAAAAATATATATTTATAATTATTATTTAATAGTTATATATTTTATATATAATATATTAATAATTATATATACTATGAAAAATTTAAAGAAATTTATACTATTGCAATGCCAATACTAGCAATATACATAATACAAGCCAACCAAAGATCTTGAGCGAATGAATATCTCATCGTTTTAAGCTTAAGGGTGATCATATACAATGAAATTCTGATAAATAGGCATGTGAAAATAAAAAAACACACGTGAACCTAGATTATATCTGATCCGATACAATAGGATCAACTATCACATCAATTATATCCTCTAGGTCCTTTAAAATGCTGTCTAGATCGGCATCACTCTCAAGTTGTGGCTCATTTACAGGGAATATAATAGGGGGCAAATCATTGAGGGCATTTGCCTCAAGCACATCATCCTCCAAGGATGTGTACTGCTCCATCAGGGGGAATGTTGTCTTGTTTTATTGAAGGACCTTCCTTGTACCCTGGGTCTACACAAGAAAGAAGACGAATTGTGCTATGAATGTACACTAGGTTCTCTGCCTTATTTGACCTTAGTTGGTTCCTCTTCAATGAATGAATGCAACCATAAGTACTCCAATTCCTCTCACAAGATGATAAACTCGCTATTTGTGAGATAACCGTATTGCAAATGATTGCAATTCAGGGGCTTCACTGCCATGGCTCCACCACCACTTTATTGGGTCGTTTGCACGCATATCATAGAGAGCCTCCACTATAGAAAATTGTCCATGACGACGTAAAAACATGTTCCACTGAGCCTTGATACAAGAAGCTTCATCTCCTCGACCATAGACCTTTTTTACTACAACTCAAAATTCTTTCATTACTTCTCTATCTTCATATGAAGCCCTCTTGTTGGTGACCTCTATATCATACCGCTTTGGATTCAAAGCGTAAGCAACATAATGTAGAAGTGTGTTAAGCTTGTTCCATCTTCCATGTATCTTTTCTTCAATCAAAAGATATAAAGAAGGATCCTTTAAGTCTATGATTTTTCTAATTTTTTTACACATGGAATCAATTTCTTCGTAAACCTTCCCTAAACATGGCTTGTCTGAATCAACAAAACGGATGACCTCACAAATGCGTTGAAGTCAACAACAAATTTCACATCAGCCCAAAAGTGGTCATCAAGGACCATTTGCCTCATCTCAGCTACAATCTCTGATGTAGATTGTCTCCAACTTGCCCATGTATCATTAACTATAGTGGAACACAAGGCTCATTTGACAACATATAGATGGTCAAGCAGTATGAAGAATGAAGCAAACCACATATCTGTTGGTTCGAGAAGTTCCACCCTGACAAATCTTCTATAAGCAGTCTGTGTGTGGTGATGATTGCATATGAACATTAGTATATTTTTGCACATTTCAATAAGCTTAGAAACCCACTAAAACCTGCCAATGTCTTTAATTGTATTATTCAATGCGTGCATGCAACATGGTGTCCAAAATACATGTTTGTATTTTTTTTACACCAATAAGCTAACTGCTTTACAAATTGGGACAACGTTTGTAATGACTTGGACAATGTGCGATGCCCCCACCTCATCAAATGCATCACATAATTGCTTCTTAAAGAACTGTATTTTTCTCTTGTCTAGAATAGTTGATAGCCTTAAAAAAATAAGGGTTTTTGGAGCAAGTTACCATAATGTTCAGAAGAGGCCGATTTCTTGTATTAGTCTAGCTGTCCATCACAATGCTACATCCATTTGTAGACCACACTTTTTTGACTGACACAATTTGTCTCTATCCTTGTTTTTTTCTTTGTCAATAAGAGATGTGCAAAACTTCTCATAACCAGGTGGTTTAGACCCCGCTGGCACAGTGTTGATAGCACGAACCATCTCCTCATAATAAGATGATCGAGCAACATTGAACGGAATGCCATTTACATAAAAGAAGTGTGCAAACGTTGAATTCACTGTGTCTCGACCATACACATTGAACATGCTTCCAATGGGATTGGAACTGTCAATGTGTGATCTCTTGCCGAAAAACCCCACATTCTTTGCCGCATGTCCGGAAGACACATTTATCTCTGATTTTGTTCTTGTGGTTGGCATGACATGGCGACTTTGAGTTCAATTTGTGGTTGACGTGTGAGCTTGAGCTTAAAAAAGTCAGTTTGCCTTCAGTTCTATTTTGTTCTCATCGCTTCTAACTGCGCTTCCTCATTTGAACAAGGGTCGACCCTTTTTTCATTTGTTCGGAAAAAATGAGCTCTCACTCTTGTGTAAGTGCCCTGAAAGGCCTTTCCACAAGTAATCTTTGTTGTGTTCCCATTCCCTTTGTGAACACGATCGCAAAACTTTCACAATGGATACAAAGCTTCCTTAGTTCCCCCTAACATTTTGGGAAAAAAATAAAAATAAACATTAGTAATTATAATTTAAAATTTATTAAAAAAATAAAAATAAAATATTAATAAATTTAAAAACATAAACTAAAATTAATAAATTATTAAAATAAAATAAATAAAAATGAAAATTATAACAACATATCACATAGAATAATTAAAAAAACACTTTAAAGTTAAAAATTAAAACATTAAATAATAATTATTAATTAATAAAATTATAAATTTTAATTTATTAAATAATAAAATATTAAAAATAAACAATGCATAAATATAAAAGACTTAATTTTTAAAACATTTAAAAAATATATATTAAACATTTAAATAGACATTATTAAATCATAAATATTAAAATATAACAAATAAAAACCTAATTATTAAACATTTAAATATTAATTTTTAAAACTTAATATAGACTATTATATTTAGTTCTAAGTTTATTGCCCTTTGTAACAAAAAAATAAAATAAAAACAAAAGATTGCCCAACGCGGGAATGCAGGGCATTGTTGTTTGCAACAATCCCAAGTAGCGTCGTTTGTGGCAATGCTAGTGATTGACGCGTTCGACAATGCAAATGTTTAAAAAAAAACAAAAAAAAAACATTTCAAAAAACAAAAAACTAAAGTGCAAAGTTGTAGACATCTACCTATTTCTTCTGCTTGGCAGGGGCGAATGCCCAAGAGACTGCAAATGCAAACGCCCGTGCTTGACTGCAAACAACCTTCACTCTTCAACGAATTTGACAATTGTGGTAAAAGAAGCAATGTTCTGGGTATTTTTATAATTTTTTTTAGCACGTTTTCCACGCGTTTAAGGATTTTTCTATGATTAGGGTTTGGAGACACATTCCATTCAAAAACGTGTTGGAGATGTGGGGACAGGCTGACAAACGTTTCCAAGTATGGAGATGTCTCCGTACCCGTCTCCCATTCCTGAAACGTGTCCTAGAATTTGCGACGTGTCTTAGGGGTGGGAGATGCATCCCCTGTGACACTAATAATATTTTATTTAAGTTGTTCAAGTTACTTTATTTTATAATGCGGAAAAATGACACTTAGGTGTTATTATTATTAAAAAGAGCCGAAAAACAATATTAATTACATGGCAAAAATGAAATATTTATTAAATGGCCAAAATTGTAATAATTGTCTAAAAATGTATTAAATGCTCTTAGGGTTAGAGTGAAATTAGAAAAGTGAAATTATAAAAAGACAAGTCAGGCCAAAAAGATGGATTATTTATTATTCATTATTCACGATTGAAATTAGAATTGGTTCAACTTCTGCATTTGAGGACAGAAGCCCTCCATTGCACTTCAGATTTGAAGAGGGTTTTCTTCAACTTCTGCTTTTGAGGATGAAAACTCTCCATTGCACTTCATATTTGAGGATGAAAACCCTTCGATCTTCTACGATAGCTCCATCTAGGGGCTATATTTGAGTTTCATTTCAGTTTGACAAAGTAACAAAATGTTTTACACGCTCTTAGGGTTAGAGTGATTGGAAAAGTGAAATTATAAAAAGACAAGTGGGGCCAAAAAGATGGATTATTCATTAGTCATTATTCACTTTTTATTATTCACAATTGAAATTAGAATCGGTTCAACTTCTGCTTTTGAGGACGAAAACCCTCCATTGCACTCTGCATTTGAGGAGGGTTTTCTAGGTCAACTTCTGCTTTTGAGGATGGAAACGCTCCATTGCACTTCAGATTTGAGGACAAAAACCTTTTGATCTTCTGCGATAGATCCATTTAGGGGCTATATTTGAGCTTCATTTCAGTTTTAAAGAGTAACAGGGCAATATTTGTAATTGTGGATCAGTCACATGAGCGAGGGCATCACCTTTCAGGAGGATTTCAGGGTGGTTTGAGCACTGACGTCACTAGTTTAGGCGCTGACGCCATCATTGGGAGGTGCTGTAGCTTGCCGTACAATAGTGGTTACATTCTAGAGTTTGGAAACACTGATTTCTGCTTGGGATGCCAACATCAGCGAGGTGGATCTGTATTTTTCGACAATTTTTCCATTTGCACGGTTAGTGGTAATTTGTTAATTTGCAACATAAAAATAAATAAATAAAGTTGGTATTTAAGTTGTATTTGATCTCCGCATTCAATAAAAATAAGATTGTCATTTTTAGAGGGTTTACTAGTGACTTTCACACTCCGTGTTTATTTCCTATAAGAGTTTATTGCAAAAATTAATATTTATTTAATTTTGCCTTAAGGGGTATTTCAGTATAAGGGTTTTATAATTTATTACAAGAATCAGAGTTTTGTTAATTCTGCCCTAAAGGGACACTACATTTAATTAAATATTAGACTTCCTATTATTGAAACGATTTAATATTGCCATGATTTGGGGTTGGTGTTCATGTTCTGTGGACCTGTCTATAATTATTATTACTATCATTGACAATATATTCTAGCATTGGATCAAATATGGAATATGTACCAGTACTTTGATGCTAACAGTACCAGTACTTTGATGCTAACATTTATGAATTCTGCTAGCCCTTTCTTTGTATAAACATCTTTTGTAATTGTGGTCAGTGGCAGATGGTAAAAAAGGATTTCCAGACGTGGCACCTTATGATGCTATCCATGTAGGTGCAGCAGCTGCAGGTAGCTTTGTTTTTATATTCCCCCCCTCTTTTCTATCTTCATCTCATAATTTTTATTCTGACTTTGTATACCACCCTGAAAAGAAGCTTTGTTATTCACAGAACTGCCTAAAGCACTTGTAGATCAGTTAAAGCCAGGAGGAAGAATGGTTATTCCAGTTGTCGACGTAAGTTTACGTGCGACAATTTGAAGATGATACTTTGCAATGTTATTTTTCAAGGGCTTTTTTGTTAACTTATTTATTTTTTGGGTGCAGAGCTTGATGATTATTGACAAACTTGCAGATGGTACAATCCGTAAACACACTGCAATGGATGTCAGATATGTCCCTCTTGTATAAATGACGTGCCATCATTTTCTGTGTTGTTTTGCGTTAATGATATTGAACTCTTGAAGTCAGAAATTATGCAAAGGGTTTTGTAATCATTACAACATTACATACAAATATACGGTCTGATTTGATGAGCAGAGAACATATTTTTGTTATAAAGTTCTATGTGTGGTATGTGTCTTTTGGATGATACCATGTACATGTCATGCTGTAGATCGAAATGTCTTGTCTTTCATGGAATGAAGCTTACGTTTTTTATGTTATTTAACTAACAAAATATCTACCATGTTAGAAGTGGGATGGTGAAGCGTCATTTTATAATCAAATGCTGTCTTGTTTATTTAATTTGGGTAAAATGGGTTATGAACGTATTTATGATTCTTAAATTATTAATATAAATCAATTTAGGCTGTTCATATCTATTAGAGGGGAATTTTCAACTTTAGGGGATTAGTTGGGTCTGGATCTTAAGGATCACATTATTATTAGATTCAATGTTTTTGAAAAAGGATTAAAATCTTATTAAATAAAGAGGAAAAATACACCAGCTTTTGCTTCTGGGAGGTAAAATTAGGAGGGAGAGGAAAGACATTACAAAAGACTGGGTAAGGCTACCCATGAAACTATCCATATGATGTGACTGCAGATTTAGGCCCTGTTTATGTTTAATACGGTCTTGTATTGTTTGTTGAAGAAATTTTTGTTAATCGAATTATATAGCAAATGCCCTATGTTCTGATATGGTAAACTAATGGAATCCCATTGGGAGATAGAATCTAAATCTGCAGGAAGTTGCACCTCCTGGTCCTAATATCATCGGCCAATTTGTAAAAACAGATGATGGTTTGCTGTTTAAAGAAATTGCACAAATGACGGACCATTTTCTATTTAAGGCAGCCTTACGCAATAAACAAATCATTTTTTTTTTTTTAACAAATTGGTGAAAAACTTTATGGTCCTTAGGTTATTGGCCAATTTGTGAAATAGAGGATGGCTTGTTGTTCAGTGTCTTATTAAAAAATATACGGAGTTGCAGATTCTATTGGTTGTTCATTTTTTAATTTTGATCTGGTGATGCTTGGGGCTCAAACGCTAACCTGTGATCACTGTGACATCCACGTTCAAAGCTTGGTTGCAGAGAAATTCTTCACTAGAGGATATGTGCGGGTCATTAAAGGCCATGCAATCATCAAGACCCGAGTGTTAAACCTAATTGCAACAAGAATCACATGACTCGTGAAAGATAAAAGTTCTGGTTTCTCCTGTGTATACTTGTCAACATAGGTTTTCCTACTGGATCAACTACGGACCTTAAGAGTTACTCTCCTCATGGGATTGACTTATTGTATTATTTTGTTTTACGTGCCAACCCTTGGCACTTTGTTCACTTCTTCTAATAAGAAAAGCAGAGATACGAAGAAAAGGATCTCCATTAACCCCATGGATATGAATATCATGGAATAGGAATTTCAATGGAAACGAGGATTCATGGGATGAATATTGAGGTGTGTCATACCTTTGGTAATTCTACAACAAGAACTAGACCAAAATGATAAATGTTGAATGAGTGATGGATCACTACTCCAAATAATGATAATGATCATAATGTACGACTTTCCAAATACATGTATACTACTTTGAGAGGGTGCAATTTCTAAATGGGATGCTAGATAAGAACTTATAGACATAAATTTGGTCACAATAGTTGACAATATTAATTCTCGAAAAATTCTAAACCACATGACTTGCATCCAAATACATAACTCTTATTTGCTATTCTTCTAAGTCATTTATCTATATGTGGGTTCAATCATTTGTTTGTTGTCACTATTATGCATAACTTTCAAAGCCAAATGTTCAAATTGTTTAATATCACACTCAAATTATCTCCAACTCAGGGTAATTGTTCTTGAGCTTTTGGGACAAGTCTACATTAGGTAGGCAGGTTGCTGTCATCCCCTTGTCCATCTAGACGGCCATGTCTTGCGTCAGATAATGGCTAGTTTCCAAATTTTGAATCATTCTTTTGAGTCTTCCTGCAAGTTTTATAAGGTCGGCTAAAGAGAATTATCAAAAGGTTCCCCTGTGAATACATATCAAAGGTCATTCATTAGTCCCACTTGCTATTCACTTCGTTCAAGCTTTTACACTATTGTGCATTGAGCAAATTTGTCTTATTTCTCTTAAATTCAAGATCACTCTGAAAATGTTGTTATAAGTCAAGTTTAAAGCATATAAAAACAAGTCAAAAGCTATAATTGTCAAGTATTAGAGCCATATTTCTAGTTGCATACATATTGTCAATAAACACAATCACACAATCACTCTAGGTAGGAGAATTACGTGGGCTTGATTTCCTTCTTTGGAGTATTAGATATGTGGGCAACAGTTAATTATCAATGGGATGATTGAGGTCAGTTTAACCCATTACACTTTTTTTTGTAGGCTTCCAAACTTTCAAAGTGTCCTTAGGGTTTCAAAGACAAGATAAGAGAAACAATGATTTTTTCATGACATAATCCAATTTGCGATAACTTAGATTACTCAACACACAGAGGCAAAAGGTGTAGCAACCAATGTTTTGTCATAGTCAATTGGGACAATTCCGCAGTCAATGGACTCAAGTGCCTTGTGTTTTTGTCCACCCGCAATGATCTTGTTCAGAAATATTCTCCGTCTCTGATTTCGATCTATCACTATCAAAATCTTGTTTTTTTTGTCTATCTCTGCCAATCACTTGTAGTAGTGAACTTGAACAAGTCCATGGTCAGTGGACTCGATCAACATGCGTTGTCGTCCACTTATAATAGACATGTCCGGAAGCAGTTTTAAATTATGTCTCTAATCTTGACCATGCACAGTGACATCTTTTACTGATTTTCACTTTTGGACATTCAAAATAGTGAATAAAAATTTGTGTTTGAGCTAAGTATATTCCTTCTTAGTATTTTCAAAAAATAAAAGTTTTCTATATTTATCAAATTGTCAAAATTAGAATTGTTGATTAACACATATCTTTAGCACCTGATGTATTTTAATTTTATGTCTATTAACATTAATACATTTTATTGTTTTATAAAAAATAGGGTAAAACAAAACTACAATTATATGACAATTGGTTTTTCGTCTCATTGATAATCCTCATAAATATATGTTTACCCAGTGTGCATTGGCTTCATCACTTTTGGCCAACTTGTTAGAATATGTTGAATATCACTCCCATGTAGGCTCAAACCATATCCATGGAGGACACATCCTTACCATCATACTTTGTACATCACATTACTCCCTCCTTACGAAATACAGTCTGGAAGCATTTGATAAAAGTTGTATGTTCTTAAAGTCTCACTTAATTGTTGCGATACTTGATTGTCTCTCCATCCATAGATAACTATGATGTTTACATTTGACTCCATGTTTTTATATCTAGGCATAGCAGTATCCTTTTTTTTTGGTTTGTTATTGCATAGTTTCATTTTCATTTCCATGTATATTACATATTTTCAAGTTGCAATAACAAAAGTTTGGCTACTAATGCATGTTTTCTTTTATATGTTGTTGGCTTGCATAATTTTGTGGATATTGATGTAGCACTATTTTAATGCTACCAATGAAAAAACATTAACAAAAGGCTATATCTAAACCAAATTACATTTTTTTTTTAATTGCAAGATGTGTCCCTATTACTCATCGAAATTTGACATCTTCAATACATAGGAAGCAATAATTAACTTGACTATTACATATGCATTGTCCAACGTGAAGAACCCATAACCTACACACTACTAGAATAGGGACACATTCTATCTCCTCTAAGAGAAGGGTACATGGATACCTACATATACATAAAGCACATAAGATGTAATAGGCCTCTACTCTACTTCATAAACTGTCAAACTATTCCATGCCACCATATAAATGGAATCAACTCACTAAGTGTTATTCCAGTTTTTGAATGGACACTGAAAAGCTAAAAGTGTTGAGCTTTTGATTGCAAATAGTCAAATTGAGTCAAAGTCGGTCAAAATTGTCTTTTCTTAAGTCAAAATGTCTTACCCAAGATTTTCAAGGTCAAAATTCATACTTGATCAAAAGTTTGAAAACATGAAAGAAAAATAAAAAATTGACTAAACTTTGGCTTTGTCGGGTTTTGAAGGCTTGTTAAACACATATCAGATTTCCAATAGCTGTTTAACAAGCTATCAGAATCTATTAGTTGCTCAAACACACCAGGGGATTCAACTACCTGCAAAACACTTTGATAGAATCCCATCCCTATCCGAACATTCTTTGGAATCCGATAGGTGCATAGACATCTATTGGATCCTAATTAGTTGCCGATCAGATCTGCAGATTTTGATACATGTTGAAACACTAATCGGGACCCGACCCCTACTCCAACACTTTTTGGATTCTGACACTCACTCGTGCTCCATTTCTTTGCCATTACTCCTACTTGGCCCTTGCACGTGCGAATTCCTTGCAGATTGCAATTTATTTTCTTCCATCTTTCCATTTGGCCCATCATTTGCTCCTCGCTCCTCCTGTCCATTATCACTCTCATTTTGAAAGCTCGGTACTTTCATGGTCTTCAATTTTGCAGGTGATTTCAAGGATTTAGTTGTTTTCAAAACTCTTAGAGAAGAACTAGGGTTTGTAGTTGTTTGGCTTCGGTATTGTTTTTATCAAGGTTTTCTTCAGATATTTGTTCATTTGCTCAAGATATCCTCAAGGATCTTTGCAGGGTTCCAAGCTTCATTGTGTGGCACATCTAGTCGGGATTCACCCCTGTTCCAAACACTCATCAAATTCTGAGCTTTCCTTGTGCACATCCCATACTCCATCTACTTGTAGAACACCTCATCAGGTTCCAGAACTTATCTGCACACTCATCGGGAATCTAAGACCCTATTAAACATCTTCTCAGATTCCAAACCATGTCAGTGCACATCTCGGATTCCAACACCTAGCGGGGCAAACTATCGGGTTCCGATCCTTTGCCATACACTATTGAATTCCACCATCTGCATTTGCACTCCCTTGAACCTACGTTTTGTTGGAGCACATTCATATTTATGTTTTTCCTTCACAGGTCAATTTACGTGTTGGTCCTCTCATAGGTAGGTAATCCTCATCAAAATTCAACGTTTAATACCCGATCAAGGAGACTCCCAAGAAAAGCACTCGAAAAAAGACCCCTACCAAAAAGAGTTTCTTATTGGAAGAGGATACAAAAATGAAGTATCAATTTTCGGGAGTGGTTCCACCTTCACACCTAGAGTCAAACGTTGAAGAGATAACATACACTAACCTAGGTCACATTGATATGGAAGAATCCTAAAAAATAATAAATGGTGTACACAAAATAGATTATGAACAAAGCATCCACGATAGTGGATTGGCTTAAGTAGTTGCGTTTCTTATTTCAATACAATGTCTAGAATTAGTGGTGACAATGGCCAAACACTATGATGTAGATAAAAGGGAAGTAAAGAATCCAAATGGAGAATTAGTCTTATGTTTAGGTCTAGACCATATTGATCACTTATTGCAATTACCTAATAGGAATTTTTTTGTAAATTTGACTCCCACATTCGCTCAACAATTTAGGGATTCTAATAGCATCTCCTATTCAAAATGGTCAACAAACAATGGTTGAAAAACTCTAGGCATACATCAACAAGGCTGCCTAAGAATATTTCTAGATTTGAATTCATGAATGAGGTCAATGACACGATTACTCTTTTGCAAAGAGTAGAGGGAAGTCCAGTTGCTAGAAATTTTTAGAGATGGATGTACATGTATATATGGATTGTCCACTAGAACAAGCAGGATATCAACTGGAGACAATTAATTAGTGATTCAATTCACAAGCATCTTGTAGAAGTCAATACAACTTCTAAATTCTATACAACTTATTCTTTTGTTTATGTTGTCACCATAAGAGGTTGTACAATGGTTTGAATACAATGGGTGATATGCAGACTGCCAAATCTCTGACTTTTATCCTTAACTCTCTTCAAAAGAAAGTGCAAGCCATTTCCGTAGGATAAATGATGCATTATTGCAATATGTGATTTAGATGTTCAAACCATAACCATACAACTTGAGGATATGAATTCAGTTCTCTAATAAGATTTCCAGGTGGGGGCATGGTTTATACAATTCTCAATTTTCACCTACTTGAGAATTTGTGGCTGTGAAGTTGCCCCGTATATGCTTCTAAGATAAGTGGATGAAAGATGGGCTTTGATGGAATTAGTGACATAGTTGACTGAAACACACAAGTTGTTATCTCATAAACACAAGTCTGAGATAAAATTTCCTATCTCTATTGGTCGATACATGTGTGCTTCTTTAGCCAAAGGAAAATTGATCGATGAAGAAATGACTCGAGTTACTATTTGATCATTTTAAAGTCGACCTTCATTTGATGTTAGGGGTTTGATGCAGAATATTATTGGTTCTTCATATTAGCGTATATATCATTTTGAAGACTAATAGATAGACTGTGATGACAAGAAAGATGTAAGAATCAGTGACTATTCATGGTTCACTTTGGAGCATGTTATTGTTTTTGATATATTAGAGATCAAGAAAAATATATTAGGTGATGAAGATGTATTAGATCTTATTTATGAAAAAGACGGAATTGCATCAAGACCTCTCTCAAGAGTTGATTGACACAAGAAAGAATTCACTTTCTTCATCGACATAACTCAAAGTGTGCTAGACATAACTCTGAAATAGTTGAAGAGCAAAGGCATCAATATTGATAAAACATGATTTCCTCCTCCAATGAAAGTTGTTGAATTGGGAATTGCACATCAAAAAAATCAAGCAGAGATAGGAGCATCTTCTGTGGCAGGAACCGATAAGGATTCAAAAGAAATATAAGTAGAAATAGAAGTTGAAGCAATTACAAACGTTGTTCTAGTGAAGAAACCACTCAAATTTAAGATAACAAGATTGGGTAAAAAGATTCCAGGTACTCCCGATCTTTCTATTTCTAAAGAAGCTCCTCTTGATAATTTTGTCCAACCTTAAGCCCTAGTAGCTAATACTACACAACAATTTATGGCCTCTAATTCATCCTTGTTCTTTGATTCTTCTGTTCTTTCTCAACTTGATACTTTTATACCATTTTCTCTTGCACAAAATATTGAATTGACAGTTGAACCTTCTCCTAAGACTCCAATTGATACATTAGTGAAAGAAGGTGAAATTGTATCTAAAAAATCTTAGGTTTTGCCAACTCTTCTCCCTTCTTTTAAAATTCAATATTGTCCTTGTGCAACAATCCTTTAACACATAATTTCCTGATTGGCAGTTGTGAAGAAAAGAAAGAAGGTTGAGAAGCCATAAGAAATTGATTTTAGCATCCTGACCACTATCCATACTCATGTGGCGAAGAAATCTAAAATGGTCTCAAGAATAATCACTGATCGGAAAGAAGATAGGTATGCGGAAATATTAGTTCCTCCCATTGACAAAAATAAAGAGGATTTTGGAGCCTTTGATTATCAAGTCACAAAAGTTCCCCTAGGAAAGGCCACAAGAGAAGGTATGAAAGAGAATGCCCAATCTGCAATTGACACATTGTTTGAGAAAATGGACCAAGATAAAATAAATAAAGCGCAACTCAAAAACTAACTCAAGATAAAAAAAAAGTTGAACTAATCCGTGGTTCAGAAATTGGTAAGGCCTATTCAGTCTTCTCATTTTGTTGTTCATCAAATTTCTAATACATAAACACTTAATGTTGAGGAGGAAATTAGCCATATAGGTAAAACAACAAAAGAGTGGATTGAGAAAATTTTGCAATAGGGCATTATTACTCTTCAGACAACATTGGTTGTGTTATAAAATTCAATCAAAATACGATCAAGCAACTAAAATTGAAAATAAATATGAAGTGCAAAAATGGAACGAATTGATTCTTAAGTTGAAAGATATCTCTTTGTTTACCTAGATGACTTAATTCAAGAAAAAGTCATCCAAAAAGAAGAAATTGTGTACCTCACATAATTTTGGGAGTTGCTAAATTCAGAGTTTGCATTTTTAAAGAAAGTGTCAATAAATTGGTGGACTCAGTCAATAGGAGAGACTTTCCTTGAAATACTAGAAGTAGGAAAATTGAAATCCAAGTTCACTAATGACAAAGGAAAATTAATATCTAAGGACATTGTTGATCAATTCAAGAAAAATATTGAAAAGATTACAACTCCAAGTTTTGCATTCAATTACACTTAATTCAAATGTTAATCAAGTATAAGAGAAATTTGGAGAATCTTAATGTAATGTTGAAAAATTTGCAAGGAACAACTCAAAAGATGATCGATCTCTATTGTGATGCATAAATAAATTACACATATTCAAATGGGCCAGATGAAGATAAAGTGTCAGAAATCATGCAAAAGTTTGATAAATATCAGAAAAAAAGCCACAACTTGAGAAAGAGGAGGTTCAAATCGTCATCAACGAAAATGATATATAATGATTATATACTCATAGTTTTGTTTTTCTTAAATCATTCTTGTAATTGTCATTACACCTTGTATTCGTTAATTCACACATTCTAAAGTCGTGCAAATGTACTAAGTTCTTTTTGCAATTTTGAGTCATACAAATTCGCTAACACATTATTTCAAGCTGTGCAAATTTGTCATTGTACTTTTACAAGTCGTGTGAAAATATTAACATATTTTTAAAACATGTGCAAATTTCTTAATGTGTTTTTACAAATTTTAAGTTGTGCAAATTAGCTAATGTAGTTTTACAAGTCCTAAAAAGACAAAAAAGTTGGTTACGCACCAGACCCACCCATTTCAACCTATAAATGAGTCTGGGGCTCATTTGTAAGGGTTCTTGCAGTTGGACTTTTTCAACAAGCTATTGAAAGAGGAGATTGTATTTGCAGCTTACAAAGAATCAATATAAAAAAAAATTGCATAAACTTTGCATTCAAAATCTATTTCTGAATAGTGTACATGTATGCATCGATATGTATTTGATTCTTTTATTTCAAATGTTTGCCAAAATTTTATTTAATTAGTCAAAACATAGAAATTTTATTTGTAGTATTTCTTTTGGAATCAACATTTGTAAGTTCTACAATAGTGAAATCTTGGTGGAGTAAAATTAGTAAGTTTACTTGTTTTTACAAAGAGATACAAAATGGTTGAACGTTTTTGTTTTAGATTAAGGTAAAAGCAGGTTTTGAAGGGCCCCCGAAACCCTGTTACAGAATTAAGAAAGATAAGGCATTAACAAGCACCAGGAAAGACATTCCTGAAACCTACTAAAAGTAGCAGCATCCTACGATATTTCAGAGATTACATCTATGTTCATTATACATTCTGCCCCCTAATTTCCAATTAATGATTGATAACTATTTTTTAGGGTAAAATCCAGAATTGTTGCCTGCCTTCCATCAGCTATATTCTGCTTGCTTTCTACTCTCTGATTTTCCTTATGGGTCTTCTTCTGGGCTTGTCCGGCCAGCCAACATCCGGTTTCTCTTTTGAAGTCTGCCCATCTCTTTTTCTAGGTTTATCCATAATAGAAACAAGGTGTTTCACCTTCATTTGCTGCTCTTTTTTGTTGCTTCTGGTTTCTATTCCCTTAGTGTTTGTCTTCTTATCAACCCTTTTCCTTTGGTTTGGAAGATATTTTAAATTTTCTCCATTAACAATCACTGGAATCTCTTCCAAAGGTGTTTCATTATCAGCCTAAATCTCCATTGGCTAAGAAAGAAGAGGATCTCTCTCCTCTATTTTATTCCCTATTTCAGTCAAGATTTCTCCTTCCTCTAGCACTACTTTGCCTTCTGCCTCTCTCCATTGATCCTCTACCCTTTGGTATAGGACCATTTGCGCTGATAAATCTATCAAATCTTCTTTGCTTTGTGTGGGTAATATGATTTCTGCTTGCCTTCCATTTCCTTCTATCTCAGAATTTTCTTTCTCAAGAGAGATCTTTGTATCTACCTCAGGAATTAGGCCTTTAGAATCTTCAAAAGACACCTCTTTACCCTCCTCAGCATTTAAATCTTTAGTTTCTTCATTATCCATTTGTTCTTGTCCCTAATCCTCTTTGGGTTTCCAAACTTTCTTTAGCTGGACCGGTGGTTTTTTCCCAACCAAAGCACCATTAAGATGAGTTTTGCTTCTGTTTGGACAGTTTTTAACCCAATGCCCCTATTTCTTATAGGCATAACAAGAGTTGGGTAAATCTTCATAGAAAATTCCTTGAGATTTCTTACCAAGCTTGGAGATTAGATCCACTTTTTCTGGGAGCTTATTTAAATCTGCCACTTTAACATACATCCTGGCAGCTTAAAGTTTGGTTCTGGTTGTAGTTGCCTTGTCCAAAGCCACAAGTTCCCCAAAAGAACTGGCTATCCCTTTGAAAATGTCTTCATGCCAGAACTCTAAAGGGAGTCCAGGGAGTCTAACCCAAATGGGAGTTGTTAAGAAAAATGAGTCTGAGAAATCCATGTTCAACTCCCATTTTTTGATAGTAAGAGAGCATTTTCCAAATGTCCATGGTCCTCCACACAAAACCATATTCATGTCTTCTTTACAGTTGAAGGTAAAGGAATAGAAACCATTTAGCATAGGTGCAATAACTATCTCTCCTCAAATGACCCATTTCCTTTTAACCATTTTAGTAAGAGTATCTAGCTCTGGTCTTGCTCCTAAAAATTTACCTACTAAGGTGAAATCCATGGAGGACACAGAAAAATCAATAAGAGGATCCGGAATAAAAACTTTATACTCACCTTTCTCCCAACAAGTATTTGCAGTCACCGGCGGGAAAGGAGATTTTCCAGTGCCTTTCTTACCAAGCAGAGATGCCCACGTCCTAAGTTCAGGGTACCCTGCCTTCAGCCCTTCTGAAGATTTTTTCTTTTTAAAGTCACCTTTGTTTTTCTCTTGCTTAGTCCCCTGTTCCAGTCGGGATCCACTAGATCCACTACAAGGGTCATTTCCACAAAAAGGATTTCCGTTTTTTGCATCAATCACAAATTTTGATCCTGTATTCTTCTCAATCCCTTCTCCATTCCCTCTGGGGTTTGTCCCGCCTGTCTGAATTTCCACCTCCAGAACAGCTATTTCCAAATCTGGAATTGCAGCCCACATAATTGCAGAGACAAACTTTGGGGACGCGCCCAGCGCGCCCACTGGGGGCGCGCCCTGCGCGCCCATTGACGTTCAAATTCTAGCCCGCGCAGTCCGTTCAAATTTCCAGCGCGCAGTCTGTTCGAATGGGATGACTTGTTTTGAACATTTTTGTTATCAATGATAAATAATTGTTTTGGTGTATGTCATGTGTTCATGTGAATACATAATTATTTTTCCTAACCCATGAATAAGAAAGATTTCTTTTTTAATAAAACTATACTTTTCTGTGATATTTCTAGTTAGTTTATGAGTTTGGCTCGCTGGAATTATCATCTCTATACCTCCATACAAACTTCTCTTTTCTATCTCTCTTTTAATTCCTTTCTACCACCTTTAGTACTTTAAGGTTAAAAATACAACCCTCTTATAAAACCTATTTTTGCTGTAAATATTTTTATTTACTCTACCGTTTTTTAGTTTTCAATAAAGGTAGCTCCGCCTACTAATAGGAGAGGGGCTTTGTGCCATGATTGTAGACGAGAAACATTTATTTATCCACTTGACAAATTTTTACGTCAACAATTTTTGACATCCAATACGAGACATGTTTCTACAACACTCATGCAACCCACATCTTAAGATATTGGTCCATATGACTTTGCCATCAATTCAGGGGCCACTCTATTAGCGTGAAATAAATTTAGAGCAATCTACTAAGATATTATTTTCCATATCAGATAATTTATTTGGAATTCTGACAAAGTTTCAGTGACTCAGTTTCAAATTATTCTAGGGATTTTAAATCAAGAATTGGATCGTGTTGAGAGAGCAGAAATAATTTTTTCACATAGAGAAGCCCATAGAGCTCATCAAATAGCTCAGAATCAATATATTTTGTTCATGACTATTTTAGCCATTTAATATCGTGATCATCAACCTGGTTTGAATTGGATAGAAACTGTTGAAGAAGACATTGCTTTAAGTTTTTGACAACTAACTTGAGATAATAGAAAAAATTTCGCTAAATTCAATATTGTCTCTATGGTGATAAACACAAAGGAAGATTGTGCTATCGTTTTCGGAAGAAACAATGATATTGTCTCTAGAAGGCAAGCAAGAAGACAAGCACAAAGAGTAGTTATATCATTGTTCAAAGACTTTCAACAGTAAGAATTTCATCTAATGACAATTCACGTAGTCCAAGCACTAGTTCTTCAACCGAATCTTGATTGGTTAAGTCAAACACAAGAAGAGATTTCATCCTATTTGAGAGCATTTGATTGGGACAATAGAATTAACTTAGCACATTTTCATAGAGTTGTTGAGATATTATAAGACAAGGAAGATCGTGTTGTTTTAGCACAAAGAGATAAAGTACTAGATACACGTAGAGTTCAACAAATAATACCAACCTAGGTAATTCTTCAATTTGCACAAGTTCTTCATCGACAAAAAAATTGGTAGAAAAATGATTCACTAGGGCTAATAAATTAAAAGGTGAAACTGATCTTTTTTATTAGCTACAAGAGGTTTCTGATTTCAAATCAAAACCTGAACAAAAAAGGTCAACTAAAAAAAATAGTTAGTCTTCCTACAACCCCTAAGAAAGGTAAACCCTTATAAAGAGGAATGATCATCAATCAAGCTCTTGTCTTGTCAAGTGTTGTACCACTGCAGGGAGTTTTTCCAACCATGGCTTTACCTTGGAGTAACATAATTAGCCTTTTAGCTTTAGGACAATTGCATGAACTTTTAAAAAGATCAATGAAGAACTTTCCAATTTTTTTCAGGTGATGATAAACAACATCCAGATGAATATATTGCTATTTATTCTGTAGTATGTGAAAATTTAGGCATTGAACATGAGGATGTCGTAGTCTGATTATTTATTAAAATTCTCCAGAATGGAGCGACATATTGGTTCTATCATCTCCCTCA
This sequence comes from Torreya grandis, assembly GCA_037957365.1. Taxonomy (NCBI): domain Eukaryota; kingdom Viridiplantae; phylum Streptophyta; class Pinopsida; order Cupressales; family Taxaceae; genus Torreya; species Torreya grandis. The sequence continues at coordinate 1,625,096 of JARHVA010002871.1, forward strand.
AGGAGCAATAACCAATTGGATTAACATGAAAACTTAGTTTGAAAATAGATTAAACCCAGAAGAAGACACACACACATTATTAACTCAACTCTCTCAAATAAAAAAAATAAATGGGCCTATGAGAGATTTTGTAGCTAAATTCAATAAGATAATGTATAAAATACCAATCACTGCCAAATCCGTAGATGAGAACCAGCAATGCTTATGTATCAATTTTCAATTACCAGAAATAAGTTATCAATTGAGAAGAGTTAGAGTAGCTGATTTGACTGCAACTCAAATATTAGCTATTGATGTCGAAGATGACATGATAATGGTTGAAAAGCTAAAAATATAATCATATAAAAGTAAAATACATAATTTATGGAAATCTTCAACATAATAACTTTTGTAAAAGATGGCTAATTATATAACAGCTTTGAAGAAACAATTACCTTAGAAAACCATCGTAGCTCCTTATCAAGACATCTAAAGAAGAAATTATGTTCCTTTTCAAAGAGATCGTCTTCGATTACAAGTTCCTTCATAAAATCTTGTCATAGGAGATCCATTGTAGGCATCACAGAGAAGAATTCATGTTTTCAAAGCCAAGAGAAAGATAGAAAAGGCAACAAAATCTCCATTGAGCGCTTGGCAAGCTCACAAGGGCCAATTTGAGATGAATGGTATGGTCCGTACAAGGAGAGTCAAATCCCAATCTCTTGGCTAGAGGTATATTCCCTAATGGGATTGCAATTAGTAGCACTAATCTGTAGATCAAAGCCCTGGGCTTTATGAATAATCACTAAGATCCCTAGGTGGTGTAAACCCCTTTACAAACCCAAATTTATGAGAAGTTAAATCTCATTGTAACAACTTGAACATGGGGGAAGATATCCAAAGGAATGATGAGTGTCATAAACTCCTCTAAATATGCTCTCATGGCACTTGCAGGGCTAGATCAACATCCAATCTCCCATGGTTGCAGGTTGCAAGTTTATGTGCTAAATTTTTTGTGTATCATGAAGGAACATAACACAAGGATGATCAGTGAAGAGTTTCTATTCTTCCCTCATATTCCTCACATGCTCCACATGGTCATCAATGGGTTATATTAGATCCCCTTCAAGTCTCCTCAATTCCCACCATGTGAAAGGAGAAAAAATTCAAACATGACTCAACCTCCTCTCAGGACAACCAATCTCAAGGTTGGAATTCTATGGATGATGCCTTCTTTAGGACTTCAGGGGTGATTCAAGAATATAGACGAATTCCTCATTCAAGGGAAACAAACTTCCACATGGCCCTCAATTCCAACCCTCCAAACTAGCTCTAGATGAATCCCTTGGCTATTTAGCATAGTTTAAGGTTTATTTACATTGTTTAAGGTTTTTGAGGATTCTTAGGTTTCATTTTCTCCATTAAGATGTTTGATTCACCCAATCAAATACAATATCTTTTTGAATACCAAGGTGTAGGATGCTTAGGTCTCAATAGGTGGTCTTGAGTAGAGAGGAGTAGTCCATATGAGGTCCCATAAAAACATATGATCCAAAATGAATACATCAAGCCATTTTCACCTTATAATGAGCCTTGTCTCCCAAACTCAAAACTCTGAAAGATTGCAACTTTGGGGTTTTAAGTTTGAATGAAGATGGAAAATACAAGTTGATTTGAGGAGTAATTTATGATGAGTAATGAGATGCATAAGGCCCTAAAGAATAGAAGAACCTACTCACACAACAAATGATCACCTATAGGTCCATCTTAGACTTGAGGTGCCACATTGGTCTGCGTACAAACTTCTCAAAAGGACTTATAAATTGTGAAACATATGCAGGCATCAAGGTTTCATGAACCTAATTGGACAGGAGATAAGAATATCAAATATTCCAAAAGACCATAAGGTATGTAGTTAAGACCACAAATGATCAGCTACAGGCAGCTTAGGTTGTTTTCAAGCTTGAGGAAAAAATATCATGCATAATGGTAAGCTTGTAACCTACATGGGTAGAAAAAGTGTTAGAAATTATTTGAGGGTAGAGAGACCTAAGCAGAAAAGTCAAGAAGAGATGGTCAAAACCAACTCATTGTGACGCTGTAGATACAATCCATAGACACTTACATGACTACCTAATAGCTTAGTTCATCTTCAGCTTGAAAAAGGACTTGCTAAGTTTGAAGACAAATAAGTCAGAGGGGATTAAACCATGTGGAAATGATCTTCAATAAATCTATCATAATCCCCATAGGGTCTTCTCAGTTAGTGAGAAAGGGTAGCAAGTTGATAAGCCTGTCTAAGGCTGCTAAAAACAAGAGCCCACACACAGGCCTATGTGTGTATGGTTATGAAAGTGTGTTTGATTGAAAAGTATGAGGAAGACATAAGTTTCAAAAGGTGATGATAGGTCCAGGGGGATAATCCATGAAGGTTCCAACTCCCTTGGCATTGAGGAAAGGAGGAAACACAAACTACTTAGGTCATTGGCATCAACTGGTTGAGAACCTGATATAAGCTAATGATGGTCATAACATGCCTAAAGAGGAAAGATGACATAGACAGAGGTCTAGGCCACTATGAGAATGTATAAAGGGTTGAATTTGAATGGAAATGATGCTAATAAGGCTTTGAGGTCACCACAAGCACCTACAAGTGGTCTTGTGCCTTGAGGATCAGTCTAGGCCTATAAGGCCTAAAACCTTGCATAAACCCTCAAATCTCCAACTCCACTCTTGTGAAAATGTGAGTTACTCAAGAATATGTAAGGATAAAAGAGGTTGTGTAATGATGGTACAAGTTTTAAAGAATATGTTTCAGGCAGTGAGAAACAAAAATGCTGCCTTTTTGGCCTAATAACCCTCCTCGAGCTCTCCTAGCACAGTCTGCCAACTCAAAATGCAAATTGAGATGCTCACATCTTGAAGGAATAAGTCAATGGGGCCCAATGATATTGGGAAATTTGAGGACCCCTATGCACTTGCCATCCATGGTGGAGAGAGTTGGATCCATAGGGTAACTTTACAATCGTTAAGATTGTAAGCATGCCCAGACTGCCTAGAGGAAACCTGAGGGGTACGAACCTGAAAAGATGCATGGGACTAAGAGATATTAGGGAAATTTGAGTGGGTCTATTCACTCAAGATTCATGGCCTTAAGTTTTGAATCTAGGGCTTGTGCTTTATGAACCATCGTTAAGATGGCAGGCCACTCCAAACCCTCCAAACCCCCCATGGAGAACCCAATGGCAAAGAAACTACTATTAATGACTCAAATGGTCCTAAAACACCTTGGAAACATCAAGAAGACACCTATATGTCCTATGTGTTCCTTGTCAACTAGGAATTTAACATGTGTGAGGAAAAATTTGTAGGAAAATGGTTTATAATGTCTAGTTTTGGGACTATTTTCATGGTTCCTAGGCATGTTTGAGCTCGTAAGTGAAAAGGAAGGTATCTTGGACCTGTGTAGAGATGTAATGGCCTATAATTAGCCATTCTTGAATCCCTACAGTGGCACAAACAAGCCTAATGATTAGACTTGAAGTCAGGAGAAGAGATAACCATCATTTGCATTAAGAAAAGAGTATTGCAGGTCTGCTCACATGGTGAAGAGGATTTCTAGAGTAGAAGCACCCTTGTATCAAAATCTCCAAGCCAATACCAAGCTCAACACATGATTGAATATGTCTAAATCTCAGGTCTCTCACTCACTAAAGTGACAAATGCATTGAATGGGTTGAGAATGGCACGAAGAGTAGAAGCTAGGCGAGTACTGTCCATGTTAAAAAATGTCACTGCCTTCCAAAAATAGATGCATGACCTCTTATTAAATTTCAAGGAGTAATTTATTGTTTTCAAGGATCATGGTGCCTTCATGGAGTGAATTATGATCATAAATAGGTCGTTCATCACACTTCTATGCCGAAAAGGCTCATTAAAGGCCACTATGGCACCAAGACAATGCATGGGGAGTGTTATGGGGCTGTTTCTACCCCTCATTCATGTTTTTAATTGTTCATTAGATGAGTGATGGTCATTATAACCTTTCCACCACATTTCTATGCCATGTTCTTCCTCACTCTCTTTCTCATGTTCTATAAATTGGGATTAAAAAGCCATTGTAAACATCCCTCTATTGGGTATGAGAATGTTCTGCCCATTTACATCTTGCAGTCTTTGATATAATATAAGGATTGATTCAACTTTATCCATACTAGTTTATATTGTGTTTCATGCTTGTTCGATTTGCATAAGTGGTTGAATCTTTCTCTCTTTGCAGGTCCTTGTCTCTCACCTAAATGCTAGTGGATTAGTCTTATGCAGATCAAATGGTGTGTGAAGGTGCTTATGCTTGTGATCGTAGTGGAAACTAATTGTTAGTGTCTTTTATCAAACCTTGCACTTATCACCCTTAGGTTATAGGCAGTTGGCATTGCCTCTATGTGAAGCACTAATGTGTAGGAGTCTTTTGAAGAGACTGTGTTAGCAATTAATCTTTGTTTTATCTATAAGTGTTTTTGAAGGATCAAGTAGAGGAGACATAACATTGGTGCATCACCTACTATAGTATAGGGTATGACTTCATGTCTTTCTTCTATCCATTTTCATTGGCAAAACAAGTAGGCTTAGTAGTTGAGTTTAGATGATGCATCAGGGGAGCTGGCCCCAAATCTAGAGACTCACCTCATTCATTAAGCTACCCACACCTAGAGGTGATTCTATTGTATTAGCTAGATGAGGCATGTTTGAAACATTTTTGCCTCAAGGATGCAATCCATAATGATAAAAATTACATTTAAGAGAGTCATGTATCTCACATTCAAAGATATGAAGAATAAGATAATTGTGGTGTATTTAGATGATCTAATAGTGTTCTAAAAAAAGAGAGATCACTATGAACATCTCAAAAAAGTGTTCAAAAAATATTGATTGCATGGTATCTCTCAACCCTAAAAAATATGTTTTTGAGGTAACTGAAGGAAAACTTCTAGGGCACATTTTATCTAAAGAAGGAATCAAAAATTGATCCAGAGAGAGTTGAAGCAATTTAGAAATTTTCTCTGCCAACTAGTAAACTAGGGGTACATTCTTTTTTTGGGAGAGTTATTTTTTTGAGAATATTTGTTCCTAATTTTTAAGAGTTCATTAGGCACATTGCTAATATGATAAAAGGAAAACCCTCATTCAAGTGGAATATTAAAGGAAAACATGCATTTGAGAAGATAAAAGATTCCATTGCTCGTGCACCAACTTTGGTTTGTCCAAACTTCAAAAAGGATTTCATTTATTGTTATGTCTTAGAACATACTCTCTCAACCATAATTATTTAGGAAAATGATGAAGATATCGAATCTTACATCGCTTTCATGAGTTTAATTTAAAATATTATGAATTGAAATATTCTTCAAAAGAGAAACATGCATATGCAATTGTGAAAGCTATCAAACAATTCAGGTTTTAACTTTTGCATTCACATTTTATTGTAATGGTGTCAAGCACAATAGTGAAGTCTATTTTGAATCAATAGGAGCCAGGATCTAAGAGAGGTAATTAGATAACCAAGGTGCAATAATATGGTCTTTAAATCAAGCCCACAAATTTGGCTTGAGGAAAAAGATTGTGTCAACTCATAGTAGAATAGAAAGATTCTTAGATAATCCTTTCAACATATTCTAATGATCAACATAAAGAATATTTTATCTTTGTTATTTTTGTAGATTCTATTGATGAGTGGTTTGAAAATATTGATTTATTTCTGACATATGGAGATTGTTTGTCTCATTTGGATACCAAATAATGCAAAACACTCAAGTTGCAACTTAGAAAATATGTGATTTGGGATGGTGCATTGTTCAAAAATAACATTGATGGATTTTTCTTAATGTGTGTTGACAATGAACGATAGAATAAGATCTTACAATATTTTCATGATCAAGATTGTGGTGGACACCTTTTTGCTCTAGTGACAACTTACAAAACTTTAGGAGCTCATTCTATTGGGCTACAGTTTTCAATGATTCTTATGAGTGGGTAAGGAATTGTGAACCCTATCCATAATTTGTTGGGAGACCAAAGATTGTAGCATTTCCACTCAAGCCAATGGTGATAGAAAACACTTTTCAATAATGGAGGTTAGATTTTATTATAACTGTGAATCTTCATTCAAGTGTAGGACATACACATATTCTTACTGCTATAGAGTACTTCACCAAATGGGTATAAGTCATTACAATTGAACATACAATCTCAAAAGTTATTTGTAATTTCATCAATGAGAATATTCTCATGAGATATGGCGTTCCACAAAAGATTATAATAGATAATAATTTGAATTTTTTCTCTTTAAAGCTGATCGAATTCTAATATGGTTATGTATATCATTGTCTCACTCTTTAGACTATTACTCATAGGGAAATGATCAACCATAGTCAAGCAATAAAAACCTATTAATCATCATTTGCAAGTTGGTTGATGAAAATAAGAACTGGCACAATAAGTTGTATGATGCACTGTGGGATGATTGCATAACATCGAAGAAATCCATTGGTATGTTCCCATTTCAGTTGCTTTATGGGATAGATGTGACAATTCCAATAACAGGGACTATTTTAGATAATTTGGAATTATCTATAGTCCAAATTAAAAGTAAATATCAATAATAAACTTACATTATTCAAAATTTTATAATTTTAAATTCTCTCCAATATAGTAAATGGGGAATAGATCCAAATTATTACCACACTCTCTATGTGCAACTTACACAGAATTAAAAAAACTATTTATTTTTAAAGATTATCCCCCATCCAATTTAGGGACATAAGTCCAAATTGTCTAAAATATTATTTTAATGCTTGAATTACCCGTACTTCAGTTAGACAAGATTGTAGAGAATCAAAACTTTGAAAGTCTCTTGAATAAAATAATTCTCTACTTGAACAAGATCAAAGAAGATAGATCTAAAGTTGTTGACAAAATTGCTAAGCATTAGGTTCAAGTTAAAGTTATTTTTGACAAGAAAGAAAAGAAGAGATTTTTAGGTAGGATGTCTTATTCTTTTGTGGGATAAGTGTAGAAAACCAAAGTGAAGACATAGAAATTTTGATTCCTATGGATGGGTCCATTTAAAATCAAGGATTTCTATGGAGACAACACTTTCTATTTGTCTTGTTGTGATGGCACAAATCTATCATTTCCCTACAATGGGTAATATCTCAATCATTACTTCAAATAAAAGTACGTAGTCCCTTGCATGTAAGAATATACATAACAATTTTGGCTTGTCTCCTTTTTCTGTCTTGGTTTTGGTGTACGTGTGCACTATTTTTCAATAAATACAATAGCATATTTTTTGTTCCCTCCTCTACATATATTGGTATGTTTACTTGTATTTCCTCAGATATCTATTTTATGTTCAAATGAATTGCACATCCCTAGTCTTATTCTAGTTTTAGAATGAAAAGTTTGTTCAGTTTCTGAAATAGATAGGTTTTCATATATTTATTTAAAAAGATGATAAATATATAGAATATTCATAAGTAGAGGATTTGATCCAATAATGTGTGTTCATTTTTCATATGATTGACATAAGAGAACTATATTTTAGTTGGTTAGATCAAGATCTACAAATTTTAAAACAGGGCATTTGGTCCGATAATGCATGTTCATTTTTTATATGATTGAGATAGGTGAAATTGATGTCAGTTGCTTGGATCAGAACATGTAAAATCAAGTTTCATAGAAATTATCAAGAATTTTTAACAATAAAGACAACAATGATTGATAAGTTTCTAATAAAGTTAAGTGACTCCATAACCCAATGGAAATGCATCAGTTTTCAAAACCAGAGTCTAGAATTTTTCTCTTACTATTTAGGTAGAAGAAAAATATATTCCTCTAGTTCAAACATATATTGTTGAATTGAGGAAGGTTAAATATGAATTAGAAAAATAGATAATGCAAGAGACAAACAACACAATTAGGGAAGAGGTGGAGATCAATTTCCTGGACTCCTCTGATGAGGAATTTATGGAACCTACTATGTTGGCTTCAACATCCATAACATCTAGTATGAATATTTCCCCTCTTACCCAATGAGTGACTAATCCATAGGCTTAGAAGATAACACTTTATTATCAAATAAAACCTAGGGCAAAGAGACCACATACTCCATCCATTGGGGTAACTAGTGGAGAGGCATGACCTTTAGTTGAAGGTGAGCTAAGACATAATGTGCATGAAGAGGAGATGTAACAAGAAAAAGTACTAATATTAAAAAGATTGAAAACAAAATCACCCCTCAGTGGTGACCAATCAGGTAAATGTGCTCTGTTCACTGCTCCCCTAAGCCTTTCTCCTCTTATGTCATTGTTGGTTGTTTCTACTATGCCTTTACCAGTTATTCATACTTTTAATCATGTATTTACCAAACATATTTTTATTATGCCAATTATTATACCAACCACTATTACAACCACTACTCCCACCTCTAATTCTATAATATCCATTACGACTAAAGTCTCCACATCTCCTTTCATATCCACTAACCAACCCCCCACCCAAGTGGCAACCTCCGCTACTCAGCTAGGTTCACCACTGCCTTCATCAAGAGTAGTATACATGACATTAGTGGTGGAAACAAAGATATCCCCCCAAGAAAAAACCTATCTACATTATACATCCCATGCCACACTTAGGAAATGTAGATTGGTCCAAGATAATTTATCCCTTAATGCCCAAGCCATCCCTCGAGCTTGAACTTGAGCCTAATAAAGTTACATAAATAGAAGCCCAACCATTAGATCCATCAAAGCTGACTCTTCTAGATTTGGCCAAGGAGTTAGGATCATCAGCTCCTAAAAGGCCTAATTTAAATATCATTAAAATGCCCACTATGAGCTCTCTCTTTGATAAAGCAACATCCTTAGTGTAAAGGATCAAGAAGAGGAAGATTGAATATAATAGTGGCAAAGGGATGATTATGGAATATAAAGAAGAAATTTACTCTCTTTAAAAAATATAGGATAAAAATAAGGGTTAATCCCCCTATATTTAGGATCTCAAGTCCTACATGGAGACCCACACTGAAGTAGTATTGGCCATCCATGAGGGAATAAAGTAAGGTAAAAAATAACTACAAGAACATTTGTAGAATTTTAGAGAGTAGCATCAAGTAATATATGTTCCCTATAGTATGGAGCATGATGTACAAAGTGTGACATTAAGTTTATATGAAATTTTGGATACCATTCATTTTTTAAGAGTCCAATTAGCTTCACTTAGTGTTTTATATTCCTAATAAAACATTCAACCATTTAAATTTGATGACCCCTTTAGAGGTAGCCAATGCATTAAATATAAAAGTCATGTTGCTGAATAAACCCAAAGACTATAATAATGCTAATAAGAAATATAGCAGTCAAAAAGACTTAGGAGGGCTAGGATTGGGTGAGTCCTACAGATGCTTTAGTTAATAAGCTCATTGAATAAGAAAAACATGTAATACAAATTTTGGATGAGTTATAGATGACATGATCAAGAGATAACACTCGGAAGCTGGTATCTTGGGATATTTTTGATCAAATGATACAAGTTTTGGATAGTTTCAAAAAAAGTTTACAAGGATTGATTCTAGAGGATATTGAAGTGAAGTTGAGTATAATGAGGAATAAGTCAATTGAAATGGAGTTCTTTTGAGTAGGCTTTTGAACTACCAAGATAGAACATGCGAGGCTAGTAGAATAAGCAAATAGGGTAACCAGACCTCCTCTCCTTAAAATGAACTTAATTCAAGTGAAACATGCCAAAGGATACAAACATTATCAGGAGTTGGAAGTGAAGAATAAAGCAACCTCAATGCCACCTACTAGCTCAACTCAAGGTCCACTTAATGTGTCAATTATAACATCATCATCAACTTCAGTCACTCCTGAATGAACAAGTGCATCAACTCCCCATATCAACATAGCTCTAGTTATAACTTTGATTCAAGCTATAAGTTATTCTTTAGAAGTAACTCTAGTCACTATATCTATTGTAACACAAATCTCAACTCTAGTAACCAACTTAGCCCTAGTTACAACTACAGTTCCACCAACAATAATAAAAAGTGTCAAGCAGGAGCCAAGTTAGCCTTAGTCAAAGGCTATTTTTATACAATTTTGCATGTAATGATTACAAATTATTAGTTAAGTCTTGTTACATCCATGTTGGGATTAAACAAATTATTTTTTTCTAGCATGCACACCTTGCATGTCTGATGTAATCTATAAGTTATAACATGTAATTTTGTATTGAACTAGAACTTATGTTCTAGTTATTCTAATGTAACCAAAGTTTTTCTATACTTGGAGGATGAGGTGACCCCTTTATAAATTCTTTTAAATACATGTAAAACCCTATTTTCAAAGGGTCAAAATTATTGATTAATATACAGGAAGAGATCAAGAGATTAATTATCATGCAAATTTGTTTATTCTTTCTTCTTCCCTTTTTGTGTTAATTAAATTTAAGTTTATTTATCTATATCAATTCAATAATTTTGAAGTGTGTTAATGCTATGAATGAATCTGATTATTTTAATTAATAAATATTTATCTTAAATGTGCAACATCAATTGATAATTGGTAAATTTTATTTGTTTAAAAAATTAGTACAAATTGAATTGATAATTTGAGGTGTGTAGAGGTATTTCTTTTGGTATAGTCATCTAGGCATGAACTACAACTAATCTAGACAACTTTATGATCTAAGCTATAACCTTTTAGATAAGGGTGTGCAATAAAAAACCTAAGGAGAGTAACCTTCTGTTGAGACCAGTAAGATCCCTATACTTATTTTCCCAAACTGCTAATCATACTTATTCGTGAGTGTACAATAGTTGTAAATGGAAAACACTAGTCTTGGAGATACTTGTACATCAAAGAAATAATCTTAGAAGTGACATTTCAAGAATACATTACCTTCTTTTCTACCTTACCCTTCTTTTCTTTTTTTTATTTCCTTGATATCAACCCACCTTAGAGTAAGTCCCCACCCATCCAACTCACTCAGTGATTAGTTTCTATTAGATTCCACACATCTATCCATAAAATTTGGTTAAACAATCCACAAGCCCAACTTGCTATTCCATCACCTAGTTGTTTTAATCATAAGCCTACAAATCATGCCCCAGAGTAGAACATTGTTCTATAGATATCTCAAAATGGTAGAGGCTACCTCATTTAACCTTTAATGGTGTACTTAAAACCCACATCAATAAATAAAAAAGTTGACACTAGAAGGAGGGCACGCTTGTGTGTTTTATCAATAGTATAGGTTAGTCACTATGTAGAGCTGCACTAGAGACACTTGGGAGATTAAAAATGTCTAAAACCCAAGCTAACCTTTTAGTTTCACTGTTGTCAAATCCTAGGAGGCCTAGACTAATACTTGTCATCATTGAGATACGCTGAGCTAGGACACCTTTCCATGTAAAGAATGTCCCACTTATCAATCCTCTTATGGCTCAGCATTGGTTAGTTAGATTTGCTATTGCCATCCTTGGGGACCAACATGATCTACTAAGGAATCCAAAGGAGTATATTTGTTTACCTTTTCCCCCTAAAATGAGAGAATGATAAAAGAACATATCAAATATTTTAAGGCTGCTTTGAGATTAATGAATGTCATCTATGATGATGTTGCATGCAATATTTTTCCATTTACTCTACAAGATTCTTCTTATGATTGGTATTTAAATTTGTAGGAAAATTATATCACCTCATGGCATGAGTGTCAAAATACGTTTCTTACATAATTTTGGCAAGTGACTAATTTGAGTTTGATGTATCAACATTTCACCAACATGAAGAGAGAATCCAATGAGTTAATTTGGGCCTTCAATGCAATATTTAAGAAGATGTACACTTTATTAAATGTTGTATATAATCTAGATGTATATTTGACACTCAAAACATATAAGAATGCTTTAGACCCCATTACTATAGTGTTTTTATGAAGAGATGACACCGCCAATACTTTAGCTTTGGCCTTAGAAGAAGATATTAATATTGACAAATATTTCAATCCATAACTTAGTCCTCAAAATTTAAGAGGCCAAACATTCAAAAATGGGATTCTATCTTTGAATCCAATTCCAATATTGATCAAAACACCCTTGCATTCAACCATAAGTAGTTGTACACTCTACCTCCCATGATGCAACAAATAACAAATTAGAATTATGGGTTCTTTACTAATCAAGAATAAAAGAATATCCATCAACAAAACCATCAGAATCAACATCAGGCTCATATTAACATAGTTGTCACTTAGGGTTTTGACTCTACAAAGCTAAATTATATTTTATACAAAGAATGTTCGAGAAGTTGAGAAATAATTTCTTGAATATGCAAAAAAGGATAGGTAATACCACCAATCAAAATTACAACTATAATTCTATATTTCTAAGATATAATAGGCATTTCAACAAGCCCAATAATAATATAAAACAAAAATAACCTAATAAGCTACCAAAAATCAATATCATGGAGACAACTTTATTTAATTAGTGTAGGGTTCACAACACATCATAACATGGAGAATTGAATTATGTAGATTTTTGTGCAACCTTTGAAATATTTCAAAGAGAAATGATTAGACAAGATCAAATTTTGAAACCTACAGATCTCTCTCATGAATATGGTCCTTCAAGTTCAGCGATGGTCTTTGAAACCTATGAGTCTCCCTTTCCCAGTGAAGATGACAATGTTATAAAAGATAATTTTGATGAAGTACAAGCATTATAACATTTCAATGCAAATAATTAAAATCTAAGGAACATATAGCCTCTCACTACTTCTACTCATCTCAATAATATAGTTATTCTTCTAAATCCTAAAGATGATAATAATCCTCCTCTCCCAAAAAGGAATGATCAACCTCAACATAGAGGAGAATAGAGTAAAGGAGGATACAACATCATTGAGTATATGAAGAATATCAAGGCCAATATCACTCTTCATGAGCTGGCACAAATCACATTAAAAAAAGAGCTCTTATGGAAGTCTATCACAAGGAAATATGTAATAAAAAAGTCCAAAATAACCAACACAAATGAAATATACAAAAGCAAGCCCAAGGTTCCCCCTTTCTTGCTAACCATTTAGGCATTTGACAAGAACATACATAATTGTTTGGTATATTCTAGATCTTCAACAATGGTAATTCCAAACTCCAAAGCTTGGTTTGACCTTGAGTCCATCTAAGAGGACTATGTCATATCTAAATAAAATAGTAGTGCCTATTTTGGGATAACTTAATGATAAAAAAATCTAGGTTTCCTAAAAACCTTGAGTATAGATGACTATTGACATACTGGTAGTGGATATTCTTGAGGGATATGGGTTGTTATTGATAAGAGATTGGTCAAATATGTTAAATGGATATCTTTCCATGGACTTCTCTCATATTTAGCTACCATGGAGAGGCATAGCCAACCAAATCAAGATCAATCAAGAGCCAATGATGAAGCATCCTATTACAAATTACAACATTGCCAATGAAGAAATAAGTTATAAGTTTTCTAGCCTTGGAACTCATACATTTACTATAAATCATGAAACAAAGGAAGAAATATAGGGTTCTTCCCAATTATGGACCCTCTATATTGATGTAACAAGATCCAAATAGGATCAGGTGTTGGTATCGAGTTGGTCAACCCACAAGGGAATAAATATCTAGAAATATATAGGCTCTAATTTCCATATACTAATAATAGAGTAGAGTATGAGGCCCTAATTATGGGATTATAGTTTGCCTTTAAAATCAATGTTAAATAACTGCTAGTCTATAAAGAATTTAAGATCATGATCAACAAGGTTATAAATAAATATCAATGTAAATTATCATATTTACAGAAGTAAAAGCATAAATCTTGGGATCTAATTGAATCATTTGAGGCTTTTAATGTAGTGGCCATTCCAAGAGAAAAACCCAAGCTATTGATTCACTGACCACTTCAATAAAAAATTTAACACCCCTAAAGGAGTCAAAAGTTTATATGTTCTCCATAGAATTGGTAATTTATCCCTCGGTACCAAACAATGTTGAAAATTTTCAAGTGTTTGATGATGATCAACAAATTGTCTAGTTTTTGACAAATTCAGTACAATTCGATTCTCAAATAATTAATGATGAGGAAAGAAGACATAGGTGACACAAAGAATTAAGTGAAGAGGGTGTCATCCAATTGAAGGAAAATCATCTCCCATTAGGGATGATTGCCTTGGAAAGGGCCTTTGACAGAGATCCTCAAACACAACAATAAAGATAACTTAAGGTTAATGAATTCGAGTTTAGCTCATAAAACATGGGTGATGAGATGAATGCACACCTTATTAATATTGGCTTAAGTTACACTAAAAAAAAAAGGTAGAAGTTTAAGGAATTGATTATTAGGTATAAATATGTAATTGCATAGAACTATGATGATTTAAGGATATTCAATTCTAAAGTCATCACCCATATAATTCCACTAAAACTTGATCATAAACCATTTAGGTAGAGGCAAAGCTCAGTTAATCCTTTCTTGGAAACATTGATCCATAAATAAGTAGAGAAGCTATTGAGTGCTGACATAGTATTTCCTATCAATCATTCAACTTAGATGGCTAATCTAGTTTTGGTCAAGGAAAAGAGTGGAAAAATCAGATTGTGTTATCTTCAAGAACCTGAGTAAAGATTCTAATAAAGATAATTATCCTCTGCCCTTCTTAGATGAGGTGATACAAACTGTGAGTGGTTCTAGAATAATGTCTTTTTTAGATGGATTTTCAATATATAATTAACTATTGGTAGAATCAAAGGATAGGATGAAAACCACATTTACAATAAAATGGGGAACATATGCATAAAAGTGAATGTCATTTGGGTTGATCAATGCTGAAGCTAATTTTCAAAGAGTGATGGATCACACATTATAGAGACTAATAAAAAAATGCATAATTATATATATAGATGATATTACTATTTTATCTAAGAATAAAGCTAATCATATCAACCACCTTCAATCCATTTTTGAAAGGTGTAGGAAGTTGGGTATCTCATTAAACTCCAAAAAGATCATTTTTGGTGTTATTAAAGGAAAGTTGCTGGAACACATTATCACTAAAGACAAGATCACTATTGACCTAGACAAAATTCATGGGATTTAAAAAATAATGTTCTCAAATAGTAAAAAAGAGCTCAAGTCCTTCTTTGGGAAGATTAATTTTGTGCAAAAATTCATATTAGGATTTGTGAAGATTGTTAGATCCCTGAATGCAATGCTTAAACAAGATGCTAAATTGGAATGGACACCTGAAGCCAAGAATTCTTTCCAAGACACAAAAAAAGTTATTTTGTAGGCCCTAGTGCTAATAAGCCCAGATTTCACTAATTTTTTTTCTTGTACTCATTCACTTCAAAGCATACCATTGCTGCCATGCTTACATAGAAGAGGGAGGAAACTAAACACCCTATCAATTTTATGAGAACTAGCTTGCAAGATGAACATCTTAGATAATACCTGATAGACAAGAAAATATTCCTTGTCAAAGTAGTTAAAAAGTTTAATCACTACATCCTCTAAAATAATACCATTGTTATACCGGATCTTGTTGTCAAGCTTATGCTGGGAAAAAATGAATTGGGAGAGCATAGAGGCAAATGGATGGTGAAATTATAGGAGTTTGATATTGAAATTAAACCTACCAAAATCATCTGAGGATAAGACATTATTCAGTTGATGATTGAATCAGACCTACACATTACCATTAAAGATGTTTGCCAAACATAAGTTTCCCAAGAGGATTAGTATTTGGGTATTATTTAATTTTTACTCTTTAAAACATGTCCCTAGGAACTCAAGAGAGAGAAAAAGAAAGCCTTGAGGC
The DNA here is from genome assembly GCA_037957365.1 of Torreya grandis. Taxonomy (NCBI): domain Eukaryota; kingdom Viridiplantae; phylum Streptophyta; class Pinopsida; order Cupressales; family Taxaceae; genus Torreya; species Torreya grandis. Next base: position 1,640,986 of record JARHVA010002871.1, read on the forward strand.
TCAAATCTACTCATTATATGATCAAGAAGGGCATATTCTACTGGAATAACTATGAAGATATCTATTTAAGATGTGTGTCATGTGAATAAGCCCAAGAGGTTTTAGAAAATTTACATCAGAAGATTGGTAGTGACCATCTATTTGGTAATACCACAACCCATAAAATGTTCAGAATGGGCTATTATTGGCCAATAGTCTTCAAGGATGCTCACTTCAACTTGAGGATGTGCTATGAATGTCAGGTCTTGGTAAGAATAAAGGTGCACACAATAATGCCCATATAACCTATGATTTAAGGTAAGCCATTTACCTAATGGGGCTTATATTTCATTGGTGTTATAAACTTGAATTATTTATCTAGGCACAAATTTGTGCTCATTACTATAGATTATTGCACTAGATGGATTGAGGCAACAACCACCAAGAACTCAATAGCCCAAAAATGTGATCAATTTCCTTCAAGAGTATATCAAAACCAGGTTTGACACACCTATTTCTTTGGTTTGTGACAATAGGCTAGCATTTTAATTAGATAAGTTTACCAAATGGGCCCATGATAATTAGATCATAATCAAATCATCCTCAAATCACTACCCACAAGGGAACATGTTGGCTGAATTGACCAACAAGAACCTCATTGATGCTATTAAGAAGTCTACTATAGATAAACCTAGAGAGTGGCATCTCTTACTAAAATCCACACTCTAGATAGATTTAACTTAGTATAAGTAGGCCCTTAAAGCCTCATTATATCTACTGGTTTATGGGAAATAGTTGGTGTTGCCAATCATGCTAAAGATGCCAACATTAATTTATACAGGAATACATGGATCCTAGTGAGAATATAAAGTCTAGATTGCTGGACATAATTGAAATGGAAAATTCCAAGAATGAAGCATTACAAAACTTCATAAAACATCAAGAATTAGTCAAAACATGGTTTGATAAGGGATCTAAATCTAAAACATTCAAGATTTTTGACTTGGTGATTCTGTAGGACAAAGCCCATGAAAAGAAAGGAATGCATGATAAGTTTACACCAATATGGATAAGACCTTATCAAATCTTTGATATATTGGGTAATAATTATTTTCAGTTGAAGGACCTCTAAGGTAATGAATTAACATATCTAGTCAATGGACAATTTTTGAAGCACTATTACTACCCTATTGATATGAATGCATTTAATACAGCCATGCACTATGGAAAGTACTACATATAATTTATGTATATTAATTCATGGCTGCTCCATCCAAAGAGGCCTGTAAGTAACAATAAATGTTCTATTATAGGTAAGAGTAGGTTAGATTTTATTTATTACTTAGTTTCTTAATTTCATTCATTTGATTTCAGTAGAATAGATCTCTCTTTCTAGATTAGTTGTTCTTACTTTTTGTAGTTTGCTTTGTTTAGTCTAGTATTTTTGTTTTAGGTAGTCTCCCACTTTCTAGAATAATTTTTTTTATTTCATGTCAATCTGATTGATCACTCTTGGTATAATCAAGTAATGGCATGTGTATTTTGAATCCAACTCAAATTAGTAGGTGCTGCATCTTGTATACTCAAAATTTTTAATCTAAATAAGCAATGAGAGTTATCCATGTCTATGTTACAAAGCTAATGATTCCATCAGGTATGTAAAAACTACTCCCAAAATTTTATAAAAATTTAAAAATATCTCCTTATTCCCTTGGGTCTAATGCACATTAAATGATAATACTTGTTTGAGGTAACAACCATTGACATGGGTAAATTTGGCAGGGATATTTTGATTAACTAAATTTTAGTAAAACTAGCTCATGGTGGTCACCTTCTTCCCTCTTTCATCCAAAAAGTAAAATGAGAAAAGAAAAAATAAAAATAAAAAGCATAATCCATAAGTATAAAATAAAATTAAAGAGGATTAAAAGTCTAGGTGATGAAATAAGATCAATGTATCACACATCATGAGAAATTATGGAGAACAAAACAAAAGGTGATCAAATCTATGTATTTTGGGGCTATGAATGCCTAGATGTTAGTAGAGCAATGCCCACACTACACAAATTTATATGCACTTAATTCCAAATTAGAATGAAACCTAAAACACACCCCATGCCTTTGCCCAAAACCATTTTATAAGGAATAAAGAATATCACTTTTCCACACACAGGCCCAAGGTATGAGTAAAGTTAATATGTTGCATGGAATTATTAAGAGTCTATTTTATGTTTCTAATTTAATCATTTATTTTAGTTTGGTTCATGGTTGATATTGGGATTGCAAAACCCAAAATTATGGGTTCTTGAAAACTTGAGAATATTCACCCCTATGATTTGCCATTTGTTGTATTCAACACACCCCACCTTAGATTTTCTTTGAAAAGTGGAGACGTCATTTATTTTTTAGAGGACTTATTTATTATTTTAGTTATGTGTGTGTGTTTGGGATGGTTTTTTATTATCTCTAGAAACTTGATGTTTTAGACATTGAATCATATTTGGTGCACCTATTTTCTATTTGAAAAGACTTATTGAAATTAATCTATTAATATAAAATTTGGAGGAATTGCTATGTATGATAGGTATTCAGGTTTGCTTATTTGGGTTCTTTTATTCAGATTTAATTATTTAGATTCTTTTATTTGACATTTTAAATATTTTTTGGTCTTCAACATTTTGGTTTTTTAAAACTTTTTAGTCATAAACTATTTGATCGGGAACTTTATTTCAAATTTTGTTTTGATCGACAACTTTTCTTTAGATCATTTTTTGAAACTTTTTATGTGACAAATCTACTTTGGCATTTTGGTCTTCACAAGGTTTTGGTCTTTGAGAAATTTCTCTTCAGTAAATTTTATTCAAAATGTTTCATTTAAGAAATTTATGTATGGCAACTTCCTCTCGAATGATAATCTCCTCGAAGAACACTTGGTCTTTGGGAACTATTCCTTCAACAACTTTTATTTGGATCCTTTCATTCAAGAACTTTCCCTTTGACTAATTTCAAACAAATATTTTTGAATAAATCTTTCCAAAGAGTATTTATCTCTTCGAGGTCTTTCTCTTAGAATCTTAGGCTCACCATATCATGTCATTAGGCTCGAAGGCAAAGATCAACCCCCCAATTAAACCATATAGTGACAAGTGTCAAAATATAAAGTAACACCAAGGCATGCTGAATGAGCAAACATCCTACATGGCATACCCACTAGGCTTAGGTGGTCAATTTCAAATTAAATGAAGGTGATTATCTCATAGACATTAGCAATTAATGGCATAGGAAATATAATGAATGAAGAAATCTATAATATCGAGCCCCTAACTGAGTTCACCTCATTTTATTTTTAAGAGCTCAAGTGCGTATAGCCTTCTATAATTTCAAAATCCCTAGCTACATCTAAAATGACTTGTAATTTACACAACAAAGTTTTATACCACCATTTTCAAGAGCTTGCATCACACTAGCATCAACAAAAAATAGTGATGTCTTCATCCAGGGCCTCCATTGCCATCTAGTTTTTCCGTTAAAGACTCCACACAATACCTAAACATGGTTTTTGATGTAACTATGTTCAATGATCTCCATGCTAATTACTTGACTTTATGGGAGGTCATAGAGAATATTGATCTATTCATATGTGAGAAGGACATTTTAGTAGAGGATAAACAAGTTGCAACTGAGTTAATTCCATTCAAGATCCAAACACTTCAGTATGTAACTTCCAAAGTATAAGTCATATCATGTATCGACTTGTTACAAGATTTATTCTTCAAAGCCAAAATTATAAATGGTGGATATCTACACTATGTCACCAATAACATAGTCATTGCATACATATTTGGAGATGTATTCATGAGGTATTTATGTTTTTCCATTCCAAACACTACATTTAACTTAAAAAATGTAGTTACTTGGCATAAAAATAACATTGTAGAACAAGTAGTAGGGAATTGGCTTCTCCCAAACGAGACTTTCACTGTCAAGAAAACTACCAATAATCCTGTCCCCATCATCCACTTTAGGATGGAAATTTTTATTAGCATGGCATTGTTAAATCAATTATTTTGACACTCAAGCATTCATTTCCTCCATCTAGAATGGGTACCCCTACTGGACCTACTCATCATTTTATAACAAACTTATACATTGGGTAGGTTATCAATGCTCGTATGCATGAACAAATTCTATACAAGGAAAAGAGGTCCCAAGGTGGAAATTTACATATGATGTCATATATCCTAGATGTAGTCATGGGTAATATTTATAGACATAATGGGGTTTTATGGAATCCCAATCCTGACTATATCAAGAATAGAATATGAAACTTCTATTCTTTTATTCACATCTATACACATGTGAGGAACATTTATAGAATTGCAAAGGAAATGTATCCTTAAGTTTAGATGGCCATTCATGGCCAACCCTTATCAAAGATTTTAAAGAGCATTACCAATATGCTCATGAATTTGGATGATTATTGTCTATACCTAGATTATATAGTTATCATGGTTGATGGACATAACCCTCTTCAGCTCCCCAAGTTTGTCCTAGATACAGTTTTCAAGCAAAATATTGATTTCCAAATATGAAATGGTATGGATGAGGACTTGATAAAGAGTAAGAAAACCACTTTCCATGGCTCCCATCTCACTTTTGGGAGGATACAATATACATACATGAGACATTTTAGAGAGGCTGGGAATGCAAAGAGTGCTTATGCATTGGATACTCTACCCCATAGGGATTGAGACCCCCATGAGAGAGTACAAAAAAACATTCAAAATATTGGCATCCCATACAAACATGAACCATTCAACCATGACTTCTTTTTCTTTAATTCAAAAGATTATGAGGAATTAAAGGAAAGGGATGAGACTACTATAACAAGTGAAGATTTGTTGAAGGTAATACAAGTAAACACCTCTCTTACACTCGATCAAGCCAAATTTAGGATCCCACCACTAGGGAGATAGATATCCTCTAACTTCTAGAGTGGCATATTCTACCAATAGCTAGTAGACCAAAGCTAAGACCCCCAACAACTACTTACTTTGATGATTGCTCAACAAGAGCAAGAGCAAGTGGTAAGGGAAATATCAATTGTTGAAGAACATGAAGAAGAGCAAGTGCTATAAGAGGCATCAACTACTATTCAGGTAGAGGAAGAATAAATCCTCTAATTTAAACATCTAAAGTTGAATTAAGGAAGGTCAAATATGAATTAATAGAAGAGCTAATGCAGAAGATAGACAATGTAATTAGGGAAGGGGTGGAGATCATTTTCCTAGACTCTTTTGATGAGGAAGATATGACACCTACTATGTTGGCTTCAACCACCATAACATTTACTAAGACTCTTCCCCCTCTTACCCAACAAGTGACTACTTCACATGCTAAAAAGACAACACTCTATTATCAAACAAAAGTTAGGTTAAAGAGACCATATCATCCATCCATGGAGGTAACCAATAGAGAGGTATAACCTTCAATTGATAATGAACCAAGCCATGAAGTGGATGAAGAGGAGCTACATTAAGCAAAAGTACTAAGCTTTCAAGGATTAAAAGTAAAGGCACCTCTTAGTGGTGACTAATTAGGTAAGGGTGCTCATTCATTTATCCTCTAGACCTTTCTCTTATGTCATTATCAATTGTTTCTACTATGCTTTTGTTAGTTTTTTCTAATTTTACTCCTATATCTACCAAGCCTATTTTTATTATGCTAAATATTATACCAACCATTGATGAAACCACTGATCCCACTTCTAATCTTATAGTCTCCATTTCTCTTGTAGTCTCTACCTCTCCTTACACAACCACTAACTAACCCATCACCTAAGTGGTAGCCTCTTCTACTCAACTGGGTTTATTCAGGAGTAGTAAAAATGACAATAGTGGTGGCAACAAAGAGAACCCCCAAGAAGAAACCTATCTAAATTGTGTATCCCATGCCACACTTAAGAAATATAGACTAGTCTAATATAATTTGGCCCTCAATGCCCAAGCTATCCTCTAAGCCTAAGCTTGAACCTAAGCCTAAGAAAGGTACACAAATAAAAGCCCCACCATTGGATCTGTTAAAGCTGAATCTTTTAGATTTGGCCATGGAGTTAGGAGTGTGAGATACTAATAGGTCCAATTTGAAGATCATTGAGTTGCCTAATGTGATCTCTCTCTTTCAAAAAGTAATAGCCTTAGTGCAAAGGTTCAAGAAGGGGAAGATTGAAGATAACAGTGGCAGAGGGCTGATTTTAGAAGAAAGAGAAGAAATTTACTCTCTTTCAAAAATTTAGGATAAAAAGAAGGGTCTACCCCCCTATATTGAGGACCTCAAGTAATACATCGAGACCCACACTAAATTAATATTGGCCATCCATGAGAGAACATAGTAGGCCAAAAAAAGAACTAGAAGAAGAGTTAGAGACTCTTAAAGAGCAACAACAAGTAATCTATATTCCCTCCAGCATAGAACAAGATGTAGAGAGTGGAACGTTAAGGTTATACAAAATTTTAGATACCATTCATTCTTTGAGAGTTCAATTGGCCCCACATGTAATTAAAATAACAAAACTATTTAAACTTCTCAATGAAGATGAAAACAAATTAAATTTCTTCGTGTTGTATAATCCTAATAAGGTATTCAACCATTTAAATTTGATGACCCCTTTTGAGGTAGCCAATGCATTAAATCTAGCAGTCATAAGGACTCAAGAGGCCCATAATTGGGTGAGTGCTATATATGCTTTATTTAATAAGCTCACTAAATAATAAAAACATGTGGTAAATTTTTTGGATGAGTTAGAATTGATAGGATCAAGAGATAACACTAGGGAGCTGGTAGCCTGGGCTGTTTTTAATCAAATGATACAACAAGATTAAAAAAATTTCAAGAAAATTTTACAAGGACTGAGTCTATAAGATATTAAAGTGAAGATGATTATAACAAGGACTAAGTAAATTGAAGTGGAGGTCTTTTGGGTAGGCTTCTGAGCTAACAAGACAAAGAATGTGAGGCTAGAAAAATAGGAAAACATGGTAACTAGACCTCCTCTCCTTGACATGAAATTAATTCAAGAATAGTATGACAAAGGATGCAAACATCATTTAGATTCGGATGTGAAAAATAAAGTGACCTCAATTCCACATACTATCTCAACTCAGGTTCCACTTAATGTGCCAGTTACAACACCACCGTCAACTTTAATCCCTCTTGGCTCAACAAGTGCATCAACTCCCCCTCTCAACTCAGCTCCAGTTATAACTCCAGCTCAAGATATGATTTATTCCCCAACCACAAATCTAGTCACCACATCTGCTACAAAAAAAAGTTTAACTCCAGTAACTAGCTCAACCTTAGTTCCAATTGCAGTTCTAATAACAATAAGAAAAAATGTCAAACAAGAGCCAAGTTAACCTTAGTCAAAGGCTATTTATATATAATTTTGTATGTAGTGATTACAAATGGATAGTTAAGTCTTGTTACATCCATGTTTTAATTAAACAAATTATTTTTTTACAACATGCACATGTTGCATGTCTAATGTAATCTATAAGTTATAACATGTAGTTTTGTATTGAACTATAATATGTTCTAGTTATTCTGATGTAACCAAAGTTTTGCTATACTTGGAGGATGAGGTGATTCCTTCCTCAAGTCCTTTAAATACATGTAAACCCCTCTTTTCAAAGGTTTAAAGTTTTTGATCAATATACATGAAGAGATCAAGAGATTGATTGTCATGAAATTATGTTTGTTCTTTCTTATTCCCTTTTTATTTTAATGAAATTTAAGTTTCTTTGTCTGTATCAATTCAATAACTCTAAAGTATGATAATGTTATGGATGAATCTAATTATTTTAATTAATTAATATTGATCTTAGATGTGCAAAAATAATTGAGGATTATTAAATTTCATTAGTTTAAACAATTATTTTAGGTTGAATTGATAATATGAGGTGTGTAGAGGTATTTATTTTGGTATAATCATCTAGGTATGAGCTAAAAATACTCTATAAAACTTTTTGATCTGAGCTATAACCTTTAAGATAAGGGTGTGAAACTATAACCCTAAAGAGAACAACCTTCAATTGAGACCAGTAAGCTTGCTATACTTATTTTCCTAGACTGTTAATCTTGCTTGTTAATGAGTGTGCAATAGCTACAAGAAAAAAATACTAGTCTTGGAGATACTTATCTACCAAAGAAACAATCTTAGAAGTGACCTTTTATGAACATAGAGCCTTATTTTCTACCTTTCCCTTCTTTCCCTTTTTGAGTTTCTTCAAGATCTACCCACCATAGAGTAACTCCCCACCCATCCAACTCACTTAGTGATTACTTTCTATTAGATTCCACATATCCATCCACAAAATTTGGTTATATAATCCACAAGTTCAACCTATTATTCCATCACCTGGTTGTTTTAACTACATACTTAAAACTCATGCCCTAGAGTGTAACCTCATTCCAAAAGGATCCCAAAATGTTAGAGGATACCTTGTTCAACCTATTGTGATATGCATAAAACCCACATCAACAATATTGTATGTGCATTAATCTAGTATGGTCTTATACCTTTTCCTACATTATAGGATCCGTATATTGTTGATCATTTATAACCCACATTATTTTTGGTGAACATAAAGTTGACCAAAAATACACAAACAATAATAATAGGAGTGGAAAGGGGAAACATGAACAAGTGGAATATAAGTAATAAGATGACATGATATATGGATGGAGGATATATAAACATATGAATATCAGGTAATCTTTCACAAAGTACCATGAACTAGCCCACCCTAATCTTGATGCACTCCTTAAGAAATATGTTTAGATAGATTGATGTGCTGATGGGTTATTGAAGATAATTTTTTAGTAAGTAAAAAATAAGTGTATACATATGCCCCACCCAAAGCTCATCATGTGTCATAATAGTGTATGTAGGATCATGCTTTGGGAAGGAACATAACAACATGAAATGAAATCAATAGCTATAAAAAAATGAATGAAATAATTGAAAGTAACATATGCATAACTCAACTTATCTTTATACTAAAAATGAATGCATGTGAAATACCTTAATCTTGAATGTGTTGGGGTTACAAAATGCATATGGTAACCCTAATGATATAAGACTAAAATAAATAAAATCAATGTGGGTGTATGAAAATGAGTCTTAGAAATGGAAATGTATGAGGCTACCAAGGAGGATGGGAATAAGGAAAGGAAATATATATATAACCATAATGGTAAAGGCTATATTAGGTGCAAAAGACTCAACAAAATGAAAACTACTGTGACGTAAGGTGATGAAAAGGATAAGAATGGGTCAGAAATCCATGAGGTAAAGGTTATATTAGATTACATGACCCAATTTAGGTGGAAAGAATGAAATATGAGAGATAAAAAGTGTTATATAACCACAAAGTAAAGGCTAGATTATGTCTAGATGATCCAAAGAAGAAAAAATATTAGGATCTCAAAAATAACTTAGAGGAATCCAAGAAAAATAAGACAATGACTAAGAGAACATCTCAAAACAAATCAAATATGTATGTCTATTCAAGAATGGAAAATTCAAATGGGAACCTTTAAACTCTAATGTTGTCATGATTCTAACATGGTTGAAAGATATAGAGAAAATAACATAAAAAATGGGAGATATTTGAAAACAAGTTTGTTTGTAAATGGAAAATAATGAAGGGTGGGAAAGAGGGCACCACCAAGGTTAAAACATTTTTTTTACTATAAATATGACACTCTAATTAGTTAGAAAGACTAAGAGTTTTCAAAATCAATGGCCTAGAAACTCAACCCAAAAAGTGTAGAACTTGAGATAACTAGTGAAGTATATATATCATCTTATGAAGGATATATGCAAAAACTGTAAAGGTATCTACCTTCTCATGATATGTTCCCTAATTTTTAGGACCCCATCAAAGTCATTGATCACTTCAAGCATTAGGTACTTATGAGAAAATGTTAGTGGCACTAATAATAGATACAAGGCCTCTTATCCTAGTTTATTGCTCTACCGCATTCCAATGGACCTCAAGCTCTATTGTGTGACCAATTGTGGAGTTTGAGATTAAACTAGGATAAGAGGCATGCTAATGATATAATCACTTCTTTTTATATGATTTAATTTTGATATTTTCTTTTGCCTTTTGATTTTTTTACTAAGAGGTTTTGGATTTTGATTTTTTAGATTTTATTTTATTTTCCTACACATGAATTCATAAGACCAATAATGGGTGCTTAAGATGACCAAGACAAGAGAGCTTACATTTATATGCTAAAGAGGAGAAACTAGAAACCAAGACATATAGATACTCCTAAACTTGCATCTTAGAAAATAATACAAGCTTGAAGCATAACTTGGTGTTCCCAAAAAGGAGGTGAAAATATAGAAAAAAAGAACATGATAATGATTGGGTTACCCAATAAAAAAAATTTATAAATGGAGGTGATAAAATGATGAACAAATTTGAGAGTTCATCATTGAAGTGTAAAATGTGGATGAGAGACATGTAGATATAATTTAATAGTTTTTCCACAAAAGAATATAACTAAATTTAAGTGACAAAACACCACTCTTGAATATTGCCTTATCTTTCTAAGAAAACATTTATTTATGGTTGGTAGTAGGATCAAGATAGATTAGGTAATAAAGGAGATGGGTGCTTACGAGGAAGACCTGGTTATATTACCAAAGGTCTTATAATGTAACTCATAAAATGAAATTCAAAAGGCATAAAAACAAGTGGTATAAAGCCATGAGGAGTGTAAATTAGGAGGGAGCTTGAAGGCAAAGAATGTAGATAGAGAGTCATGAGGCATATACAAATGTAGGGAGGATCCCAAAGGCATAATAAAGTAGTAATAAATAGAGGTAAAAAGCTATGAGGTGTAAAACCAAGAGGTAGAGAGATCCATGGGACATAAGACAATGTGGGGAAGATCCCAAAGGTGAGAAATAAGATAAGGGAAAATATAAGAGTCAAAATAAAGTGTGGGAGATCTCGAAGGCATAAATCACTGAAGGATGGGACCTTGTGAAGAGATCCTAGTTTTATCCCTTAAGGTCTTACCATGAAATTCAAAAACTAAAAGCAAAGAGGCATAAGATAAAAAGGAAGAGGAAGGGCCTAGTTTTATCCCATAAGGTCTTACCACACAACTCAAAAACTAAAATATAAGAGGTTTAAAATAAAAATGAAGGAAAAAATATGGAAAGGAAGATCCTGAAGGTGATGCTAAAGTATGTAGTAGGTATGATCCTGAAGACATAAATATATAAGAGATAAGACCAGAGGCATGATAGAGTAAAGTATATTGTAACATAAGATAGTTAGAAGAAACTTGAAAATAGTACTAACATGAAATATAAAGTATATTAAATGTCTAAGTACAATAAATAAAAAATATAGTATCAATCATGAAGAACATACCTTAAGCATAATATTTTTTCAAAAATTGAGCATTTACTCACTCTATGAAAATGTGTCCTGTAGTTTGTAATCGATAAGTACTAAGTACTAGGTCCAAGGATGTATTTGATAATGTAAAGACCCACCAATTTTGGGTGTATTTACCATATTTATTGTTGGTGTAATTAAATTTTAACATTAACTCTCCAACATCAAGTTTTCTAACTTTAACTTTATTATGCTACTTAGCAATTTGATTTTTCATATTGGTGGCTATGTTGGAGAGGCACATAAGGATCTCGTCAAGGAGATATAAATCATGAAATTAGGATTCATGTAGATATTCATTGGGAATTATTCCATGACAATAAATTTACATTGAAGGTACTCCACTTTTAGTAGTAGTACGACCTCGAAGTTATAAATTTGAGAAAATAGAGTGTCCCCATTAATAGTGAGAATACTAGTGTGAAAGGCCTAAAGTGCATGGTAGAGTTTGAGATGACAATTATTTTAGGAATATTGAATTGTTTTTTCTAAAATATTTTTAAGGATATTATGAAGGATGATAAGGAGTATAAAATTTGTGTAATTCTAAATTTTGAGTAAAGTTGTTTCATGTCCTTATTTTTGAAATTGACACTATCATTAGATATGGTGTGGGAAATTATAATTTTAAAAATTATTTGAGTAAGGATAGATTTAGATTTGGTAACTTTGGTAACATTATCAAGGAGAATAACTTTAACCCACTTGGTAAATTACTTGGTGGTGGTGATGATGAAGGTGTGCCCATCTTACGATCGAGGTAACTTGCCAATGATATCTAATCCCCGCATAGATAAAAGGTTATCTAGATTCAATTGTTTAATATCAATCAAAAGAGACTAGATAAGATCATTATATATATGGAAAGTATTAAATTTATTATCAATGGTGATGGTTTATTTTTTAGGTGTTGGTGAATAATAACCCATGCATAAACATTTATGGGTTGTAGTATGTTTGCTACAATGATATTCACAAATGCTCCTATGTGCTTGCTCAAGAAGATTAGGAACATAATATTTCATAACACATTGGAGTAGGGTCTCTTTAAAGTTATGATAATATAAAATATTATGTCTAAATACACACTTGAAATCTTGCTTACGAAGTCTTATCCTTTCATGAGAATTAACCTTGGGAAGGTATGCTTAATTTTAAATAAATTGGATGATGTTATTGTACTAAGGGACATTGAGTGGCAAGAAAATTGATGTGGAAAATTATGGTATCATCCTTAGATGCTAAGATACATGAGGATTTTTTCAAATGTGAATGATAAATTGGCTACCATGCAATAATTTATGTGGGTGAAATAGAGAGGTTGAAGGGGCAAGAGAATAAAAAATAGTGTTTTGTTCTTGTGGGATTTCTTAGATGGTGAAAAATGTAAATTAATTAAAAATTTTATCATAAAATTAATAATATGCTTTAAGGTTTTCACATTTACATTGATAATCACCCCTGACTTGTTTGTTTGCATACCAAGAATTAAATATTTGTATTTGACCATGTTATTGGTAACATCAAAGTTGAGTAAAAAATCTTTAGGGATGATCTTTATAAAAGGATTAGAAAGGACACATACCTCCCCAAATCCTTGTATACACTTGTCTTCATCAAAGTAAAGTGTCCAAGTATCCTTGTGCAGTTGTATTGTGACTTTGGATTGTTCTTTTTATTCATAAAAAATAAGCCAAGAGTAATTCCCCTTATATTATGAACATTGGTGGCAAAATATTCCTTTTTTTAATTATTTGAAGTCTTTTATTTCATTAAATTTATTATATTACACGTTACATCTTCTATATTAAATAACCCCACTCAACTAGACAATATTTAATTTACTAGTTAATATTGGGTTAGAGGTGGGTTAAGGTTGAGTTTAATAATCAAAAAATTTATAATTTTACTTTGAAATCATAAATATTATTATAAAAGAGTCAATTTTGTATATCATAATAAACACTTGATAATCACTTATTAATTATTAAAATAAGATTGAAATGTGACACATGTTTCAATGTTTTAGATATACACCAATGATATATACCCGATACTAACTCAATACTTGATACTAACATTATATTTACTTGATACATACTTGATACTTACTCTATTATTACATGATGCATATATGATAGTGTCCTCTCAAAAATAAATTTGAACGTATGGTGGGTAAATTACATATCTATTATTTTAGACACAATATAATTATATTAATTTCATTCTAAGTTATCTTTACTGTTCGTCAGTCAGTTCACACAATTAGTATATCTTCACTAAAAAACTTCACTTGTCAATGTGTGTTAGATATCTCACTTCATACAATTAGAACATATTCTCTAGTAAATCTTGTGAAACCCTCTTACCAAAGATTTGTTCTCACATATTTTATTTTTTAGTTGCGAGTTTCAAAAAAAAAATTATTTTGTTATCATTTATATTAGCCAGTCAATTAATACAAGCACATTGTGATTTATGTTTGCCCATAGGCAAATACAAACACACTCTTAGTTATGTTCACTAGTCACCTAATACAAGTAAATTTTCATTTATGTTAGTTGATTCGATAATATAAGTTCACTATCATTTATGTTCACCGATTGTCTAATATAAAAACACATTAATGAATCTATATTTACGTTTGATTGTCGGCTAATACAAGTTCATTGTCATTTATGTTATCTCATCAACTAATATAAACACATTATTATTTTATATTTTCCCCTTTGAATTACCTTTCCATTCATATATTTTCTATTTAAATTATCTTACAATTTGTTTTAACTTTTTTTCTTTAATTTCCTACAATGGAAGATTCTTAAAACTAACATATATCACACATTCCTTTAGAAATAAGAAGACCTAGGGCTGAATTTAATCATCTTCCCATATTATGATAAAGAAATATTCAACTCTTGTCTATGGTAATTATGTTTCCCATCAAAAAAAAAATAATGTTGATCAAAATAACTTAGTTACTAATTTCATAAATTCATTATCATCAACAAATTCCATTATAATGGTTGGCAATGTTTCTCAACACCCCAATGATAAGAAACCTTTAAATCTAATTGGTGTAAATTTAACTCAAAATTAATTCAACATGGAAAGACATCAAACTCATTTCATGATGAAAAGACATCAAACTCTGTTCATTAACATGGTAAGACAATAAACTCCCTTCATGGCAAGATATTAAACTCCATTCAACATAGCATTCCATCAAAATTCCTTCATGATAGGTCATTAAAATCCATTTAACATATAAGGTCATCAAAATAAAAACATAGGTGTTTCTATAAAGAAAGTGGGTCATGAAGTTTTATTTACACAAGATGTGGACAAACATACAATTGATGCACATTTAGATGCAATAATTCATAATACACATTGTGTTAGTAAAGAAAATTTTATTACTCAAAATTTAACTTTAAGTGTAAATTAAAGGTAGTCAATCTCATATTGTAACCCAAAATGGAAAAGGGACATCTCTTCTCAGAGATAGGTATATGTTTGGGTCTGCAAATTTAATCAATAAAATATCGCTTCTCAGAGATAGCGTTATTTGAATTATGTTATTCTTGTTTCTTAAATTATTTTTCAACCAAATATTTTGAGTTTTAGATCAGTGGTATCAGAGTAGTTGGTCTTTAGAGTGTATGATCCCAAGGTGAGGTCAGATTATAGGAAGCTTGGGTAGAAAATAAAACTAGAAGACTATCCACCTATTCACTTCAAACGACTTCAAATGGAGGACAAAATAGAGACATTCGATCCTTTCAAGAAAATGGTGAATGAAGCCCTCTAACAAAAACAAGTGTAGATAATACAAAAATTCACTCAAATTCTCCAACAAATCTTGATGGGAAATTATAGCTCCTCATTTGTACCCCCACATCCTTTTAGTGCCCCGACACCCTTCAAAGTTCAGGTGAATTTTGATATCCCTACATTTGAAGGCAAAATCAATACTGATGTAGTAGAAAATTAGTTGGATCAATTGTCATCTTATTTTTTTATAAATAAATTTATCGATAAAGAGAAGATCACCTTTGCTCTTTTGAAAGCATCATTGCCTGTCAAAAATTGGTGAGAAGTGTACAAAAAGAGATTCAGTGCAGATGATATTGGCCTTGAGACAGAACCTACCTGGGATAATCTCATAGAAGTTGTAAAGGAAAAATATTACTCTATTGAAGCATCTGACGATCTGTATATGGAGTGGCAACAACTTTTCCAAGGTAAGGAATAGTCTGTTTAAGATTACATTGACTTTTTTATTTCTCTATCTGCAAGATTGGGCATCTAAGAAAGTGAAAAATATAAGGTTCTCAAATATCATGGTGGACTACAATGGTACATATGGGGAGAAATGAAACTCTTCAATTTGAAAACCCTCGATGAGGTATACAAGTTCATAGTAAAGATTGAGCAGAAGCATGGAAGAATGAATATGAAGAGTCGGCCTTCAAAATGAAAAAGTGACAAAGAAGGTCAAACATGAGGCTAAAATTGGAAACAAAAGAAATAAAATACTGAGAAGAGGTGTGATTATCAAAAATATAGAACTCACTCCAAAGAAGAATGTTGAGCCATCAAGTCCCTACTTTCTGAGTCACAATTCTCAACATCTATTGCTCTACCTCATATAGATCCTGGAGTTGAAGAGGTTGAAGAAGAGATTGTAGATGCTGAGCCAGAAGCCATTATTTCTTCATCATAGACCCATGAGGAGAGGCTAGATGATAAGAAAAAGTTGTTTCATTCTAAGTTATGGGTGAAAGGTAAGCCTCTGTATTTCATTTTTGATAGTGAAAGTCAAAAGAATTCAATCTCTGCTAATGTTATGAAAAGTGTAAATCTATCTATGAAGCCTCACCTAATGCCATAAAGTATTAGATGGTTGAGTCCAGGGAGAAACCTCCATGTCACCCACCAATGTCTTCTCTCATATGTAATAAAACCATTCCAAGATGAGGTCTTACCTGATGTGGTCAATCTAGATGTTTGTGATGTACTCTTTGGTCAACCATTCATATATGATTGACATGGCATCTATGAATCAATAATTCAAAGGATCACTCTCACTCTTGGAACACGATGCTATAGGTTATCATAGGTACCACCTTCTACATCTATCTCTCTGATTAGTGCACAATTTAGGTGACAATTCAAGTGACGGGTCCACTCCAATTGATGATAAAACTTTCGAAAGCCATAAATTTTACACCATAGCTCCAATTGACTTTTCATTTGAACCATTGAAAATTTAAGAGTGAGAAGAATGTGATGAGATGGCATTGAGATTGGCTTAATGGATTTTGACCATTAAAAACCCAATGGAAGTGCCCTAAATTTCAATTTTAATAGTGCAGTCTAAAAATAGTATGTTTATGAAAATAGTAATTCTTTAAATTTTGTATTGTTTTAAATCATAGAAGTCAAACCACTTAATCTCCCTAAAGATTGGTGACCATCCACATCCTCCTCCCACCTTCAAAACATGTATAAATAAAGATGTAACCTAAAATGGAAAGGAGACATCTCTTCTTAGAGATATGCATATATTTGGGTCTATAAATTTGATCAATAAAACATCTCTTCTCAAAAATAGCATTATTTGAATTGTGTTGTTATTGTTTCTTGAATTATATTTTAACCAAAGCTTTTGAGTTTTAGATCATTGGTATCAGAATAGTTTGTCTTTAGAGTGTATGATCCCAAAGATGAGGTCAAATTACAGGTAGCTTGAGTGGAAAATAGAATCAACAGATTATCCACCTATTCACTCTAAATGAATTCAAATGGTGGACAACACTGAGACATCTGATCCTTTTAAGGAAATGGTGAATGAAGCCTTCTAATATCAGCAAGTGTAGATTCTACAATAATTCATTCAAATTCTCCAACAAATTTCGATGAGAAATTCTAGCTTTTCATCTACACCCCAACATCTTTTTAGTGCCCCAACACCCTTCAAGGTTCAGGTGAATTTTGATATTCCTACATTTGAAGACAAAATCAATGCTGATGTAGTAGAAAATTAGTTTGATCAATTGCTATCTTATTTTTTTATAAATAAATTTACTAATAAAGAGAAGATCACCTTTGCTCTTTTGAAAGCATCATTGCCTATCAAAAATTGGTGGGAAGTGTACAAAAAGAGATTTAGTGCAGATGATATTAGCCTTGAGGTGGAACCTACCTGAGATGATTTCATAGAAGTTGTAAACAAAGAATACTACCCCATTTAAGCATATGATGATCTGAATATAGAGTGGCAACAACTTCACCAAGGTAAGGAATAGTCTGTTCAAGATTACACTAACATTTTTTATTCTCTATCTGCGAGATTGGGCATCCAAGAAAGTGAGAAACATAAGGTTTTCAAATATCATGGTGGACTACAATAGTACATATGGGGAGAAATGGAACTCTTCAATTTAAAAACCCTCAGTGAGGTGTATAAGTTCATAGTGAAGATTGAGTAGAAGCATAAAAGAATGAATATGAAGAGTCAACCTTCAAAATAGAAAAGTGACAAAGAAGGTCAAATACGAGGTCAAAATTGGAAGCAAAAAGAAGGAAAGACTAGGAAGTGGTGTGATTATCACAAATCTGGAACTCACTCCAAAGAAGGATGTCGAGCTATCAAGTCCCTACTTTTTGAGTCATAATCCTTAAATCTACTGCTCTACCTCATACAGACCCTACAGTTGAAGAAGTTGAAGAAGAGATTGTAGATGCTAAGCCAGAAGCCATTGTTGCTTCATCATAGACCTATGAGGAGAGGCTAGATGACAAGGAAAGGTTGTTTCACTCTAAGTTATAGGTGAAAGGTAAGCCTCTACATTTCATTTTTAATAGTGGAAGTCAAAATAATTTAATCTCTACTAATATTGTGAAAATCCTAAATCTGTCCATGAAGCCTTACCCAAAGCCATACAATATTAGATGGTTGAGTCTAGGGAGAAACCTTTGTGTCACCCACTAATGTCTTCTCACATATGCAATAAAACCCTTTCAAGATGAGGTCTTATGTGATGTGGTCAATCTAGATGTTTGTGATGTACTCTTTGGTCAACCATTCATGTATGATTGACATGGCATCTATGAATCAAGAACTAGAAGGATCACTCTCACTCTTGGAACACAGTGCTATAGGATACCAGAGGTACCACCTTCTACATTTATCTCTTTGATTAGTGCCAAGAAATTTTTTCTCATGGTGGTCAAGCCACAAGAATCCAAAAGGGCTGATGTTGTAGCCTTGACTACACAAATAACACAACAATAAAATAAAATAGATACCAAGTTGAAAAAGTTCACATCCTTTCATCCACAGACTGATGGTCAGATAGAAATGATGAACAATCAGGCCCTGCATAGCTTCATAAAGCATAGTCCATTCTAAGTATACATCATGAATCAAATTAAAGGACAACTACCACACTTGATGACAAATCTTAATGTAATGGGGACCATTACTTCTCAAGGAGGGAGGAATGGACTAGCCAATAATTCAGGTGACAATTTAGGTGACGAGTCCACCCCAATTAATGATAGAACTTTTGGGAGCTATAAATTTTGCATCGTAGCTCTAATTAACTCAGCATTTGAATCATTTAAAAGATAAGAATGAGGAGAATGTGGTGATATGACATGAGATATGTTCAATGGATTTTGACCTCCAAAAACCCAATGGAAGTACCCTAAATTTTAATTTTAGTAGTGCAGTTTAAAAATAGTATGTTTCTAAAAATAGTAATTCCTCAAATTCTGTATTGTTTTAAATCCTAGAAGTCAAACCACTTAATATCCTTTGATATTGGTGATCTTCCACATCCTCCTCCCACCTTAAAAACATGTATAAATGAAGATGTAAGCCAAAATGGAAAGGAGACATCTCTTTTCAGAGATAGGCATATGTTTGGGTTTGTAAATTTGATCAATAAAACATCTCTTCTCAGAGATAGCATTATTTGAATTGTGTTGTTATTGTTTCTTGAATTATATTTCAACCAAAGCTTTTGAGTTTTGGATCATCAAAATAAAAACATAGGTGTTTCTATAAATAAAGTGGGTCATCAAGTTTTATTTACACAAGATGTGGACAAACATACAATTGAAGCACATTTAGATGCAACAATTCATAATACACATTGTGTTAGTAAAGAAAATTTTATTACTCAAATTTTAACCTTAAGTGTAAATTGAAGGTAGTCAATCTAATATCACATGTGACAAAAAAAATTTACTTGAAGCTATTGAATAAAATGGAAAATAAAAAATTAGGTCATAAAATGGATGATCAAAAAAATGTTTTACGAACCCAAAGAAAGGGTCAGGATGGTATTATTATCAGATAAATTAAGGAAAAGGCTTTTTTAGGGAGGTAGGGTCATGGTTCTCTGATAAATATACCAAAGATGTGGATGAAAATGAAATTATTGGTGCTATGGGGTACATAATATGTAATAATTATGATAAAATATCTATAATGATAGATGTGATTATGCACTTTGATAAATTTATTAAAAAAATTCAATCAATTATTATGGATGAGAGCTGTAGTGACTTTAAGCCTCATAAATTAGCATCAATGTTTGTTTAATCAAGCATGCCCCATAATAAATTGACATATTTAAAATGCATAGACATTAATGGAGTGATTCATGAGGTTAATAAAACCTCAATTTATGAGGAGACGAAGTTGTGGGCTAAAGAAGTTGAGGAAATGGATATTGGATAGGACTGAAAATTTGGTGTTACAATGGGTGTCAGAGTTAAAGATGAAAATGTGTATGACTATTTTATGGTTGATTCATATGATAAAATAACTTGATCAATAGTTTATGAAATTGATTTTAAATTTGATATTGATTCTCACATTCATTATGATAGAGATGAATAGGTGTGTAAGGTATTACTTGGGATATTACAAGATAATGATATAATGTCTTGTATAAGCCTATGAAAATTTGATGGAAAGGAGTAAAACAAGATTTAGTCCATATTATTGATCCTAAATATGCAAATAACTTAATGAATCAATTATGTTTGCTTGACCAAAATGGTACTATTGGCCAATTTTTGCCCACATGTCAAGCTTTTGCTTGGATAGGTCAGTTGAGAAGAGTCTTGATAGATATGGATGAGATGAAAAAATTTATAGATGGAATGAGTGGTCCAAAGATCACATTGTGATTACAAATCTTTTAATTCACTTTGAGTTAGCTTAAAGTGCAGTTTGTTGATCTTTAAGGAATAGGTTTGAAAGCAAGTTCTCATGGTGATCAATACAATCAGGATCATGGAATGAGTTTACATGGGCCTCAAAAAATCATTGAAGCTTTCAAATATCAATCACAAGCTCATAGCACAAGTATAAATGAACTAGACCGTCACCAGGACATCATGTAAAAATGGATGGGTCAGCTTATGCATTTTATAAGTATGATTAGAAAGCCTCACAAGGTTGAACGATCACTAGGAATCAACGTCCTTCATGCCAAGGTCATCCTCTAAAAATTTCATATCTTAATGAGATTGCTATCTCAATATATAAGGATTCAAAGTTAGATTTATAGAATGAAACATTCGTGCAAATGTCAAACTTAAGACATGGGAAATAACCGTTGGAATTCAAAAATCCTAAGATGTTCACACAAAAATCAAAGATGTTCATGTATATGTCAAATATATATGTACATATGTCAAATTTGGGCCTCATGAATTAGCCATTTGAGTTCAAATGGTGGGTCCTAGTAAGATTAAGGGCTCATATTTAATCATGCATCAAAGATCTACAACATGTGAGCATGCCAATGAGTCAAAAAGGGTCCCTAAATTAGATCCAATGACATGAATTTGACCATACCAAAGGGGATAAATGGTGTGATATGGGTTAAAAGGTCAATAAAATGAGTTGATAATAGACAACCAATGAGCAAGGGTGAGCCCAAGGGATTTTTGATGAAGGTTGAAGAAGTAGTTTTTGACCAAGACAAGCAGATACATAGAGTCAAGCTTGAATACGACTAAGTTAAAACTAGAGAAAATATTTCAAAGGGAAATATTGCCATTAGATTTTATTTTTGACCTCTAGTTTGAAGGTTTGGAACCTATCAACCCAATTCTTAAGGTGACAATATGGTCTCACAATTGTATTATTTATTCTATAAAGGGGACCTATGCATGTAATGACTTTTTAGTTATTATAGGGTTTAAAGGTATAATAGGTTTATTTAAACCTAATAAAATTTAGGAGTGAGGATATGTGGCCCATAGGTCTACATAAATATAATAGCTATAAGAAAATTAATAAAGGAGATTGGTTTTCAATCTATAGTTAATCTATGCCCAAGATTTTATAGTAAAGAGCATGCTAATGCATAAATGTGATAGTCAGATCAGTCACCTAAGTAGACTTAGTCATGGTTCTATTAGGTCCAAGGACATGAAGATGTTTCCCTTATAATGAATCAAGTGGAGATGGCATGGAGGATCAAAATAGAGAAAGCTGGTGGTTAGAGAAACAATTGGAGCCTTGATTCTATTCAAAACCATAAAAGATCTTTTCTCCAATATAAATAAGCATGACTCATCATGAAAAATAAACCCTTATCTTCCAATGGATCTCTTAGAAAATGAGAAGGATCTTGAAGACTATTGGAGCAAATGAAGGTTAGCTTGTTGGTGAAGGATTGGTCCTGATGGGAAGAAGGTATGCATACATAAAGCAATCAATAAATTTCCACCATGTTTCTTGATCATTAATGACTCCATTTTACCATGCATTTTCCCCATCTCTCTCATTACCATTCTAATATATATATATAGGCTTCTCAGCCTTGAAAAGGGATCCCTCTTTTTGTCATGACTAGACTCAACCAATATTTGCACTATTACACCTATTTGATGAAAAAAGACTAAATTCTTTCATTTTGCAAGTTGAATTAAAGTGTCTTATGAGTTCGTTGATGTGGCCAAGTGAATCCATGCCTTCCTTTGCCTCTGTCTAAATTACCTCACCTTCATGAAGTGTTGGTATCTCCCACAGGTTAGAATAAGTGCATATATAGTTTGTTGATTGGTTTAGAAGTGGATAACTACCCTCCCATACTAGGTCAATAGCTAGTTCATGCCTTGTTATGAAATACTTATGTGGAAGCTAATAAAAGAGTAAGTGAAGTGATATTCTATAGTCCTGAATGTGTCTTATAGTGTGTCTTTTACAAGTATAAGGATCAAAACATTTAGTGCATCACCTCTTTTTACATGCTTTTATGAATTATTATTAGTCTCCCTCCCTTTTCCAAGCAATAAATAGCTTAGGTCTAGTTTAGGTGATAGATCCAAAAGGAATCCGACCTTATCTAGAGCTCTGACCCAAGTTTAGGTGACCCATAACCTAGGGTCAATCCCATGTTGGACTAGGTCTGAGAAAGAGGACCTAAACAATCTCCTTTTTTAGCTAGGGTACAATCTAGACCATTGATAATTTTGGCATGCCTGGTAAAAGATTTATCATGCACTAAGTGAAGAGTTTTGGTGTTCTCTTCATTTAATAAGCCTTTAGAGATAAGTGTGCAAACATAAATGGTGACTCTAGGAATTCATCAGTTGGTTTAAGCAACCCAATGGCCTAGTCATGTTAATCTGGTATGTATAATTAATCATTTTCTGATCAATATGCTTATTATTTACCTTAGAACCACACTTATCAAGAAAATAATGTTTATATGTTCCCCCAAAGTGGCCCTAAAACAACCTATCAACCATATCATGGCATTTTTCCTCCTCCCACTCCTGCATGTGACCAAGATCAACCTCCTTTGCATTCAAATCAATCCTTTATTTCCCCTTGTCAAGAACATGCTTACCCTATTACATCCTTATCAAGAGTCAAGAAAGCATTATCAATTTATATTGAGTTGATAAGGGATATTAGTAAGGGTTTGGAGTTTTTTCTAGTCATCCCTATCCATGTTCTACAAAAATCAAGGAGTGCTCTTCAGTTGGTTAAGAATAGATGGTTAGTTTGTGAAGGTGAAAAATAGTCATTTTGTGAGAATGAAGACATAATAATGATGAAAAGCATGATCTAGAACATAGATAATGTGTTGATCTATTATGAAGAGCATCAGGCTCATTTAGATCAGTCTTATGTTACCTCTTCTCTCTAAGAGCCTCAAACTCAACCTTTAAGAGTTCTTAATCAACCCCCAATTCAACCTTATCAAAGTCCATCCTTGTCAAAACTCAAAGATGCAATATTGGACCAAAGAAGAATAATCATCAAGATAAATGAGGGGGTTAAACTTGGACAAGAGTTCTCTATTCATGTCATGGAGGAGATAAGGATCTTCTTGTAAGAGTTCTGGAATGTATGGGCATCCATTGAAGAAGCTAAATATCCACATGTTGAGAAGCAAGAGATGAAAGGGTGGGTAAAAGTGTTTGATTAATGAGTGAAAGAGTATGTCAATATTGAGCCAACTAGTTTTTCCTCTCCTACCCCTATAACCATTCCCACTCAAGAGTATGAAGCTATTTGATCATGGATCTTCTCTAAATTTTTAACCCTTGCTATGTCATGCCCTCACTTGTGAGGCCACCCTCTCCTATAACCATTCAAAAAGAAGCAAAAGTGTTTGTTCCATACTCATTTCCATCATGGAAATTAGTTTAAAAGGGCATAAAGAAGAAAGAGGAGTTGTTAGTTGAGGCAGTATAAGAACCAGTCCTGGTAAAGGAAGGGTTAGTTGTGTAAGAAATGAATCAAGAAACCATAGCTCAACTTAATGAGATTGGTGTACAAGAGTTTCAAGACTCTCCCTCCCTTCCTCAAGAGCCACCAAAGAGAGTCTTCAAGGTCCCTAGTTGGAAGGGCACTCTCCTAAGTTATAATTAAGGTGAACTTCTTCACCTTCCCTAGTTGGAAGGGCACTCTCCTAAGTTATAATTAAGGTGAACTTCTTCACCTTCCCACCATCTCCCTTGTGAATGAAGAGCCTATTTTACAAAGAATAGAGGAGGAACATGTAGTCATATGTGAGAATAAAGATGACAACACAAGTGTCTATGATGAAGAGATCATGATAGGCATCTCACTTAATTCAAAAGGGGAAGAGTCATGTTTTGATCAGACTTCTTGGCATGGCTTCAATGAATTAGAGCTTGAAGACATTACTGATGCCTTCATATTTGAAGGGGTGTGTATTCAAGTTACAACTAAGAGTAAAAGAGATCTTGATTTGTTTCAAGAGATTCCTTTTGGTATGAGTGAGGATGAGCAAGAGAAAGGGATAGAGAAAAAGGAGGATCAAAATGAATTATGGTAACAACTATACCATAACTTCATGGACTAAATAGAGGTTCTAAACCAGCCTATGCCTCCTCTAGAACATGAAGAAGAACCTTCTAATCAGGTTGAAGAATCTAAGCAGTCTGAAAATGAATTATCCATTGAAGGTAGTACTGATTTCTTCAATAATGAAGAAGAATGGTCAGATTAAGAGCCTTAGGAATATGACATGGTGAAATGTGGATGGGTTGATGAGCTACCATATGGATCCTTTTAGAGCAAGCAAAATAAATATGGTCTTGCAGTTGGCATTGTCTCAGATGACCAAGATAAAGCTACCTTTTGGGATGAATTTGAGCTTTTTTGCCTAAGCTTAGACAATAAAACAAACACTAATTCAAAAGAGCCATCTCATGTTGTGCTTATTTTAGAGCATAAAATTGAGCCATCATATGAGGTTGAAGGAGCCCCTATAGTTTAGTTTAGAGTAAGCCTTGAAGAAATAGACCTGTATGTCTACATTGTAGACATGTTTGTCCCATTTCATCTTATTGAGAGGATGCTAAAAGAATTAGTAGTTAGGCATATCAACTCACATATCATTATCTCTCAAAAGCAAGGCATTTTACATCCTGACCCATCACAAGTAAGTGATGATAAATCTTTTCCATTTGATCTAGGAGGAAGATGTAAATTTCAGCCCTATATATATTATAGTAGTTTTTATGCTTTTCTCTAAGTGCCTATGTGTATATTTGTTAAGTAGATTAATTGGTCTTCCTTTCCTACAAGTGTCTACATGCACTTGCCTTATTGTTTTATTTCTTTTTGTCCTTATTACTTCAAAATGAGTTATCTAGAGTTTGGTAGCTAGCTTTTAGCTTTAGATCAATAAGTTATCTAGAGGGGTTGCCTTGCATCATTTCATGTCAGTTGAAAGTAGACTTATGACTCCATGCCCAATGGACTAGTCAAGATAAATGGTCTGGGTTCTCAAGCATAATAGGCATGCTTCCTTATGAGTCACCAGAAATGTTGGCCAATTTTGGCCCACATATCAATATTTTGACTGGATATGTCAACTAAGTAGAGTCCTGATTGAAATGGATGAACTGAATAAAGTTATGGATGGAATGAGTGGTCCAAAAATCACATTGTGCTTCCAAAGCTTTTAAAACACTTTAAGTTAGATTAAGGTGTAATTTGTTGATATTTGAGGAATAGGTTTAAAATTAGGTTCTCATGGTGATCAATATAGTTAGGATCATAGAACCAGTTCACATGGGCCTTAGAAAATCGTTAGAGCTTTCAAGGATTGAGCAAAAGCTCATAACACAGGTCTAAATGAACTAGATTGTCATCAAGATGTCATGCAAAAATGGATGGGTCAACTTATGCATTTTATAAGTATGATAAAAAATACTCATGAGGCTGAAAGATCACATGGAATCAAAATCCTTAGTGCCAAGATCATCCTCTACAAATTTCATATTTTGATGAGCTTGCTATCTCAAGATATAAAGCTTAAAAGTTAGACTTGCAGAATGAAATGTTCATGTAGACATAAAATTTAGGCCATCACAAATAACCATTGGGGTTAAAAATTCCTAAGATGTTCATGTAGACATAAAATATGTTCATGTGGACATCAAATACAAACATGCAGATGTCAAATTTGGGCCTAGTGAATCAGCCATTTGAGTTCAAATAGTGGGCCATTGCAAGTTCAAGGGATCATATTCAATCGTGCATTAAAGATCTACAATACACAAGTAGGTTAATGAGTCAAAAAGGGTCCCTAAAGTAGATATAATGACATGAATTTTATCATACCAAAGGAGATAAATAGTATAAGATAGGTCAAAATGTTAATAAGCTGAGTCGATAATCAACAACCAATGAGCAAGGGTGAGCCCAAGGGTTTTCAACAAAGGTCGAAAAAGAATTTTTTGACCAAGATAAGTAGATACATGGATCCAAGGTCAAATATGACTAAGGTTGAACTAGAGAAGATATTTAAAAGGGAAATTTCACCATTGGACTTTAGTCTTGACCTCTAGTTCGAAGGTTTGGAACCTGTCAACCTAGTTCTTAAGGTGATAATATGGTCTCACGACTATATCATTTGTTATATAAAGGGGACCTATGCATGTAATGAGTTCTAGGTTCCTATTGGGTTTAGATGTAGAATATGTTTATTTAAACCTAATATATTTTAGGAGAAATGATCTAGGCAACACTTTAGGCAATAATTTGGGTGACGATTCTACTCCAATTGGTGCCAAAACTTTTGGAAGCCATAACTTTTGAACCATAGCTTTGCTTGAATACCCGTTTGAACCATTAGAAAGATAATAATGAGGAGAATTCAATGATATTTTATAGAGATATGATTATTGGTTTTTAAAACCTAAAAATCCAATGGAATTTCTAAACATTTCAATTTTAATAGTGTTGTCTAAAAATAGTAATTTATTGAATTTTGTGTTATTGTAAATCATGGAAGTTAAACCAATCCATATCCCTTGAGATTGGTGAAATTCCACATCCTCCTCATATCTTAAAAATATGTATAAATAAATATGTAGCCTAAGAAGAAGATCTGACATCTCTTCCCAGAGATAAACATATGTTTGTATTTGCAATCTTGTGAGTAATAAAACATCTCTTCTAAGAGAAAGAATTATTATTGTGTTATTTTTGTGTTCTTGAAATATATTTCAACCAAAACCTTTGTGTTTTGGATCAATCAAGGATACATGGCCCATAGGTCTGCATTGATATAATATATATAACAAAACCAATAAAGGAGATTGGTTTTCAATCTATAGTTAATCTGTGTCCAAGATTTTGTAGTAAAGATCATGCTAAGGCATAAATGTGATAGTCAGATCAGCCACCTAAGAAAAATTACTCATGGATATATCAATTCTAAGGACATGAAGACATTTCTCTCATAATAAATCAAGTGGAGATGGTGTGGAGGATCAAAACAAAGAAAGTTGGTGGTTGGAGAAGTAGTTAAAATGTTGATTCTGTTTAGAACCATAAAATATATTTTCTCTAACAAAAAGAATCATGAATCATCATGCAAAACACACCCTTATATTCTAGTGGATCTCTCATCCAATGATAAGGATCTTCAATACTATTGGAGCAAATGAAGGTTAGCTTGTTGGTGAAGGATTGGTCCTGATGGAAAGAAGGTATGTGTACAAAAACAAATCAATAAACTACCAGCACATTTCTTGATCATTAATGGATCTTTCTCCATTTCCCAATGCATGTTTCCCATATCTTTCATTCCCATTCTACTTTATATACATGATTCTAATCCTTGAGAAGGTATCCCTCTCTTTGGCATGACTATACTCTACCAAGATTTGCACTGTTTTGATGCAATAAAGACTTGATTCCTTCATTTTTGCAAGCTAAATTGAAGTGTGTCTTATGAGTTCATTGATGTGGTAAAGTGAATCCATGACTTTATTTTCATATATCTAAATTTCCTCACCTTAATGAAGTGTTGGTAGCTCCCATAAGTTATAATAAGTGCATATATAGTTTGTTGATTGGTTTGGAAGTGGACAATTGCCCTCCCATACTAGGTCAATATCTAGTTCATGTCTTGTTATGAAATACTTATGTGAAAGCTGATCAAAGAGTAAGTTAAGTGATATTATGCAATCTTGAATGTATCTTATAGTGTGTCTTGTGTAAGTATAAGGATCAAAACATTTGGTGCATCACCTCTTTTTACATACTTTTATGAATTATTATCAATGTCCCTCCCTTTTCCAAGAAAGAGTTAGTGTAGGTATAGTTTAAGTGATAGATCCAAAAAGAAGCTATCCTTCTCCAATGGTCTAACCCAAGTTTAGGTGATCCATAGCCTAGGGTCAATCCCATATTGGACTAGATTTGAGCAATAGGACTTGAACGATTCCCTTTCTTAGCTAGGGTACAATCTAGACTACCAACATGTACTAAGATGCTTGATGCTAGGTTGTCAAAGTGAAATTGTATGAATGCCATGATTATATGGCCGTAACAAATCTAGTATGCAATAATAAAGTTTTATTGATGGGAAATAAATTCTATCCATGGTACACAATCATAAAGAAAGACATGCACATAGTTATAAAGAAGCATGTTATAATTTATGGTGATACTTTCCACCCTATTTATAAGTTGTACTCAATGAAACCAAAATTGCTCCAAGAAATTTCTTGAATACTAATTTATTTTAAAATAATTTTTATCTTACTAGATGTTATCATTATTTTGTTTTATTTTCTTCATAATGTATTACATGACTACCATGAACTGTACTTTGAGTTAGATCCAAGCAAATGATGGGAAGACTGGTTTGACTAATATATTAAAAATGTCAACATATCATTATTATTGGAGGTCTAGATTGTACCCTAACTAAGCAAAGGATTGTTCAAGTCCTCTACCCAAATCTATTCCAATATGGGAATGACCCTAGGCTATAGGTTACCTAATCTTGGGTTAGACCTCTAAGATTTTTAATAAGGCTTGATCCTCTGATGCATCACTTAGCTAATTTACACTAAAACCTACTAATTACTAAAAAAAATGGAGAGAAGGATAACTGAAAGGGAAATATTAGATAATGTTACTGATACACCTAAATTTATTATTCATCCACTCTATTTAAACTTTTACAAACACTATTAAGATAAGTAAAAGCTTGAATCTAGAACTCCAAATATTTGTTATACATTAGTATTTCATGTAGAGGTTCACCAAGTGATCAAATCCTGAGGGAAGTGATGGAAAAACATAATTTAAAGCACTAACTAGTCAATGTATCCACATTATAACTTTAATTAAATGACATCAAACACTAAACATGACTTACATAACAAGATAACTAGTAGCTAGGTGAAATCAAGACTTGATAAGGGAGAGATTTATACCACATATTCAAATCAAACTAACATAAACACACTATACCAAAATGATGAAATCTAAAAATAATCTTCTATTTATCTTAAGAGGTTATAAAGCTCAATCTTGGAAGAGTCTCCTCATGCCCAAGAGATGGATCCATTTTAAGGCTTAGAATCTTGTATATATAGTAGAATGGGAATGAGAGAGATAGGGAACATGCATGGGATAATGGAGTCATTAATGATCAATAAATGTGATGGCAGTTGATTGATTGATTTTTGTATGCATGCCTTCCTCTATTTAGGACTAATCATTTATCAACAAGCTAACCTTCATTTGCTCCAATGATCTTCAAGCTCCTTTCATTTGCTAAGAAATGCACTAGAAGACAAGGGTATATTTGGCATGATGAGTCATGACTAAGTTTTTTGGAGAAGAATCTTTATGTTTCTGAATAAAATCAATGCTCCAACCACTAGCTCTTTTTATTTTGATCCTCCATGCCATCTCTACTTGGCTTTTTTATAAAGACAAAATCTCCATATATTTGATCCTAATAGAACCATATCCATGTTTGATTTTAATAGTTGTTTATCCAAGATATTACCATATCAAAAGATGAGACACTTCCATTAATCACATATCTGCCCTATTTCAAAATTTGATCATAGGTATCTCCTATAGTTTGAAAACCAATCTCCTTTATTGGTTTTCTTATAGTTATTATATCCATTGCAGACCTATAGGCCATGTAGCTTTGTTCTTGATCTTTATTCAATAGGCATTTTCCCATTTTTAATCTCTATTAGGCTTAAAAGACCTATTTTACCTTTATAAAGATTTAATGGTGACATTTGATCTTGTAATATCCACTCTGGTTTAATTGGGATCATATTTCAACCTCTAGTTGAAGTCCCTTAGCTTTTTGACTTTTGATTTTAGCCATTGATCTTAATCTGGGCCTTTGAGATTATGGCAACTTCAACTTTCATCATCGATCATAGATCCATGATCCTCATTGGATGAGCATCATTAGATCTACTCTCTCATGCACCATTGGATCCTTTTATATGAATGGACATGAGATGTAGATCTTATATCAACTTAACACAGTTGAGACCCTTGGAATCTTCTTATTTGTGACTAAGATATGCTGACCTTTTGAATCACTACTCGTTGTTGATCTAATTGTATAAGTAAATGTGCATCTTAGATCTATTTAGGCTCACTGACTCTATCAATTACCATGTACCATTGGATTTACTATGAGCTCCTAAGATCATGTCACTTGGAATCCCCATATTGGTCTTTGATTTTAGCCTTTGAGAATGTGACATTTGTCAGTTTTGCATGCTTCTTATGGATCCTACTAACCTCTTGACCCATCGCTTGTCATTGATCCTTAATGTATGATCTAATGCATGCCGTTAGATCTTTGGGACCCACTAACACTATTAGGTTACCACTCACCATTGGATCTTGATATAAGATCCTATAATAGTGACACTTGTCAAATCTATATTCAACCTGAAAATATTTAAATTTATTGGGTGAATATTTTGTCATCAACTAACTAAAGACAAAATGGGTATATCAACCAAACGTGATGAGATAAATCTCTCCTCTCAGCAAGGGGAGGTTCCCTATAGACTACTATAAAATAATATAAACTGAAAATAAACTCAAGGGTGAAATCATACTATCCATTTCTCTTTTTTCAGAAATGATATCCACAAAGTAAAGCAAAATATTTGAAAAATAACTGAATGCATTTCTCTTCTTTCAGAAATGATGTTCAGAAAACCAAAGAAAAACTTCTTGATTAGTAACTAAATCCAGAAGAAACCCATGAAAACACAAAGTCTTTCATTGCTTCTCTTACTGATTTAGGACTAATATCATAGTAGAATGAAGTGCAACCCAAAGTCTCCACCAAAAATTACAATATAGTATATGATCACAAAGGATCAAATTAGTTTAAAGCCTTTCTAATATCCTTTATGCTGAAATGCAAAACACACAAGCTAAAGAAAATTATGGTAGCACAAAGTCTCCACAATCGACTTCAGGGCATCTTCTAGATTATTTTCACTTGCTCTACTTATTTGATCAAATGAATAGGACTATATTTAGGAAAAAGACATAATAATAATTTCCTACATAACACAAGTTATTTCAACATAAAGTTTGAAAGGTCACTTGCTATCTCATTCACCTGATAAAATATGATTAACAATCTAAGCTCAAAGTCTCAAAAATGCTTTTTAATTTGGACAGAGTTTTTACTTCTAATAATTGAGAGATTTCCCTTATCCAAAATGAGAGATTACAATATATAGCATCTAAATAAAGACTTTGGTGCTTGTTTTCAAAAAATGGCTCATGTTGCATTAAATGCATTAGAAAGAAGAAGTTTTGTGCAGGGGCCATGCTAGAGCAAGTTACCAGTCTTGACTTTGGCATTCAACTCATATCAAATGTCTTGTCCAAAGCATGGGTTGCCTGATCTTCTAAAAGGCAAGGCTACTCTTCTTTATAATACTTACATGACTGTCCACTTGTCTTTACTCGAATGAAGAAAAATAGGTCGTGCCATTGAATGCTTGCACTCTCTGATATCCACTTGGTAGACTGTTCCACCCACTGGAATAAATCTTACACCAATGCTTCTGGATTCTCTATTTGATTCCCTCTTTCCTTTCTATATTTTGTCTCTTCTTAGTGATCTGAGCTCTCAAGGCTATCTTCTCACCTTTTGCTGGCTTCTTTGACTCCTTTCTCAGTGGATCACTGAATTTGACTTCGGGTCTGCATTATTTAAAAATCAATGGTTATTCTATTATCTTAAATTTAATGTCCACGAGGATGTAACCAGTCGCTTGAACAATTTTGAACCTTGAACCATATTTTTAGACTTCACCGGTTTAATGGTTCAATGGTTTAACGGTTCAACAGCTCAATATTTTATGTTTTGCAAAGAGTCACGTTTGCTCAGTCTTCTTATAAATTCAATTTGTATCATTGCACCAACTATTTGAACCTTTCACTAGAACCTTCTGCTTGAACCTTTGAACCATTTTGAAGCAGAGTTCAATGGTTCAATGGTTTGGTGGCATTCATTTCAAATCATTGAACCCCACCGTTGAACCATATATCATTGAACCTCAACATTGAACCATCCTTATCAATTTTAGGAAATGCCTTCAAGTGTTTTATAATTTCTTCTTGTGAAAATCTACCTTTTAAACTTATGATTTCTTTAGCTAAAAAGGATTGTGCAATTAAATAACTTGACTACTTAGAACATTTTTGAGAAAGAAGGAGACCATTTTTGGCTTGTAAGACCAAAATGGTCAATAGGTTATCCACAAAAATAAGTGACTAGTTTTGGGAATAACAACTGACTCTAGCTGGGAAATTTTCATCGATTATATTTTAAAATAATCAAAGGGAGTAGAATCTAGACTCTAAGTGCCTTCATCCATGCCATTGGGCCACGGAGTCAAGCCACCCAGAAAGAAAAAGATACTAAAAAACCAAATGAACAACACAAAATAAATAAAAACTATACAAATGTACAACTATACTTATTTGATACTTCAAGAATTGAAGTGCTTCAGATGCTGCCCATTGTGAGATAGTGAAAATGGTGTTCCATCTTGATATTCTAGCAAAAAGCTACTTTCACCATAGATCTGATGAATGGTAAATGAACCTCTCCACAAAGAATCAAAATTTTTATGCGTTCCTTTTGGTTCTCTCTTCTTGTCCCACAACAAGACTTGATCTCTAATCTGAAAATCATGAATCTTTACTCTCTTGTCGAAGAGTTTCTTTACTTGATTTTAATGTGCAGTGATACAATCCAGTACCATAGTTTATTGCTCATCTAGTTTGGTTAGGCACATGATCCTTTTATCAATAGAATTTTTGAAAGTTTGATCTTTGACTACCTTTGCCAATTTCAGTGCTGGTAGTTCTAGGGTGATTGGTATCTCCGCATTCAAACCATACAAAAGCTGAAATGGTGACATACTTATTGCCCTCTTTGGTGTAATCCTATCTACCTATAAAGCATTGAATAATAATTTATGCTAAGTTTTTTTATTATCATCTACCAGTTCTTGATAATAGTAACCAGATTCTTGTTACTTGATTTTGCTTGACCATTTTCTTGTAGATAATAGTCAGAGGAGTGGGAAAGAATAATCTTGTAATTGTAGCAAAACTTAGTAACCTCATGAGAAGACAAATAAGTAGCATTATCTGTTACAATCTTAGTTGGGACCCCAAATCAAAAAATAATATTTTCTTTAAGGAAATTACATACTACTTCTAAAGTAGCATGCTTAGTTGGAATGGCTTCCACCCACTTGGTAAAATAGTTTGTCACGGTAAGAATATAGTCATGTTCAACACTTGAGGATGGGTTCATGGTGCGAATGAAGTCAATACCCCATTTTTGAAAAAGTTCTTCAATTACCATTAGTTTGAGAGGTAATACGGTCAATTTAGGTTTTCCAACAAACTGTTGACACAACTCACATCTACATACCCAAACGTATGCATCTTGAAACAGTGTAGGCTAATAGCATCTAGCTCGTAGAATCTTGTGAGCCATTACTAGTGCAAAAAAAAATCCTCTACAAGCCAAATTAAGGAAGGACTCTAAAAGTTTACTTTGTTGTACCTTATCGACGCAATGAAAAAATACTCCATCAAGACTTCTTTTGTACAAACCATTATCCCACAAGACATAGGTAGCAGCCTTTAACTTAACATTCATTTTTTTTTGTAGGACATATGGGTGGGACATTCACCATAGGTAAAAAAATGAATGATAATAGAATACCACTCATCAGTAGTGGTGATGAAGAGAACTGTAGACACGTCTCCAACCTCTATTTTTTCGTGTTTTATTTCTTTTGGTATGTTATCAAAAATTAATTGGTAGAGACCTTTTCCCTACAAAAACTTAGTAGGCTCGATATCAAGATCAAAATCCTAAATTTTAGCAATCTAATTGCCCTTTTTATACCAAACTCCTATTGAGTTAGAATGGACTTCACTATTTTATCAGGCATCCGAACAATAATATGTGAATTCAAGATATAAAATCTGAAATACTTTACTACCTTAACCATGACATAAGCATGCTTTTTCATATTTGAATATTTCAATTTATGAGCTTTGAGAGGACAACTCATAAATGATATGGGAGATTCCACACCTTTATTTTGTTATACCAAAATGGTTGAAAGTGTATATTTAGAAGCATGGCTATAGACTACAAAATATTTGGTATAATCTAGACAAACCAAGATTGGGGCATGGGCGATTGCTTTCTTGATATCTTCAAATGCTGACTTGCCTTCTGTAGTCCAACAAAAAGTAGATTTACCCTTCTTCATGTCAACAATGTGTTGAGTCTTCTCTACAAATTTTAGAATGAATCTTTGTAGAAAATTTATCTTTCTAAAGAAAGAGTGAATTGCAGTCTTACTAGTAGGAAGAGTAAGATTTTGGATAGATTTAACTCTTTTTCAGTAAATTTTTATGCCTTCTCAAGATATAGTATGACCAAAAAGTTTACCTTCTATAACCCTAAAAACCAACTTCTTGGGATTAAGAGAAATACTATTTTGTCGACAGCATTGCAACACTTGTTGTAAATGATGCACATGATCAGGATGGTGTTTGAAAAAAATGGTCAAGTCATCAAGATATACCACAATAAACTTTCCTATTTCATCTCTGAAGATAAGATCCATTACTCTTTGGAAGGTGGCGCCAGCATTGATCAGACTAAAAAATATTCTGTGATATGCAAAGGTGCCCCACGTTGTAGTGAAAGTAATTTTATGTTGATCTGCTTCATTGACTTATATTTGATTATATCCAAAAAATTCATCTAACATTGATAACATTTCTGAACTAGTTATTATTTGTAAAACTTGATCCATGATGGGTAAGGGGTAGTTATCCTTTAGAGAAAATTGATTTAAGTTTCTAAAATCGACACAAATATGAATTTCTCCATTCTTTTTTTCATCAGAACTATGTTCACAATCCAGGTGAAATGATGAATTATAAAAATAATTCTTACATTCAGCATCTTCTGGATCTCAAAAAGGATATTACCTGATATTTTAGGGTTGTATTTTCTTTGCTTCTACTTGTGAGGCAATGACCCAACTTTAAGGAGAATTTCATGCCGAATTTCTTCAAGCTTAAGAGATTTCAAATCATCATAAGAATATGTTAAAACATTAATGTAATGGTGAAGAAGAGCAATGAATTTGAGCTTTTTATCATAAGTGCAATAATTCCCAATGTTGACCATTTTGAGATTTTCTTTCGTACTCAAATTTATTTGATCAAACTTCTTTGAAGAACTTGAGTTTATTTATTGCTGCTTGACATACCTATCATGCTTATCAAATAACTTTTCAAGAGAAACCAAACCTTTTGAAATTTTATTCCCCTTGAATTGAAGAAACTCTTCACCAGTTTTTGAATCTATTTTAGGAACTGATTCTCGTGGTGGAGATTCTCTACCTTTAAAATAAAGCTCCTCAAAACTGCCCACTTTTTCCATAAAAGCAATGATTTGATTGTCATCATTAAACACCTACCAATGATTAGCATTATCAGGTACACTTGGTTAAAATCCCAACTCAATAGTGTACTTGTTCTCTTTAAAATATTTATAGGGAACCATGAGGGTTACAAAAATAGCCAATAAATTTGCATGATCATTGAATTCTCTTAGCACAGTAGAAATATTAAAAGCATCAAAATTTTCAACGTAATCCCATACAAGATTGTGATAATGTCTCAATCTTTTATTTTTGGTTTGGTATAGATTCTTTACCTGAAAAACCACCAGTTTAGCATCTCCCTGAGCATGAAGAATATTAATACCTTTAGCATGAGTAGCTTTCAATCCAAGCAACAAAGATTCATACTCAGTGATGTTGTTGGTATTGTTGAACTATAACTTATATGAATAAGAAAAAATTTCTCCTTGAGGGGATATCAAAATAATTCCAGATCTAAAACCGGTAGAAGAGTAACTACCATCAAATTCTAAAATCCAAATATTATTAAAATTTGATCTTCTAAAAAATTTCTCTTCATTAGTGAGGGAAGATTTTTTTAACCTAAATTTTGCCCTAATATTTTTTTTGATTTTCTATCTAAATTTTCTGATTTGTCACCTAATGAACTTTCAATTGATGAGCTAAAAATATCTTCAGTAGTTAGGAAATAGTTACTCATTCCTGATGATTCAAATAAAATTTGAGCTTTGAGATTTGATGTTTGGGTGACAATATATTTTGACTTTTTCTCAAGAAGTAATTTTTTCATGACGCCTTTAACATGTATTTTTACTTCAAACAGATCCATATTCAACTCTCCACCTACATCCTTAAAGAAATTATGTCTGAGTAGAATGCCATAGGAAGCTGAAATATCAGCTACCAAGACTATCATTTTAATCCTTTTATCTAGAAAAATAGTGAATGCAAATTAGGCATATTTGGTTTGACTCAGGAGTGGTACTTGCTTATTTTTCATGGAGAAGCATCTCCCAAAAGTCTTAGTTAAGGTAAGACCAAGAAAATATGCTACCTTGGCAGGTATAACATTATCAGAAGCTCTAGAGTCTATTATACAGTTGCTCAACTTATGATCCTTTATTAATAGAGAAATATAGAAAGGTTCTATTTTTATAAGAGAAACAAGAGGAGTAGTGACAAGATTAATTTGGGTGGATTTATTCTTTGAGGAATCATGAGTCACCTTTGTTAAGTATTGTCCTGTAAGGATGATTTTGTTTTTTATGTCTTCAGCCAACCTATCAAATAGTTCAAGATTAGCTCGCAAGTACTCAACTTTAGTCATTTGAATCTTGGTCTTTTCAGCATGATCAATTATATCAAATAATTGAAATGAACTAGAAATAGAGGAAAGAAGTACATCATCCTAATTTTTATTGGGTGTGGCATTGATATGAGGAATAAAAGTAGAAGGTACATAATAGTTTGAGGTACTTACTTTCTTACTGATCATTGGGTCATTTGATTGGAAAGGTAGTGAAGTCCCCCATTTAACAATTGAAATTACTGGCTGAGGTTTTTCTTCTACTTTTTCCTTATCAATTGGTTGAGTTGACTAGTTTTAGGACCTAGTAAAAATAACATATAATCCATCAAACACTTCTCCCTTTCTTCTAGCTTCATCTTGGTAATTAAGACAACTAGTGTTGGAGTCACCAACTAATTATTCTTCTCCTTCTGCAAAGAGATTAACATCATCTTCTTGGTCCAACTTAGGTTGAAAAGAAAAATCATGTTCAGCTTCATGATAACCAACTGCTGAGTTAGCCAGTGTTGCTTCAATGGCAAGCTTCCTCTGTGTGGGAGGAAGGAGATTGGGTTTCCCTTAGTTCCTGATAGCATTGCTTTGATATGAATGGTTAGGAAATGTCTTCCTTGGTATATCTCAAGAAGAAGGAGGAGCAGACATTCCTTGGGCTATTTGCCTTTTTAGAGCTAACAACTCATTTGCTAACTTTTGCACCATAGGATCTATGGTAGTCATGGAAGAACTTTCAACAGATGAGGGAAATTTATTTTTATTAGAATTTTTTATAATCTTACCTACCAAGATAAGATCATCTTCGACCTTAGTAGCTAAAATTTGAGTTGTAAAAAGATCTATAGGGCCAACCCATCTCAACAAAAAACTTACTTTAAAAAGTTGAGAATTGATGAAAAACACTTAAGATTCTCTGATGTTCGCAGAGCAATTGTAAGAATTCTATTCTTCAGCTTATTAAATTTAGCAATGAAGTCTTGTATAGGCTCATAGTGTTACTTCTTCATTTGTGTAAGCTGAGCCAACAAGGTATATGCATCTTTAGTGAGTTTGAACCTAGCCTCAAACTTGGCCTTGAGAGTGTTCTAGTCAGTTATAATTTGAGCTTGAAGGTGATAAAATCAATCCATGACAACACCTTGAAAAGTTTCTATAAAAATTCTCACCGCTATATCTTCATATTCCATGCCTATCACACCACATGATATGCAGAAAATAATGATATGCTCATCAGGATGAACCTTCCCATCACTATAAAATTTGGGATTTTTTTTTTGAACTACGAGGTAGTTCATGTAAAGGTGGGGTTAGATTGAGAGGACCAAAAGTGTTACCCCAAGGACCTTGGACTACCATGAAATGATGATTAAATGGAGGAATAAAAAACCTTTGTGGGGTAAGTATGGATAAAACTTTATTAGCAATGAAACTAGAAGCTTCATCTGGTATTGGAGATCTGATGTTGGTAGGAGGAAAACTCCAAGTATGCTGAAGGCAAGATGGTGGAGAAATAATTTCAAAATTATTTTATTGCACCAACTCAAATACAAGATCAACAATACCTTGAGCTCTCTGGCTTCATGTGTATGGTGGATCTGCTAGAGTGTTAAATAAAAAAAGACCGAAAATACTTCAATTTGAAGCTTGAGGCTTCAAAGTGCATGTTCGTATCCCTAGTAGAGTCACCAAATTTTTTTTGGGTGAATATTTTGTCATCAACTAACTAAAGATAAAATGGGTATATCAACCACAATGTAATGAGATAAATCTCTCCTCTCAGCAAGGGGAGGTTCCCTATAAACTACTAAAGAATAATATAAATTAAAAATAAACTCAGGGGTGAAATCATACTATCTATTTCTCTTTTTTAAGAAATGATATCCATAAAGTAAAGAAAAATCTCTGGGAAATAACTGAATGCATTTCTCTTCTTTCAAAAATTATGTTAAAAAAACCAAAGGAAAACTTCTCGAGTAGTAACTAAATCCAGAAGAAACCCACGAAAGTATAAAGTCTTTCGTTGCTTCTCTTATTGATTTAGGACTAATATCATAGTAGAATGAAGTGCAGTCTAAAGTCTCCACCAAAAAATAAAACAAAGTATATAATCACAAAGGATAAAATTAGTTCAAGGCCTTTCTAATATCCTTTATGCTGAAATGCAAAACACACAAGCTAAAGACAATTATGGTAGCATAAAGTCTCCACAATCAGCTTCAAGACATCTTCTAGATTATTTTTAGTTGCTCTACTTATTTGATCAAATGGATAAGATTGTATTTAGAAAAAAGACATAAGAATAATTTTCTACATAACATAAGTTATTTCAACACAAATTTTTAACTTGCTATCTCATTCACCTGATAAAATATGATTAACAATCTGAGCTCAAAGTCTCAAAAATGCCTTTCAATTTGGGTAGAATTTTTGCTTCTAATAACTGAGAGATCTCCCTTATCTAAAATGAGAAATTACAATATATAGCATCCAAAGAAAGACTTTGGTGTTTATTTTCACAAAATGGCCCATGCTGCATTGAATGCATTAGAAAGAGGAAGTTCTATGCAGGGGCCATGCTGGAGCATGTTACTAGTCCTAACTTTAGAATTTAACTCATATCAAATGTCTTCTCCAAAGCATGGGTTTCCTGATCCTCTTAAAGGCAAGGCCACTCCTCTTTATGATACTTACATGACTATCCACTCATCTTTACTCAAATGAAGAAAAATAGGTCGTGCCATTGAATGCTTGTGCTCTCTAATATCTACTTGGTGGACTATTCCACCCACTGGAATAACTCTTCTGCCAACACTTCTAGATTCTCTATTTGATTCCCTCTTTTCTTTATATATTTTGTCTCTTCTTGATGATCTAAGCTCTCAGGGCTATCTTCTCACCTTCTACTGGCTTCTTCAGCTCCTTTCTCAGTGGATCACTAAGTTTGTCCTTGGGTCTACATTAATATAAAAATCAATGATTATTTCATTATCTTAAATTTGACGTCCATGGGGATGTCATCGGTCACTTGAACCATTTTAAACCTTGAACTATCTTTGTAGAGTTCACCAATTCAATGGTTCAATAGTTCGGTGGCTCAATATTTTATGTTTTGTAAAGAGTCATGTTCACTTAGTCTTCATATGTATTCAATTTGTATCGTTGAACCAACTATTTGAACCTTTCACTGGAACCTTTTTCTTGAACCTTTGAACCGTTTTGAACCAGAGTTCAATGGTTCAATGGTTTGGCGGCATTCATTTCAAATCATTGAACCCCACCGTTGAACCATATATCATTGAACCTCCGTGTTGAACCATCCTTATCAATTTTAAGAAATGCCTTCAAGTGTTTTTTAATTTCTTCTTACAAAAATTTCACCTTTTGTACTTGCGATTTCCTTAGCTGAAAAGGCTTGTGCAATTGAATAAATTGACTGCTCAGAACATTTTTGAGAAAGAAAGAGACCATTTTTAGCTTGCAGGACCAAAATGGTCAACAGGTTGTCCACAAAAATAAGTGACTAGTTTTGGGAACAACAAAATTTAAATGGCTATTTGCTAAATCTTGAACTTGATGTTTGCATACCAATCCTAGAGTACTAGTTCAACTTTAAACACTTGTAACTTGAGATAACAATCTCATCAAGTCATGAAATTTATAGATCATGATCCTAAGACTAAGGACTTCATGTACACATGATCTTTGGCCTAAGAGGCTTTCCAAATGAACTTATTAAATGCATAATCAAGATGATCCATCTATTTTTGCATGACATCCTATGATGGTCTGGTCCTTCAACGCTTATACAAGTCATTTGATCATTCATTTAAACATGAAATTTGATCATCTATTCAATGTAATAAAAATCTTGGTATATGGGCCAAAGTTGGCCAATATTTCTAGTGACTCACATGGAAACATGCTTGCTATGCTTGAGATCCCAAACCATTTGTCTTAACTAGTCTGTTAGGCATGGAGTCTATGCTTTGGTTCAACTCATTAATTTGAGACTAAAACTTTCTACCAACCCAAAAAGAAAACTACTCTCAACAAAGCAAGGACCACTAACTTAAGAAAATAGGGAAAACAAGATCAAAGGGAAATAAACTAATGCTTGTGCTAATCACTTATTGAAATATAGAAAACCTAGAATAACTAACATGTAATGACAAGCTTCCCTCCAAGGTCAAATGGAAAATTATTTGGTGCACCTTGGAACTTTGAAGCATGCTTGCCTTCTCTTGATAGCTCTCTTCTCCAGCTAAGAGCATTTTCATGTTCATGTCTTCTTGGGGAAGCAACTGGTTCATCTACTACCAATTTCAACTGTATGAATTATAGACATGAGTCTAATACTTGATCATACTCCTTCCAAATTCTTGTACTTTGTAAGAACAACTTCAATTCTTCTTCATTCATGAATTGCTGATCATGAACATATTGGGTAACTTGATCTATCTCCTTTAACATATCTACAAGGCTGACCTCTAAGGGAGACATATATGAACTTGGGATTTCTTAAGGCCATTTAAGCTCATTTCCAAATTTCAAGAGTGGAGAGATGTTTGAAATTTAAGATAAAAGTTGATAACCATGTTTGAAAATTTTAAACATGTCATCTCCTGAGAGAACAACTGCCTCTTTCAGAATGATAACACTCCTCTTATTCTGTAATGGAACATATTCAAGTAAAGAATAAATTGAATGAAAGATATAAAAAAAATATAAAGATTTGTTTTCATGAAGTTATAGTTCAATTGGATATTTTTAAAATTGAATGTTAGAAACAAGCATATCGATTTCTTGACCATAATCATGAGGATGCAAGTCTTCTTTTAATATATTTGTTTGGGAAATCAAAATTTCTTCATCTTCAACATCAAGCTGATGACTAAGCACACTCTCAAGATTAGCTTGTTTTTCATGATGATTGTATCTCTTGAGTCATCAAATAACTCATGAAAAACACCTTCAATTTGTACAATTGGAGTGTCTTCCTCTTTAACATCAACAACCTCCTCTTCATGTACTTGTTCTTGCACTTGTTCCACTTTTACATCATCATGGAAGGTTAAAACATGTTTATCCTTTCCAAGAGATGTCCCAATCATGAATTCTTCTTCTTGGTCACTTAAGTCACATTTATTTTCTATTTATTTAGCTACATCTTCTTGATTTGCCTCATAAAGGAGAGGCTCTTTCTCAAAATGTGGCATATTAGACCCTTGAAAATATTCAATAAGATGAGAAAGGTCCAAAGAAGTTAT
The DNA here is from genome assembly GCA_037957365.1 of Torreya grandis. Lineage (NCBI taxonomy): Eukaryota > Viridiplantae > Streptophyta > Pinopsida > Cupressales > Taxaceae > Torreya > Torreya grandis. The sequence continues at coordinate 1,683,831 of JARHVA010002871.1, forward strand.
CATAAGTACCTGATTTTAATCATGGAGATGGTCTTTTTGGATCACCTTCACCTCCTCTCTCTATTGCTTTACTTGTTAAATGGCTCTCCATGAAAGAAAGACCCTAGGATTTCGAGAGGAAAAAAGTATAGGCTAAATGGTCTTCTACTTGATCTTGAATTCAACATTTTGGATTATGCCTGATTGTTCTTCTTTCTTTTTTAATTGTTGAATCTGATTCCAAGTCATAAACTTAGGTTTAGAAACCTCTACTTCTGCACTTTTTTTTTATGGGTGAGAAAAGAGTTTGCTGATGTGTTACTTTTATAGCTACTATTGAACACTAGAGATGTTGATTATAAAACTCATTTTACTTGGATAAATTAGCCTCAAAATCATAGACCAATTGGTTAGATATGTATCGCTACAAAATTGAAGATCTCTTATATGATCTACTGAGAAACATGGAGATTAGTCTCCTCAAAACATGCTTATTCAACCTTTCAAGGCCTCTCTTGGATATAATTCTAGGTAGGAAATCAAGACAAGGCTTGGTTTGTATCATAAGGGTTATAATAAACATTGGTTTGCTAATCATAAATGGAAAAGTTTATTTCTATGGGAAATGATAATGATTATGATGACCTTAGGGTTTCTCATAAACCACTAACCTCTCTTCAATGTTTAATATTAGACCACTTATGTTTAGAATATCAACACTAAAATTTAAGTGGCCTTGCCTTATGAAGGATGCATATACCTCTTTACCTTGCTGTAAATTAGCTCTTACACTTTAAATTTCATGCTTGGAAATATTTTATCTATATCCTTTCCTAGTGTCTATGCTTATCATCTCTTTCTCATAGTTAAAAAAAGTTTTCTTGAAGCTTGAGATAGATTGATTTGGGACTTGACTAGGATGATCATGAAGACAATAAGATTCATGAGGGTTATCATAGGATTGGTATGGGTCAACATATCATTGATAAATATCTGTACATGATTGGTGATGCTCACCATAAGGCTAATAGAGATCGTGGTAGGGTTGATATGGGTCATGAGGAAGGTAAGAGCCATGCCCCTAATAATAAGGACCATGATAAACTTGATAAGGCTCATCATAGCTTTGACATAACTCTTGGTAAGATTGATTAAGCTCATATGGATCATGAAGATCAGGTTGGAACTATTGATAAGGAGGTGAATGATAGGGGTATCCACCATATATATTCATATCAACCTCATATGTCAAGTGAGATGTAAGAAATGATAAAAATATTCAACGAGACATATTTGGGCTGATTAAAACCAAAATATTTAATTCAAAATCACCATTGGTGATAATTTTCTTACTTTCAAAATTTTATTAGAGGAAAGACACACCAAAAATCTTTAAATTCTTTTGAATCTTGGTCCCATTGGGTGTATTAGAAATGTTGGAGGTCTAGATTTTACCCTAGCTGAGCAAAGGATTGTTTAGGTCCTATAACTAAATCTAGTCCAACATGGGAATGACCCTAGGCTATAGGTTACCTAATCTTGGGTTAGACCTCTAGGATTTTTAATGAGGCTAGCTCCTCTGATGTATCACTTAGCTCATTTCCACTAAAACCTACTAATTTATGAGGAAAAGGGAGAGAAGGATAACTAAAAGTGAAATATAACATATGTTAGTGATACACCAAAATTGATTATTCATCCACTCTATTTGAACATCTACAAACACTAATGAGATAAACAAAAGCCTAAATTTACAACTCCAAATGTCTGTTATGCATTGGTATTTCATGTAGAGGTTCACTAAGTGATTAAAGCCTGAGGGAAGTGATGGAGAGGCCTAATTTAAATCATTAACCAATCAATGTTTCCACAAGGTAGCTTCAATCAAATGACATCAAACACTAAGCTTTACTTACATAATAAGATAACTAGTAGAAAGATGAGATCATGACTTGACAAGGGAGAGATTTCTACCATATATGCAAATCAAACTAACATGAACACACTATACCAGGATAATGAAATATAAAATTAGTATTCTATTCAGCTTAAGAGGTTACAAAGTTCAATCTTGGTAGAGTCTCCTCATGCCTGAGAGAAGGATCTATTTTAAGGCTTAGAAGCCTATATATATAGCAGAATGGGAATGAGAGAGATAAGGAACATGCATGGGATAATGGAGAAGGATTCATTAATGATCAAGAAATGTGATGGTAGTTGATTTATTGCTTTTAGTATACATGCCTTCCTCTAATTAGGAATAATCCTTTATCAATAAGCTAACCTTCATTTTCTCCAATGATCTTCAAGCTCCTCTCATCGACTGAGAAATACACTAGAAGACAAGGGTCTATTTGGCATGATGATTCATGACTAAGCATTTCGGAGAACAATATTTATGGTTATGAATAGAATCAATGCTCCAATGGATTCTCTAACCACCAGCGCTTTTTTTTTGATCCTCCATGCCATCTCCACTTGGCTTGCTTATAAAGACACAATCTCCATATCTTTGATCCTGATAGAGCCATATCCATGTCTATTTTTAGCAGCTATTTGTTGGAGCTATGACTATATCAAAAGATGAGACACTCTTTCATTAATCACATATTTACTCCATTTCAAAATTTGAGCATAGGTCTCTTCAATAGATTGAAAACCAATCTCCTTTATTGGTTTTCCTATAGCTATTATATTGATACAAAACTATAGGCTATGTAGCTTTGTTTTTGATCTTTATTTAATAACTAGCTACCCATCCTTGATTTGTATTAAGCCTAAAAGACCTATGTTACCTCTATAGAACTTTAATGATGATGTTTGATCCTAAAATATCTACTCTAGTTTAATTGAGATCATATTTTGACCTCTAATCAAAGTCCTTTAGCTTTTCAAATTTTTATTTTAGCCATTAATCTTAATCTAGGCCTTTGAGATTATGGCACCTTTGACTTTCATTATTGGCTATCGATCCATTATCCTTATTGGATGAGCACCATTAGATCTACTCTCTTACACACCATTAGATCCTTCTGTATGAATGGATGTGAGCCATAGATCTTTTGCCAGCTTAATTCAATTAAGACATTTGGAATATTTTTATTGGTGACCAAGATCAATTAACCCATTGACTCACTACTCATTATTGATCTACTTGGTATGATTAAATACACATCATAATCTATTTGGACCCATTGATTCTATTAGTCACCATGCACCATTAGATCTACTGTGACCTCTTGAGATCATGCCATTTGGCATCCCCACATTGGTATTTGATTTTAGCCTTTTTAAATGTGATACTTGTTGGTGTTTCATGTTACTTATGGACCTCATTAACCTTTTGACCCATTGCTTACCATTGATCTTGGATGTACGATCCAACATATACCATTGGATCTTTGAAACCCATTGACACTGTCAGGTTACTACTCACCATTGGATTTTGATCTAAGCTCTCATGATATTGACACTTATCAGATCTACATTTAACTTAGAAACATTTGAATTTTAATGGATATTTATTGAAGCTTGAACTTGATGTCTGTGCATTTGTCATAGCCTATTGTTTCAACATTAAATGCTTGTAAATTGAGATAAAAAGCTCATCAAGTCATGAAATTTATAGAGCATGATATTAGGACTAAGGACTTCATGTCCATGTGATCCTTTGGCTTGAGAGGATCTCCAAGTGATCTTATTAAATGCAAAATCAAGATGATCCATCCATTTATGCATGACATCTTGTGATGGTCTAGTCCTTCAAATCTTGTACAAGTGATTTGATCATTCATTATAAAAGGAACTCTACTCATCTTATTTAATCCAAGAAAAAGCTTGGTATGTGGGCCAAAGTTAGCCAATAATTATATGGCTAAAAACTAACAATTATGAAGAACTATGATGGTAATAAAATCAATGATGAAAATGTACATTTCATGTCACACTATTTAGTTAAATTTACATAAAATAAAAAATTATATCTAACATGTAACCTGACATTGAATTATTTGCTATAAATTGTCATTTACAACTTACATCTGGGATGATGGTTAACCTTGTTTATTATTCTCACCATGCTGGATTTTGAAGTGTTGTGAATATATTTCATGAAGTTCAAAAGATAACACAAGATTACGATAAAAAACATCCATAAAAAAGAATGAGAATGATAAATTATTATTATTATTTGAGATAAAATAAAAAATGGGTATTTCATGTAGGTTGAGGAAACTGTACCATTATAAAGGTCCAAACTACAAGGATCTTAACTACAAACAATAATATGGTTTGACTTATGATAATATTCTCATCTGGCATGAAAGTGTTTTAAAGGTTTATAAAATTCATAATAATTTTATTAAAAATGTTGTTTTCATGTCAATTAGTGAATTCATTCCTTTTTATTTTTAACTAGGTAATTAGAGGCCTTCCAAATGAAAAAATTATATAAATATTGCATTAATGTGGCAATGTTATAGATATTTACACATATTACAACTACAACCATCTAGAGGAGATGATACCAAAATAATTAAATATAAATAAATTTATATAAACCATTAGTTTTTAAGCTTATGATGACTTATATCTTTAGACCAAAATGAATTTAATTGAGTATTCATTCATGGGATTGGAAATCTAGCCATTGAGTGGCTATGGTTAAGTTTTTTATGTCTAGGAGAGGAACTAGTTCCTTATATGTATGTTTAATGAGCCCATGCCTTATATATGACATAATTAGTGTCCCTTTATTTTGGGTAAATTAAGGAATGGGATTATGAAGCATAAACTCATGGAGATGAAAAATTTGAATACCGACATTGGTGAAGGAAGAGGCACTCCTATTGAGTATAGAAATATGTTTGAGCATGATAAAATATGTCTAGTTAACATGATGAGAGCATAATTCTTCAAGATAATAATTAGATTAGAATGTATGTTTCAAATAATGGTGTAAATAAAATTATTAACTTAAAATATTAAAACCTAACTTACGGTTCAATATGAGAAGAACCTAGGAAAAATTACAATGAATATGGTAATAGAGTTGGGATCCCATTTCCTAAATGTTGAAGCTAAAGCAGTGAAACAAGTAATTAACTTGTTGATGTTTAAAATTGTGCCTTATTTCAGACACCAACAATGGGAAGTTTCAAGATGTGGGATATACGACTTGAAACAACCTCCATATTTTTAAGAAGCTGGTATCTTCTTTATATCAAGTGTTTGGGGGGAAATGGATAGGAATTTAAACAGAAACACAAATGCAAAGAAAGAAAATCTAACTATGGTATGCGCCTAAATGTAATTTTGATCCTTAATCCTAAGCATAGTGAAACTATATGTAAGATTCAATTACATTAAAGAGCAGATGAGGCATGATCAATGTAAAAGATAGAAACAATAAAAACAGAGACTTGCAGCTTAGACTAATTTTGTAATGATATGGGAAACATCAACAAAGGCACATAACTCTGTCTTCTCATTAATTATTCATCCATATAAAAGGCATAGAAACATGCATATTTACATAAACTTTATAACTTAAGAAAATAGAATAAAGGCAAATGATATTCCTAATCACAGCTCTAGAAAGTCTAAAACTCTTTACAATAATTTTCTCTGAAAATTCTCTCCCTCCGTTTCTTTTTTGATCCTTTTGTGGTGATCCCTGCACTCCTCTTTATAGCCTCAGATCTCTCATTCCATCACCTCCTTTCTCGTGCAACTGTCTATTCTGCCTTTATCTCACAGGGGACAAACAAATGGTGTTTTAATGTTTGCAAGCCCCAAAAATCTACCCAGTGAACTGCTCCATCTACTAGAAATAAATCCTGCTGAATTTCCCTCTTTGTCTCTTCCTTCTCTTGATCCTCAAATTACCTCTAGATTGTCTATGCATTCCCAAACTTACGGCCCAAATTAAACTCTAACTGAGCTGGAAGTGTCTATTAGAAGATAGTTTTTAGATTTTGAACATTCTATCTTCCTGCAGTTCACTTGTTAAAACAAATACACAGGACCCTTTGTTCTGTTGAAATGGAAGAGGACACTTAGTCAATTTCCTAAAATTTTTCTTATTTCTTAGGAGACATCAAAGAATGACACTTGGCACTTTCTGCAACTTTTATCAAAGATATGTGGCACTTTTCACTTTCCCTATATTCTTACTATATCTTGCTCAAGAACGTTCCACCTTTGACACCTGTCATAATCTGATTCTTTGATACTTGATGACTTAATAGAAATAAGACTCACCACATTTCTTATTCAAGCAACCTTTAAAAGGGGCATGGAGACAGGTGGCAATCTCCACTTCTCTTCAACAAAAGACACGTAACAATCTCTGCTGCTCTTTGCTATGCTGTGGAAGTGTTTAGGATGCATGCTAGGCTCCTACAGATGGTGACACTTGGTAGCTTCCACAAACTTTAGAAATAAAACCTAGGACCCACCACAGTCTTTATTCGATAATGAAACTTGAAAAAGATCTTTTGGATGTCGACATGTGGCGGCTTCCACTACTTCTGAGAAGATACGTGGTATCTTCCACTGCTTCTGAGAATGGAGTCGAAAGGGGCTTAGTTGATGACACTTGGTAGCCTCCACTTGAATGGTTTGGTTGTGCCTTACTTGCCCTCTAAAAGGGCACTTGTCCTTTGGTCTTTGGGATGCTCCTTTGAACTGCTTGTTGAATTGAAAATGGCTCAATGGTTTGATGGTTTAACGGTTCAACACTGCATGCTATTTACACATAACTCAAGGTATTGAACCAAAAATATTAAACCAAGGCATTGAACCACCTTATTTTGGATGCTGACACATGGTGACTTCTACTTTCTTTTACAAAAATAATCTAGAGCCTTTTGCGATTGCCACCTAGCACTTTCCACCTAATCCTAATACTTAGCTTGTTGAAGACTTTTGCTAAAAAATAAATGAAATGTGGGCGCCGATATGAAATGTAGATACTGACACGTGGTGCTTTCCACTGAGTTTCTATTAAACACGTGGCACGTCCTAACCAACTTGTAGGAAAAATGAAAGGTGCCTCGAATAATGCCACTTGGTAGCTTCTGCTTGATTTTGACACTTAGCCAAAAATGGAACAAATTAATCAAAAAGGAAATAGAACCCGTGTTCTATTTTTGAACTTTGCCATCAAAGACCAAGGTATGTGGGAACAAAATTTGTAGCACGTGACTAAAAATCAGAATGCAACACAGAGTAAAAAATTTACTCTACAATTATTGGTGACCCTAAGGGCTTTTGAGCCTACTCAAAAAAGAAACCACACTCCCGTTAGATCAAAATTGCAAAATTTTATAGCTTCAACAATGCTGTCTGGTAGGTGGACCACTCATGGTCAGATAACCCTTGCTTGTTCTATAATTAATTAAAGGCTAAATCAAGGTTAATAATATCTTTATGCAATTTTTTTTGCAAAATCTAAACTATAGCCTTCAATTTGAATTCGAGATGGGAAATAGGAACCAGAACAGCTTCTACTTTTAAGACTGAGGAATCATTCTGTAAGTTCTAAAAAATTGTTTGATCATTTTGTTTGGCCAGTAGCAATGGTTCAATTTGATCAACCATTAGCACCGTATTATCAAAAAGAAATGGAGAAGGAAGACCTAATCGCACTAGATATTCAATATGCTGTTTCATTTTGTTGATGCCTTCTTTCTTGATTTCAAGGAGCTCTTTACAATAGTTGGCTACAAAATTACAACTGAGAACCTCATTGAATCTCTTTATGGCGACCATTTTGTTAGTGATTCCTGTGGCTACCAATGTCACATCCATTGCATCATAGAGCTTCTGTAGCAATGTTTCAAAGTCCATTACTCTGTCAAAAACTATAGTCAGAGTGTTCTTCACTGAATCCCCCACCTTTTCACACAATGTTTGTGCATTTAACAGGGAGGTGAGAGAAGGCTTGAGCTAAATAATCTCTAAGGAGATTCTTTTCCACATGGATTCATAGAGCTCCTTTACCAGTTTTATCACTTTGACATTACTTAGCCTATTAGCCAGCTCCAATGTCAGTTATGCCACTCTCTTTTGCTCCACTTGGAATTGAGCTTAAATGGCTACAGTATTATTCTGTTTAGTTAGCAGCTTGTGTTGCCATTTTGCTTTTTCCCGCCTTAGGGTCACCACCACATCCTTTATCTGCGTGAGCTATGGCTTTAAAGAATCATTTTGGGCCAGGACTGCTCGGTGAATTTGAAGAGAAATAGTCTCTTACAACTATTTATTTAGATTTGCTGTTTCATTGTCCTTTTATTGATTTCTATGGTTAAACTATTACAGTTTGCCTTCTCTTTAGCCAAATCGGTCTCCATCTTCTATAGCCTCCTTGATGTCTTCAAGTAGTCTTCAGTGACTATAGAAGTGGATTCAGTCAATAGCTCAATTCTATCCTGGGCCTTGAAAAGGGACATGTCAATGGCCATTGCATTCATTGTGTAATCCTTAGGCTATATCTGCTCAACTAGCTTGATGACATTTGGTGACAAATGGCTCACCATCAATTGTTGCTAAATTGGGTCAAATTGTGACTGCAGATGTGTTGAAGCTAGTGCTTTATTTTCCTTTGTCCTCTTTTTCTCTCTTCGAGCTTCCCTTGCCTTCTGCATAACTTCTACTTGGGTCTGGAAGGTAGAAGGAGATGCAATGTGCCCACCCGCAAAAGGATGTCCCTGTGGTAGACCGTATTGAATAGCCAATTGTTGGCTATGGGAAATCTGAGGGGAAATTTTTTTGGGAATAGAGGGGGAGAAATGGGGTAATGTTGAAGTCTGAGGTGGCATAGATGGGGTGAAGTGAGAAATGGGAATGGCATAAGTGGTGGGGGATGTTATCTGGCTAGATGAAATCATCATGCCAATGGGAGAAAAAATAGACTGAAAAGGAGAAAGAGGAATGATACTTACTTGAGGAGCAATTATGACACTCTATAATTGACACTGTTGGGTGTCCATCTCCTCTTTTGTAGCCAATTGAAACTGCACCCTCTTTCATTTCTTGGGTGTCTCCTCTTCTGGCTATGTTCTCTCTCCTTCCACATCCACTACTACCATCGGGGATGCTTGTGGAGAACTAGAAACTTCAATGACTTCTAATGATGGGGAAGCTTTCGATGGTGAATGAACCACACTTTTTTGTTTCTCCAAGACGCTGAGAGGTTGGGGCCAAACTGACATAGTTGCTGCAACTGCAGTTTGTTTTGAGGTTTTTGGCTCTTGGCTTGGCCTGGCTTCCTGATCTATACTCCATGTTGGAAAATTAGTTGTCTCTAGGCTAGATGTAGGGGAGAGATGTCACTCATCCCATAGTTCTTCCCATCTCTCATCTGTGTCTACGATCCTGAAAGAATGGGTGGTTTGAGAAATTTCTTGCCTATATTTCTAATAGGCTTCTATCTTTTTTGCATCCCAATCTTTATTCTTTAATGCTCTTCTCAAGCCAGAAGTCATTCTAACTTTGGGATCATAATCCCTTTGCTTAATGTAGAAAGTTTCCCATGGTCTATTTTGTAGAAGGGGCAAATCTATTAATTCAACATAAAAATTAGGGGGATCTTCTATAGGGTTTCTCTTGGTCTCCCAAAAAGGGTGGCCCTCATGTGCAATCCTAGTTGCAACCCTATTAGTATTTATCTAGGAAGATATGTAACCATTCAGGTCGCATACCCATTTGTCTTCAACTAATAGGAACCCCAAAAAGGCTAGCTTTTGAAGTAGCAAAATTTTAGCGTCCCTGGTTTCTAAAACTATGTTGCCTGTCATCCATGGGAGATCAGACATTTTTATCTTCGATTTCCTATAACCATAATCATTGTATACTATTAACACTTACCTAATGACCTCTAAGAATGCTAACCTAAGAGTTAGAATATTTGGTAGCAACATTGGTTCCCCATAAAAACCATGAACTCTTATAATTGTATGGTGGGATCCAAAGTAGAAGTCACACAGAATTGGGCAACTAGTTAGGAGGTTTGAAACACTGGGAAATAATCTATTCATGATTGGTTTGGGGTTGAGGTAGCAAAGAGTAGGGGTAACAAACAGTTCTCAAAAATCATATGGGTTACTGGTCCTTGACAAAATATGTCCATACAGACACAAGAATGGTCCTTTAGGGATCAAAACTTGGGTCATACATGTCCAGATGCATATTTTGGGTGAAGAGGTCAGCGTTTTGGTATAGCATGAGGTTAATCAAATAAGAAGAGTACCTAAACACTCCTTTTGATTTGAACTAGGCCAGTTGCTCCACCATTGAAAAAGCAATTTGCTTTGAAAAGTCAAGCTAATATTCTTGGGTCTTGTCGACGTTCTTCAACCTAAAGAGGATAACCATTTGCTCTATGTAAACTACCATATCATCTTTCATGCTGAAGATGAAAACCATCATAGACAGTGCGTCTTGGCTGACTTGTGTGAATTGGGCCCTTGCTACAGGGAGTGTGGGCACAGTAGTGTTGTCATCGCCCATTTGTGATTCGGTTGTTAAGAACGTTAATTGGGTATTGATGTTAGCCCACATCCTTTGCATTTTAGCAATAGTGGGAAATTTTACTGTACTATCATGGTGTAGGGTTAACATATCTTTGATAGCTTGTGGTGTGATTTGCATCATGAAAAGACCCTATTGAATGGTGCATGAGGGTGCATGGAGCAAGTTTGCACATAATTCAACCAAGTCAGGGCATGGATGCATAGCTAGGACAAGGAACTGTGCCAGTTATGAGGTCCATATCCTCATGGAAAATGTTTCATATTGCCCTGCTCTAGCCCTCTAAGGACACCTTTGATGTGCCCCTTCTCTAAGGGTTTTGCTGCTGGCTCTTTGTAAGATTGGGTCTATGATTTCATCTACATAATCCTTTACTTTTTCTGGGTCACTTACTTGACCAACCTCTAGAATTTTGGTCCTTGGATAGGATTTCAATGGTTGTGCGGGAGCTAAAGCATATGAGTTACTTGCCAGAAACCTATCAAGGGATTCATACATCCTAGCTCCTTGTTGTGAAGATGATGCTCCTTCCATCTCTATGTCCTTTCTGTGATAACTGGTATGAACCCTTTGCAAACAACACTCTCACTGAAGCAAATTTATTAGGTGCTAAATTTTTTTGCAAGTAGCAAGATATTTTCTTGTAGATGCAGGAATGCTTGAGAGTTTGTAAACTTTAACTCTTTCTAAAAGGTATTTATGGACCTATCAAGTCTCAAAAGGCATTAAACTCAGACAACTATTAGTGAATCCTACTCAATCTTCCTGGGACAATGAGATAGACACGTTATGCAAGTGGTAGTGCAAGGTACCACAGAGATTTCTAAAGATTTGGGAAACATTCAATGCTTCGAGAATTTGAAGATTTTTTTATGAAAACTTTTCGAGCTGCTGACTCTGTGTTTAAAAACACTTATTTAAAAGAAAAGCGAGAAAACAACAATGAGAAAAAAATAATACAGGAATGGGAAACTATCTAACTATAATACATTAGAGACCCAAGTTCACTGAAATGCTTCAAATGGATTCTATTTATAGGAATCTCTTCAGGTTCTCCTTCCATCGATTCTAGCTTGAATGAATTCTTTTGCTTGCACACGTGACTTTTATACGGGCCAGTCCATAATGCTTCAAATTTAGTATGTTGACCCAGCTTGGTGGCTCTTGCATCCCATTTCAAAACAATTGAGCCTACTTCAAAATGAGGATTCGAAGTCCTTTTATCAAAATATTCCTTAACCATTCCTTGATGCTCAATTAATGAATCATGGGCTATATCCCTCTTCTCCTGAACCTCCAAAAGCTTTGCAAGTCTAACCTGCATGGGGCCATTTTCCTCAATTTCAATTTATTTGATTAGCTAAAGGGCAGGGATCTCCACACTTAAGGGGATCACAGTAGACTTTCCATACACCAATTCATATGGGGACATTTTGATCACCTATTTAGCTGTGATTCTATCAGCCCATAGTGCTAAATTAAGCACTTTATGCCACTGTTTGTGATGATCAACTCCTACTCTTTTTATGAGTCTAATTAGGTTCTTGTTAGTCGATTCTGCCAAATCATTACCTTGAGGGTAATAGTTAGAGGAAGTTTTCAGATATATTCCATGTTTTAATGCAAATTTAGATACTTTAGACCCTAAGAATGCTTTAGCATTATTGAAAATTATGGTGTGAGGAGCCCCAAAGTGAGTAGTGATACTTCCTAGAAAATCTAGGATCACATTTTTTGGTTCTTCTTTGAGTGGGACTACCTCAGTCCATCTAGTGAAATAATCTGTGACAGTTAATATCCATTTATGACCCATACTAGACACTGGATTTATCATTCTAATGAAGTCAAGACCCCATTGAGAAAAAATTTCATCCACAATCATAGGACTAAGGGGCATTGCTGCATTCCTCCTCATCCCCATATAATATTGGTAGAATTGGCATTTTTTTAACCAATTGATAACAATATGCAAATAAAGTAGGCCAAAAATATCCTGCCTCACTTATCTTTATGGCTGTGGTCTTTGAAAAAAAATGCCCCCCTGATATTCCATGATGCATCTTGTGTAGTATTCTCTTAGCCTCAACCCATTCTACAAATCTTAACAATTTACCATCAATTTTTTTTTTGAAAAGGACCTATTTAATTAAAACAAAATGAACTCCCTGTATCCTATAGTATCTCCTCTTATTTTGAGAGAGTTCTCTCGGATAAGTTCCATACTTCATAAAATGAATCTTGCTTGTGACCCAAGATTCTTGATCAACCTCTTGTATCTTTAACACTGTCTCCATCTATCCTTCTTTATCTGTCTCTCCATGTATCATCTTTTTAAGCTCTTGGGTTATATATTGGCACAAACCCCTACCTCTGACTAACTTGGTGGGTCTGACCTCTACATCATATTCAAGGATCTTAGTAATCTAGTTAGCTCTTTTTTCAGTGATTTCTCCCTGCATGATGTATTTTTTGACACTTGGGTGAGCTATAAGTACCAAAATTTTGCTCCCTGATACCATATGCCTAAATTTCTTGAGGGCTTTTACTATGGCATATGCTTGTTTCTCTACAAAGTTGTACCTAGTTTCATAATACCTGAGAGTTCTTGAGAAAAAGGCTATTGGGTGTTCTCCCTCCTGTTTATCATCCTTTTGTGTCAAGACAACAATAATGCTTAACTCTCCTCCATAGACATATATTACAAAAGGCTTGGAAAAATTTGGGTTTTTTAGTACCGGGGCCATTGAGATAGCCTTCTTGACCTCTTCAAAGGCTTGCCTTCCTTCTATAGTCCATTTAAAAATTAGGTCTTTCTTTAGCAAGAGTGTCACTAGCCTCACCAAGCCTGGAAAATCGGATATGAACCTACTGATAAAATTAATCTTTCCTAAGGACTGAACTGCCTTCTTATTTATTGGAAGAGGTAGGTTCATTATAGCTACAATTCTTTCAAGATCTATGGAAACTCCTTCTTTAGACACTATATGTCCCAATAATTTGCCTTGAGGCACAACAAAGATGTATTCCTTGGGATTCAGTGATATTCCAAAATCTTGACATTTTTTAAAGACAGATTCTAAATGATCAAAATGATCAACAACATTTTTTGAAAAAATAGTGAGGTCATCTAGATAAACTAGGATGATTTTATTTATAAGTTCCCCAAAAGCTACATCCATAGCTCTTTGAAATGTGGCTCCTACATTTGATAGGCCAAATGGCATTTTAGCATATGCAAATATTTCCCATTTGGTAGTAAAAGTAGTTTTGTACTAGTCTTCATCAGCCAACCAAATATAATTATATCTAGAGAAACCATCTATCAAAAAAAATTTCTCTGATCCAACCACAGTTTGTAGAATTTATTCCATGGAGGGCAAGGGATAGTGGTCTTTTAGAGATGCTCTATTTAGATCTCTGAAATCTACACACAGTCTTACATCTCCATTCTTTTTCCTAACTGGTACTAGATTTGATACCCAAGTTGAGTGCTTGATTGGAAAAATTATTTTGGAATCTAAATTTTTTTGCAACTCATCTACCATTAGAGGCTCAATCCTTAGATTTACTGGCCTCTATTTTTGTCTGATGGGCTTAGATCCTTCAGTCAGTTCTATTGTGTGCTGAATAATGTCTCTATTGTATCCATGAAGGTCTTCATAGCTCCAAGCTACGACTCTGTCATATTTTTTACACAATTCAATTAGTCTTTCTTTTTCCACTTGAGTTGTAGAATTCCCAACTTTTAGTTTTTTCCCTTGACTCACCTCTATTTTAGAATAATCTACTTTGTCTACCTAGAACCTTTTCTTCTCCAAGTTTGCATCCTCTAGATCAAATAAGTTTTCTAAGGTGATCAAGCCCTTGGGGAGCTTATTAGTCTTCAATTGTATAATTTGATCCCCATATGCTTCCTCAATTTTGGTTTGTAACTGATCAACAAACTCATCTGATTTTTGTAAGAATGAGACTACCTGAGCATCATATTCAAATACTTTCCAATTCTCATCATTGTCTGGAATAGTCGGCCTCACTATAAATTTTACTAACTCATTGTTAATTAATAGGCTAGTTGCTAGATTAAACTGTGAGCCAATTTGGGCCATCCTAACAGCTTCATAATTTTGACTCCTAGGGACTATCTCAATATTGAAAGCATCAAAATCTTCTATTAAGTCCCAAATCCTATGTCTATAGGATCTCATCCTTACATTTTGGTTACTACCTTTTCTCTAATTTGCTTTACCACTAATTCTAAATCTCCTTTTACTATTAGGTTATTTATCCCCCTTTTCTTGGCTAATAGGAGCCCATGTACTAAAGATTCATACTCAGAATCATTATTAGTATAAGCAAATTGGAAATGGATAGCCCTTAAAATTTTCTCACCATTTGGAGCAGTAAGACAAATTTCTACTCCAGCACCATGCTTACTTCTAACCCCATCAAAATTTAAGGTCTAGATTTTTGAATTTTGAGTTATTGGTGCCTCTTCCCTTAGAACATTTGGGACTTCATGGTCCTCGTCAAAAATGACATATGTGCCCAAACCAGTAGAGTCATAGTTTCCATATGGGTCGCTATGCATCATAGCCAACAACTGGTTATTTTCTTCTTCTTGATCATGCTCAGTCCAGTCGCCTAACTCTTCAACAAAAATATTTTCTTCCTTATTTAACATAGCATGATCTACCTCTAATTTTGATGTTGGTTCATTGGTGATATGATCTTTTGATAGTGGTTCATATAGAATTTTCATCTTCGAACCGTATCTGGTTCTCAGGATGAGGTGAGACCAATCAAGAGACATATATCCTCCTATTTTTGTTGTAATGTCTCTAAATAAACATAAACCAAAAATAGGAGGTATATCTATGACTACTACATCTTGGTTGACAATTATATTGGGACAAGTATATAACTGCAATGGGAGTTGTTTAATTCTCCCTATTATTTGTACTATTTTGCCATCTAGCTGCATAACTCCTTTTGTAAGGGGTTCATATTTTATTTTCAAAGCATCAGCTATTTTCTTGGGCATCACTGTAGTAATATCTCCTTAATCTATCAATGCATTATGCAAGAGTTTCTTTCCAACTATTATAGTTAAATAGAAAGGCTCTGGTTTGGATTTACTTACTTATGCTGCATTGTTCACAAAGGCTGTTGTCTTCAGAGGAACTATATCTTTGAGATTTTTTTTCCAGCAGGTCCTTCTTTGGTAATAGTACCTTTGGGCACTGCTTGGCCTTGTAGAGCTTCTTGTAGTAATGTCTTCTGTTCAGGAATAGCTAATATATCCCATATTGATACTTGTGCTGGAGTCTTCTTCAATTGATCCACTACATTTATCAGTCCCAAAGACTGAGTTTTTTGAACATAAGGATATCTTGTTTTTTCCTAAATTTGGGCAGGAGTCCCTTGATTTTGCACCTGCTGAGGCACTTCTTGTCTAACAACAGTGTTTCTTTGTCCTTGAAATGGAGGATTATTCATGACTTGACCATTTACAATCTCAGGCTGTTCCACCATTCTCCTCTTTGATCTAGTGTAATAATCAGATTGCACCACTGGCCTTTGGGAGGTAGATGCTTCATTCAAGAAAACTAATTCTTCATCTTCAGTGCATGAGAATAAAACATGTTCTAGGGCTATTTCTTCCTCTTGTTGTAAGGACATTCCTTGCATTTGAGCCACTAGGACTAAATTCTGCATACCAGAAGACTGGTAGGCTTGATTGTCACTAGAACTGGCAAATTGACCATCTATTCTTCTTTGCTCTACCACCCTTTATTATAGATTACCCCTAGGACAATCTCCAGGTGTATGAGCATTATTGCAAGGGAAACACTAGGCATTAGTATCATCCACATAATTATTTTGCCCTAGAGCCGTCTCCCTATTTGAGTTGGGAGGAATAGTCTGTGAGGGTGTGGGAACTGCAACCAATTGATTCACTGGCTGATGGTTAGTTTGTTTTGGAGGACCCTGTTATTGGTTTGGTTGGGATGAAAATATATTTCTTTGATAGCCTTGGTAAGGAGGCTTAGAGAAAGTATTCTTCTATCTTTTTATATTGGTCAGCTCATTGGAAAATGTCCTTAAAATATTATTGATATCATCCATCTTAGATGACTGAGCAGGGATAGGTTCTTTTGCAGATGGTTGAGGGTAAATGTACATAGACATAGGTGGGCTTATAGATTTAGGAACTTCTTGAGGTAATGGCAAAGAAATTTTTGGGAACATGGGCATGGGAGGCCTTAGAGGTAACTTTCCAACATCTATTAAATGATTCTCAGCTCTGACAACATATTCATAAGCCTCTGGCGAAGTGTGTCCTCTAAGTGATTGAATCATAACAGATATATCTGAATTCAAAGCCTTGAGATAAAACACTATGGCCATACCTGGTAATGGTTTAGCTGTAGCAGGGATTCTGTCCCAAGTCTTTTGAAATCTAGAATTGAAGTTAGTCATGGCTTCCTGTGGTCCCCTTTGAATGGTGATTAATTCATGTAACAAAGAAGACTTATCACCCTTCTCTACAAATATTTCAAAGAATAGATCTCTGAGTTGATCCCATGTAGATATGGTATTTGAAGTCAAAGACCGATACCATTCTAGAGCCTTCCCTTTAAAAGAAGCTGCTAATAATCTTATGGCCATATTTTGCTATGTGACAATATGCATAACACAGACATCTGATACATCTTGAAGATGTTTTGCAGGTGTTTTAGAGTCTTTCCCACTGAATTTGGGTAGAGCTTTTAGGGCATTCACTGGGATAGGATCCCAAATGGCTGGTGGTGTTGGGAGGATTAAGGGACTACCAGTGTTTCAGCTTGCATAATTTCTTAGCGGTATAGGGGCTCCCATATTTGCTCTTGGTATTGGTACAAATTGGTTAGCTCTTCTTCTTGGACTTGTTACCAAAGGTGGCAAAAGAATACTTGGATTTGTAGTAGATTGTGATTTGGTGACTAGTCCACAGCTCTGACTCCTTGTAGCTCTCTGGTTCATATGGTCTTGAAAGAAACTTCAAGACTGGTCCCACCAGGCATGCCAAAAAATTGTTGATGTTTAAAATTGTGCCTTGTTTTAGACACCAACAATGAGAAGTTTCAAGATGTGGGATATACGACTTGAAACAACCTCCAAATTTTTAAGAAGTTGGTCTCTTCTTTATATCAAGTGTTTGGGGGGAAAGGGATAGGAATTTAAATAGAAATGCAAATGCAAAGAAAGAAAATTTAACTATGGCAATGCACCTAAATGTAATTTTGATCCTTAATCCTAAGCACAGTGAAACTTTATGTAATATTTAATTACATTAAAGAGCAGACGAGGCATGATCAATGTAAAAGATAGAAACAATAGAAACAGAGGCTCGCATCTTAGACTACTTTCATAATGATATGAGAAACATCAACACAGGGATAGAAATCTATCTTCTCATTAATTCTTTAGCCATATAAAAGGCACAAAACATGCATAGTTACATAAACTTTACAACTTAAGAAAATAGAATAAAGACAAATGATTTTCCTAATCACAGCTCTAAAAAGTCTAAAACCCTTTACAATAATTTTCTCCAAAAATTCTCTCCCTCCTTTTCTTTTTTGATCCTTTTGTGGTGATCCTTGCACTCCTCTTTATAGCCTCAGATCTCTCATTCCATCACCTCCTTTTCCACCTAACTGTCTATTCTGCCTTTATCTCATAGGGGACAAATAAACGACACTTTCAATGTTTGCAGGCCCCAAAAATCTACCCGATGAACTACTCCATCTATTGGAAATAACTCCCACTGAGTTTCCCTCTTTGTCTCTTCCTTCTCTTGATCCTCAGATTCACTCTAGATTGTCCGTGCATTCCCAAACTTACGGCCCAAATTGAACTCTAACTGAGCTGGAAGTGTCTATTAGAAGATAGTTTTCAGATTTTGAACATTCTATCTTCTTGCAGTTCACTTGTTAAAACAAATACATAGGACCCTCTATTCTGTTGAAACAGAAGAGGACACTTAGTAAATTTCTTCAAAATCTACTTATTTCTTAGGAGACACTGGAGAATGACACTTTCCACTTTCCGTAACTTTTATCGAAGACATGCAACACTTTTTGCTTTCCCTATATTCTTACTATATCTTGCTTAGGAACGTTCTACCTTTGACACCTGTCGCAATCCACTTCTTTGATACTTGATGACTTAATAGAAATAATACTCACCACATTACTTGCCCGAGCAACCTTTAAAAGGGGCATGGAGATAGGTGGCAATCTCTGCTTCTCTTCAACAAAAGACACGTGGTAATCTCTGCTACTCTTTTACTATGTTGTGGAAGTGTTCGGGATGCATGCTAGGCTCTTATGGATGGTGACACTTGGCAACTTCCATAGACTTTAGAAATAAAACTTGAGACCCACCATAATCTTTATTTGGCAATGAAACTCGAAAAAGATCTTTCGAATGTCGACACATGGCAGCTTTCGCTACTTCTGGGAAGATACGTGGCGTCTTCCACTGCTTCTGAGAATGGAGTAGAAAGGGGCTCAGTTGATGACACTTGGCAGCCTCCACTTGAACGGTTTGGTTGCACCTTACTTACCCTCTGAAAGGGCACTTATCATTTGGTCTTTGGGAAGCTCCTTTGAATTGCCTGTTGAACCGAAAATGGTTTAATGGTTTGATGGTTCAATAGTTCAACACTGCGCGCCATTTACATATAACTTGAGGTATTAAACCAAAAATATTAAACCAAGGAATTGAATTGTCTTATTTTAGATGCTGACATGTGGTGACTTCTATTTTCTTTTACAAAAGCAATCCAGAGCCTTCTGTGATTGCCACTTGGTGCTTTTCGCCTGATCTTGATACTTAACTTGTTGAAGACTTTCGCTAAAAAATAAATGAAACGCGGGTGCCGATATGAAATGTGGATGCTGACAGGTGGTGATTTCCACTAAGTTACTATTGAACACATGGCATGTATCGACCAACTTGTAGGAAAAATGAAAGGTGCCTCAAACGATGCCACTTGGTAGCTTCTGCTTGATTTTGACACTTAGCCAAAAATTGAACAAATGAATCAAAAGGGAAATAGAACCCGTGTTCTATTTCTGAAATTTGCCATCAAAGACCAAGGTATGTGGGAACAAAATTTGTAGCATGTGACTGAAAATTGAAATGCAACGTAGAGTAAAAAATTTACTCTACATAACTCATGGAAAAATAGGGTGATAAATCATTGAGTGCACCAATATAATTATCTAAATATCTTCCAAGAACAAGGTCCATAAGTGAAATTGGTGAAGAGGCCCATATTAAAGCAAACTATTTTGGGAAAAAGTGAAAAATCAAAGAAGATAAAGGACATCAAAAGATATGATTTTGCCAAAATGTTCAATTGATTAGTAAACTAGTAACAATGTTTATTATTTGAAGTAATGTTTTGATAAGTTTTATTACTATTTATTTTAATTTTTCATTAAGTTAACTCCATTGTTATCTTCTTCAAAAAATGAGATGAGAGAGATTGGTCAAACAAAATACACTAAGGGAGTCAGAGTTATTGTTGATACCAATGATGCTAAAATAAGGAATGTGACTGAGGCAAATAGTGGCCCAACATCAATTATTTAAATTTAACCAATACATGTATTAAAGAGTAGGGAAAGGAAGACACATCAAAGAAATGAGTCTCTACCTACTAACAAAATAATAACAACAAAGACAAAAGATGCATCCAAGGCTAGGTATGAATCATTGTATATGGAATGGTGACATATAATCATTGTATGCTATATAGTGATTGAAAACTTATTACTATTTATGACTATATTTGTATGAGACATACATTTAGAAGCAAAAATGCATAGTTCATGTTATCAAATACATTTATATGCAAAAATTAATGGTTCAAGTTAATGACTACAATATGGGGTTGAAATATATTACAACTCTTTAGTTTAGTATAAATCCCGACTTAAGATGAGTAAGAATACTTAATTAAGGAAATTATGCATCACTCAATAACATACTCAACAATAACTAATAAAACATGATAGTAACCTACAAAACATGTAATGCCTTTAAGATGAAAAATCATAGAATATAATACTATTAATAAGGGAATATCATAGAATAATCATATATCATGTAGAAATTTGAGCAAGATTAATTATTTAACAACTGACAATAAAAATTAACAATTAACAAGTATCACTTTTATTAAATGAATAATAACATAAATCATAGTTAGGTACATCACATAAACCCTAGACAAGTTTATCACAAGTTAAAAAATAAGTAACACTTTCATAAAATGAAACAAAATATAAACCATAGCTAGGTACATCATATAAACTCTAGACATATACATCAAAAGTTAACAACTAACACTTTCATAAAATTAAGCATAACATAAACTCTGGATATGTACATTACATAAACACTGGCTAGGTACATTATATGTTAACAAGTAACACTCTCATCAAATAAAACATTACATAAACCCTAGCTAGCTATATTAGAATTAAATAAGTAAAAATCACATCAAATGAAATATAACATGAACCCTAGTGAGGTACACCAGAAGTCAACAATTAAGTATCACTCTCATCAAATAAAACGTAATGTAAATAAGTAACATCATAAGTTTGAAGCATTACATTGTATCATGGAGTTCCTCTTCATTATTTTGAACTACACTTGCTACTCTATTCCTTTATCATCTCCCATTTCACTTTGCTCACCTTCCTTCTTAGCCCCCATTTCACTCTTCTCTTGTTGATCAACTTCAACTCTAGATTTCTTGATCTTGATAGTTTTGATCCAAATTTGTCATAATGTTCAAGGTTTGAACTAAAATCATGAAAATCATGTGAATGAGATGGAACAAAAAATTGAAGAGTATATGAAATTTTCACATTCGAATGTTTTAAGTTTATTAAATAAATCATATACACATTAATTGGTGCAAGATCAAATATACTAGCATCAACATTACGATTTCACTTCAATCATTCAACTTTTTCCTTTATTTTTTTCATGGTTTCTTCCTGTAATGCTAGTGTGTAATTTTTTCAACCAAATTTAACAAATTTGCGTTTAAAACCTTGTAATATATCACACTAACAATAGCTTTTTCTATCAAATTAGTTTTATCTATAAACTTCTTTTCCAATGCTTTCATTTTTTTTTCAAATCAATATTAATTATCTTAAACTCTTCATTTTTTCTTCAAATCTTGTTTCTCTTTTTCAAAATTTTTTAGGCAATCAATAATAACAACAAAATAATTATTATATGCCATGTATTCCATGTATCAATTTAAGATATATGTGATTGAATCATTCAATTTTTTCCTATGGGCATGATGTGATGACTCCACTATAAAGTAAGAAAAATAAACATTTTTGGTATATGATGGATCCCTCACAACTATCCTTTAGAGATATAAATATTATATAATTCTATTTGAAATTAAGGTGGATAAAATCAATTAAAAAAATTTATTTTTTTCCATTCACATGATATATATTCAGATCATGCATGACATGTTTCAACCTTAGAGCACTATTCACCATTTCTTCTGAATTACTTTCCAACACAACTCAACTACAACTGGAATTGATATTTAAATTTGAATGCTCATACTTAATTAATGCTCTATTTTTAATTACATGAGGGTTTACTTCCTACAAATCATGTCATTCATTAATCCCCAAATTAACAACGTGTTGTTTCCTTTTAGATTCACTCAATACATGTGGCTCTTTTTTTCATTAATAATCGCATCCCTACTTTATGTGGATTGTTTGAGTAGGAAAATTTATATCCTTTGGCAAATCAAAAAATGAAAAGTCACCCAAATTATCTAAAAATAATTTACAAGGATTTTCATCATCATTCATATTTTTAACCTCTGCTTCTCCCAAGAAACTTGACAAATATGTGGGAAAATCTACATACAATTCATGATCAAAGGGATAACATTCACTTTATTTATTCTCCTTTTCAATATCCTCCCATTCATTACCTAAAGAAACATATTCAAAAATTACATTTCTATTTATTTTCAAACAAATATTTTTCCTATGCCATATCTATGGTTTATTGAAAGGTGATATTTCACCTTCATCCTCTACATTAACATCAATATTATTATTTAGTCTTCTCAAACTCACAACAAAATCTCTTTAACTATGCATTTTTACTCATACCAACATTATCCCTCAGCCTGAACATTGAAGGTGTTGGGGATCAACCAACAATAGCTTACACTTATGAAAGCAATAAACCGCGAGATTAAATCAGATAGATAAGTAACTAGAATCAAATAATAGCAACGAACAAGAGATACAAGAAACCACCCTAAAAATTTGTATTAAAACTCTTTACAAAAGGAATACAATTGAAGAAACTTCTTTCTTCCACACCTCTCTCAGATGCACAAGATCTCTCTCTAGATCTCTATCCCTTAAGAGCTCTCTCTCACAAGTACAATCAACTCCAACAACCTAGATTGATACAACTCTATACTGTTCTTCTACATTCACATACAATGAACTACTACAATAATCACACTAAGCTAAGAAGATCTAATTCTACATATAGAATTAGGAAACTTGAGCATGCACTTACAACCAACAGTTAAGCCTCTTGAACAGGGGCTCTAAAAATAGTCTTGCTAATAATAGAAATGCAAACTTAAGACTAAGACTTAAACTCATCATGCAAACACTCACTTCTATCCTCAAAAATAGCATTCTAGACGCACAGGTAACCAACACAGGTTCCTGCCTGCTTGCCTTTGACCGATGTCGGCCGATCCTCTATCGACGCCGGCGTCTCTTCAACTACACTGGATCGATGTCGATCACTCCTGACCAACGCCGATGACTGTGTAAACTTGCAACTTTGATAATGCGCTCATATGTGAAGCTTTTAGGCTCCACACCTTAACAATCTCCCACTTGGAGATAAACATCTACACCAGTATCTGTACAGCAACATCTTCTATCTCCTCCATCTTCAACTCAATCATGAAGGCCAACAGAAGTTGAATGAAGATTCAACTTCTCCTTTGTAACCAGCTTGGTTAACATATCAGCATGATTCCTATCTGTATGAATCTTCTCCAGCTTCAAATCACCATCTTCTAATACCTGTCATATGAAATGGTACCTTAGCTGCATGTGCTTGGTTCTTGAATGAAAGGCTGAATTATTAGCCAAATGGATTGCACTCTGACTGTCACTATACAATCTGCAACTCCCATGCTCCCTTCCAAGCTCTTCCATGAACCGTGTCATCCATATCATCTCTTTGCTAGCTTCTGTGGCTGTAATATACTCTGCTTTTGTAGTTGACAAGGCAACAACCTTCTGCAACTTAGATATCCAGCTAATCGTTGTTCCACCTACAGTGAAAACATAACCTGTAGTGCTCCTCTTGCCATCCAAATCATCTACCATATTTGAATCTACATAACCATGTAGAAAAGTATCTGAACCTCCATAGCACAAGTGCCTACTACTGGTTCCTCTTAGATATCTAAGGATCCACTGAACTGCTTTCCAATGTTTCTTACCTAGATTGGCCATATACTTACAACTCCCACTGCTTGGGAAATATCCAGTCTAGTACACACCATTGCATACATCAAACTTCCTACTGTGAAAGAATATGGAACCTTACTCATGTACTCTACCTCATCATGTGAATTAGGACATTTTCTTTACTCAACTTAAAATGTCCAGCCAAAGGTGTGCTTACCGGTTTAGCATCCTGCATATTGAACCGTTTCAACACCTTGTCCACATAATCCTCTTGAGACAATATCAACCTGTGATTTTTTTTGTCTCTCTTAATGCTCATGCCAAGGATTTTCTTTGCTGCTCCCAAATCCTTCATAGCAAATGTTTGAGCTAATTTCACCTTAAGCTCAGAGATATCCTGCATGTGTGATCCTGCAACCAGCATATCATCTACATACAACAATAGAATAATATATCTACTATTGTCCAATCTCTTAAAATACACACAATGGTCAGATTGACACCTATTGTAGCCATGCTCAGTCATAAATCTATCAAATTTCAAATACCACTATCTAGGAGCTTGCTTGAGGCCATACAAGCTTTTTTTCAATCTGCACACTAACTTCTCCTTACCCTTGACCTCAAATCCTTTCGGTTGTTCCATATAAATTTCCTCATCCAAATCTCCATGAAGAAACGCTGTCTTAACATCTAGCTGCTCAAGATGCAAATCCTCAACAGCAACCAAAGACAATACAATCTGTATAGAAGTCATTTTAACAACAGGGGAAACAATCTCACCAAAATCAATACCTGGCTTTTGTGCAAATCCTTTCACTACCAATCTGGCCTTATATCTCATCTGTCCATTCTCACCTTCTTTCAACCTATAGGTCCATATGTTCTTCAGTGTTCTCTTACAAGCTGACAATTCAACTAAATCCCATGTTTGGTTCTCTCTTAAGGACTCCATCTCCTCAACCATGCCACGCTCCCACTGACTCTTGGACTCCACCTGTATTGATTCTTCAAAACTTTTTGGTTCTCCACCATCAGTTAGCAATAAATAGAATAATGAAGGAGAATACCTAATTGGAGGCTTGCTTACCCTTTCAGACCACCTGATGGGTGTCTGAGACTCGTTCACAATATGCTGTCCACCCAAATTCTCTGACAGTGACTGACCTCAGTCACCATCAGACCTGTTACTGGCCGATGCCAATTCTGCCTGACTGACGTCGGTGCCTGTCCTGCTGACATCGGTCTATGTATGACCGACATTGGTTTTTGTTCTGTCGACGCCGGTTCCTATACTGTCAACGTCGGTCTCTGTGTTTTCCTGCAAGTGATTATTTATTTTTCTCACGAGCTCATTTTGGACCATCACCTCATCCAATTCACTATTGCTCTGCCCAAATTGATTTAGCTTCTTTAGTTGATCACTATACATCACTTTTTCATTAAAAACAACGTCATGGCTCTTAATTATCTTGTTAGTTCTTAGATTCCAAAATCTGAAACCAAAATCATCTGAGCCATAGCCAATAAATGTGCAACTCATAGACTTAGCATTGAGCTTCTTTCTATTTTCCTTATCTATGTGCACAAAGGCTTCACAACCAAAAACTTTGAGAAAAGAGAGATCTACCTTTTTACCTGTCTAAGCCTCTTCTAGAATTCAACCATCCAGAGCTGTAGAGGGTCCTCTGTTAATCAGGTACACTGCAGTGTCAACAGCTTCTGCCCAAAACTCTAAAGGCAAACCAGCATGAAATCTCATACATCTTGCACGCTCCATGATTGTTCTGTTCATCCTTTCAACAATTCCATTCTGCTGAGGTGTCCTTGGAACCGTCCTTTGCCTACGAATTCCATGCATGTAATAATACCAATTGAATTTATAACTGCAGAACTCTCCACCATTGTCAGATCTCAGGCACTTTATTTTTTGGCCTATTTCATTCTCAACCATAGCTTTTCAAATCTTAAAAGTCTCAAATACATCAAATTTCTTCTTAATACAGTAGATCCATACCTTTCTTGTAGCATCATCTATGAACGAAACATAGTACTGTGATCCTCCAATAGAAGCTACCTGAGCCGGTCCCCACACATCTGTGTGAACAAGATGCAACTTATGCTTCTTCTTTGTAGACCCAGTCTTGAGAAAACTAACCCTTTTCTGTTTTCCAAATACACAGTGCTCACAAAATTCTAGATCCATGCTTTTCAAATCTGAAAGCTTACCTTTAGACTTAAGAATTGACATCCCCTTCTCACTCATGTGGCCAAGCCTTGAGTGCCACATTTTTGCATCCACATCTGAAGTAGATAATACATAAAGAGAATTGTTAGTAACACAATTACACAAATAGAGAGTACCTACTCTCTTACCTCTGGCCATAACAATTGCACCCTTGGTCACCTTCCAAGATTCTACTTTGAGAGTTACTGTACAACTCTCATCCCCTAAATTTCCTATAGAAATCAAATTTCTCTTCAAGCTAGGAACATGCATAACTTCTCTCAACACCCATGTGTTGCCATTCTACATTTTTAGCTGCACTTTACCTTTGCCAATAATTTTACAGGGTTCATCATCTCCCAGATATACTATTCTAAAATCTCCATGGATATAGTCACAAAAATATTCCCTATTAGGGGTAGCATGAAAAGATGCACCAGAATCTAACACCCAAGATTCTATATTATTATGCAAAGAGAATATTAAAGCATCTTGTGCAATACCTGCAACCTTTGCTTCTTTTTTTCCTTCATGCTGATTGTCCTCTTTAGGCTTTGACTAGCAATCTCTGTTTATGTGCCCCATCTTTCCACAATTCCAGCATTGTGGCCTTCTGCCATTTCTAGATTTGGATATGCCTTTCCCCTTAGACTTGGATCTTGATCTCCCTTTCTTGATCTTCTCTTTTTGCCTTTTCCTGCTCTCAAAACTTAAAGCATTCCCAGATGTCTCTTCTGTGCTTTTTCTGCGAATTTCTTCATTCAAGATAACACTAACAACATTCTCTGCTTTTAAAATATTTGATGCAGATGCAGTATTGCTAACTGCCATTACTAAGCTATGCCAGCTTTCAGGCAAAGAACATAATATTAAAAGAGCTTTTATTTCATCATCAAATACAATTTTGACTGAACTTAATTAGTTTAAAATACCATGGAAATCATTCAGGTGATTAGATACAGATCCACCTTCCTGCATATGCAAATTAAATAGCTGCTTCATAAGATATACCTTATTGAAAGCTGAGGGTTTTTCATATAAATTTGCTAGAGTAGTCATCAACTCTACCATTTTTTTTGCCTATGATAAATTAGATATCACAGTAAATGCTAGACTCAGTCTTATAGACCCCAGAGCCTTTCTGTCAAGAACTTCCCATTCTTCATCCTCTATGTCTGTGGGCTTCTTTGCAATCCCACCTAATGGTAAGTATAGATCCTTCTGATATAGATAGTCTTCTATCTGCATTCTCTAATGTTGATAGTTTTTGCCATTGAACTTCTCCATTCTCAGTTTACTTTCATCTGCCATTGCTTCTCCTACTCAAACAAAAATCCCTGTAGAAACTCCTGTGAGCAACCTGTAATCAATACACACTACACAGATCTGAACCACCTGTTAGTGAACTTGAGCTTTGATACCAATTATTGGATATCAAACTCTAAACCTTCAACCAAGGCTCTGATACCACTTGTTGGGGATCAACCAACAATAGATTACACTTATGAAAGCAATAAACCGTGAAATTAAATTAGATAGATAAGTAACTAGAATCAAATAATATCAACGAACAAGAGATACAAGAAATCACCCTGAAAACTTGTATTAAAACTCTTTACAAAAGAAATACAATTGAAGAAACTTCTTTCTTCCACACCTCTCTCAGATGCACAAGATCTCTCTCTAGATCTCTATCCCTTAAGAGCTCTCTCTCTCAAGTACAATCAACTCCAACAACCTGGATTGATACAACTCTATACTGTTCTTCTACATTCACATACAATGAACTACTACAATAATCACACTAAGCTAAGAAGATCTAATTCTACATATAGAATTAGAAAACTTGAGCATGCACTTACAACCAATAGTTAAACCTCTTGAACAAAGGCTTTAAAAATAGTCTTGCTAATAATAGAAATGCGAACTTAAGACTAAGACTTAAACTCATCATGCAAACACTCACTTCTATCCTTAGAAATAACATTCTGGATGCACAGGTAACCGACGCCGGTTCTTGCCTGCTTGTCTATGACCGATGCTGACGTCTCTTCAACTGCACTGGACCGACGTCGGTCGCTCCTGACCGATGCCGATGACTGTGTAAACCTGCAACTTTGATAATGCGCTCATATGTGAAGCTTTTAGGCTCCACAGCTTAACAAAAGGTGTTGTAAAGTTTTCTCTCTCCATCAATTAACACTAAAGTAAATAGTTTAATACCATTGCATATAGAGAATAAGTAAAAATCCCATGCTTCTAGTGATAAATTTTATGAAATTATTGAATGAATATTTTACACACATGATGCCTAGTTTAATTATTACCCTTTAATAATTCTGACAAAATACACATGGAAATTTATGTATTCCTTCTAGTCATAAATAATCTAGGAAGTCCAAATTCATAAATTAATTTTACCATCTTAGTTTGTAAAAATTCAATACTATACCCTTCATCTTTGCTGATTTTATCATGTAAATAAAAAAAATATTTTAACCTAAAATTATCCTTAGTAATAGAACTCATATGGACCTCCAAAACCTTGTTTCCATTATTGGGTAAACCAAATACCTTATTAAATAATTGTTAGATGGTTTAGCCTGATCTTATTTTAATGCCCAGTTCCCAACAAGGGGGTGTGGGGGGAAACTCCCCCCCACTATGGTATTCGTGGGGGTACAGGGGGGAGGTGGCCTATATTATACCCCCCTAGTTAGGGTTTAAGGACAATGCCCTTGAAGCAAAATTTTATAAAAAATACATTATAAAATATTATCATTTCTTTGTTAATTTGGACCATTTACTATTAGGTTTTAGATCTAATGGTAGAAATTAAGTTAGTGTATTTTTTCCCTAATTTGTAACCCTACTTTGATACAAGGACATTGTAATTAGGTGGAATAGTGTGAGAGTGAAGAAAATATTGCAGTAGATGTATTGCAAGCTTTTCCTTTCATTTGTTAGACTAAATAATGACTGGCAGCTTCTATGTGGATACAACCCATATTTGGTGAACTACGTTAAATCTGTGTCTTTAATCTATTATGTTTTTTGAATGTTAATTCTATATTTATTTCATTATTATTTCTCTACATTCTATATTCCTAACAACTAGTATCAAATTTAAAGGTATTTGACAGATAAACTCACAGGAAAAGAGGTTTCCTAGTTTGAGTGGGAGCAATGGTGGAAGAAAGTAAGTTTAAAGTCAATAAGTTCAATGGTCAAAACTACCAACTATAGAAGATGAAAATGGAGGAATATATATATTAGAAGTATCTTTTCCTACCATTGGGTGGAGTAACAAAGAATTTGGTGACTATGAAGGATGAAGACTGGGAGGTTCTTGACAGAAAGGCACTAGGAACAATATGGTTGTGCCTGGCAGTATTGGTGGCCTTCAATATTTCAAAAGAAAAGATAATAACATATGTGATAAAGGAATTAGATAGTGTATGAAAAAACCTCAACCTCCAATAAGGTATTTCTTCTAAAACATTTATTTAATCTAAAAATGTTAGATGGTGGGTCTGGTGTTGACCATTTGAATAAATTTAACATGGTCACAAATTAGTTAAGCTCTATAAGAATAATTTTTGATGATGAGGTTAGGGCTATTTTGATTCTATGATCATTTCCAAAAAGCTAGAATGGCTTGGTCATGGATGTGAGTAATTCTATCTTTAGTTTAAACACTTTAAAGTTTGATGATGTTATTGGTGTTATCCTTAGTGAGGAAATGTGATGAAAAAGCACATGTGAGACATTAGGTAATGGTTTACTTATGGAGAATAAGGGAATATAAAAGGATAGAGGAAAGGGCCTAGAAAATCATGGAAATTCTAATAAGGGTAGATATAAATCTAGAGGAACATTGGTATGCTAGATTTATGGGAAGAAATGACACCTAAAGAAAGATTGTTGGTTTTGAAAAAGAAAACAAGGAGATGGACAACAAGATAAAAACTAGGAAGCAAATGTAGCAGGTGATTTGTTACAAGATTATTTAATCATTTATTTATATTTATATTAATGATTCTTGGGTGTTAGATTCAGGGGCTTCATTTCATGCTACACCCCATAAGAAATATTTTCAAGACTATGTTCAAGGTGATTTTAGACAGGGTTATTTGGGTGATGGTGAAACCTATAAAATTGCAAAAAAAGGAAAGATACAGATAAAATTATAGAATGGAAACAAATGGTTGATGAAAGAGGTGAGACATGTTTCTAAGTTGAGAGTAAATTTAATTTCATCAGGGTAGCTTGGAAGTGAGGGCTACATAGTTACATTCATAAAAAAATCATGGAAGTTCACTAAATGATCATTAGTAATTGTTGACAATTTTGACCCCATAGGTTAAATCGTCAACCCTACCATTAAAAACTTTGTATATCATGCCAATTTGTCTTGTGAGTCAGTTATTGGTCCTAATTTTTCTTTAAAATAATCCATTATTAACAGGCCTTTTTGAGGCATTCACTTTGGTTTTCAGAGGATTTTTGTGAGAAAAGCATCATGGAGGCTTCTTTGATTTATTCAAAAAGGGTCCATCTTCAAGAAACCTTTTCAAAAAGAATTCTTTCGGAAGGAGGACTTTTCAAAAAAATAAAAGGGAATTCTTTTGGAATAAGGTTATTTGTAACTTTTTTGACGGATATCTTTTCGAAGGGGTTGTTTCAGACTTTTGGTCTGAAATAAATTTTTTGAAGGGTTCATTAAAGAAAGCCAAAGGGTCACTTTCTCTCTGGAAAAATGTCATTTCAAAAGTTCTGAGGATCATTACAACTTTTTTGAAGGGTTCTTTCAACTTTTTTGTAAGGTCATTTTTAGAAGTTCTGAAGGGTATTTCAAAATTTCTAGAAGTCCTTTTCATTTTTTCCAAGAGAACCTTTTCAAAAGTTTCAAGGACCATTAATACTTTTCCAAAGACTGAAACAAATTTTCCAAAGACCATTTCAAAAAATTTGAAGGGTAATCTCCTTTTAGAAAGGGATCATTTCAAGGTTCTCGAGGGTCATCTTTGAGAAGTTCGAAGGGTTCTTTCCTTTTGGGAGGGTGTATTTCAAAAGGGCAAAGGCACTTAATAGATTTTCAAAAGATTTCCTTTAGGAGAAAAGGACAAAGGAAATTGTTTGAGAAAAAAGTTTGAAGGCCAAAAAATTTGAAAATAATTCCTTCAAGAAAAAACCCCAAAATAATTCCTATGGGATAAAACTCCGAAAGAAATATTTTGAAGAGTAAAGCTTGAAAGAAAAGAATGAAGAGAAAAGTCTAGAAGAAATAAGTCTGTAGAAATAGACATAACCAAATTATTTAAATAAATAGATAGAAACAAATAGCTACAGACAAATAGTCTGAAGACAAAGGTATGAAAATGAAGAGCCCAAGATAAAAGGGTGAGTAATTAAAAGGAGATCTTAACATGAAATTTCATGCATGCTTCAATTTTTAAAGCCCCTTTTCATAAAAGTAGAGGCCATTTAGAGTTGATTGGTCTTGATTTTGAGTTTAATTTTGTCAAAGTGTCACATCTATTCTGATTTATATTATTAATTGAAGACTTTTAATACTTCTAACTTGTTAAAATAGAAGTTCTTCACCTAAGGATTGGTGTAGCATCTTTTCATGCAAGATGGAGTTACTTAGAGTTGACTAGCCAAGGCTTATCATGCACCTTCCTTGATTTTCATGTAAAGGTCTTTCTTTTATTTCAACTCAACTTTTAAACATATCAAGTGGAGTTTATCTATGAAGATTTGGTGTAGCTTTCTACGCATGGAATAGATTATTTCAAGATGGGCTCACCATTCTTTTCCAATTCCAAAAATCTTTTTCATGCAAGATAAAAGACACAGATATTATTTAAAGGCTTGGTTATCTTTTGATAGTTGAAGTTAGATTTGTGTGATGTAAGAGTTGATCTCGTCTTCTATTTTTAGAGCCAATCTCTTGGTTGTTGTATGGTTTTACTATATAAGTTGGCTTTTCATCCTTGACATGGATCCCTCTCCTAATAAGATCAGACTGTATCAAGATTGAGTTTTGTAACTTTTTCAAATAAATAGGACTATTTTAAGATTTTAGGATGTTAGTATAGTGTATTTATATTAGTTATTTGCATATGTGATAGAATTTTCTTCTTTGTCAAGTCCTAATTCTTACCTAGTTACTAGTTGATCAGATTATGCAGGTCATGATCTATGTTTAATATCTTTTGGTTTAAGTTACAATGGATGTAAGTTGCTAGTTAGTGCTTTGAATTAGGCCTATTCTATTATTTACCTTAAGCTTTGATCACTATATAAAAACTTTTCATGAAATAATGATGCAAAAGAGTCAATTGGAGTTAAATATTTAGTCTTTTTCTTGTCTACTCAGTGTTTTAAAAGATCAATTTGAGTGCATGAACTAAAATATGTGTTTATCACCATCATTAGATAGGATTTTTATTTAGTTTTCTATCTTACCTTTTTCTTGTTTTCTTTTTCTTGATAGTTTGTAGTGCAGAGTAGAGGTCCTAATTGATACACCAAAGGCAACTATCCCTTAGAATCTAGAGATTCAATCCACTGATTAGGCCACCCACAACCTATGATTATTTTCATGTTTCAACAGACTGTGAAGGCCTAAAACTACCTTCACAAGGGTTTGAGTCTAATTGATAATAGTTTTTGGCGCTCTTGGTGGGACACTTACTCCTTGGCATAGCTAAAGTTTAGAGTTGAGAAGAAGCATTTATAATAGAAGATAATATTTATCTTTGTCACAAGCTAAAGATTCTTTAGATTGAAAAGTTCATAACATCATTCAGGTAATTATTTTATGCCAAAGTTTATTATGAGTTCAGCTAGAAAAGGTATTCCTTTTGAATTCATTGAGTTGTCTTCTACATCATATAAAAGGTCAAGGTTTAGTAGGACAAACCCATATCCTCAAAAAAATATTTATCTCCTAGTTATCCTACTATTGTAATCACTACAACCCCCACTATCCAAATGGCTATTAGAAAATAGGTGTTTGTTCCATTAAATAGAGGGAACCCACTAAATTTAGCCTAGTTTGATGACATTTAGTGTCTACCCTCAAGAACATCCCATTCTTCTCAGGAGAAAATCAAACAACCCCTATTAAACATATCCAAGATGGAGCCAATCTCTACTCAGTCCATAATGTTGTTGAAGATAATGTTACTATTAGATTACTTATTGATTTCTTCAAAGGAAAAATATTACAGTGGTATAAAAACATACAAATAAATTTTATTTCTACCTAGGATGAATTGGGTGCAACCTTAGTCAAGTAATTTAAAGATAAATCTGATCGGCTCTCTTTGGTTGAATAATTAACTACCATAACAAGAGCTCCTCATGAGTTCATGTTTGATTTTAATCTCAGATTCTAAAAGACATGGACTAGAATACCTATGTTGATTAGGCCATACCCTGAATATGCATTTCTATACTATTTGAAAGCCCTTAACTCTAACATTAGTGTAATGATATAGTCAATAGGTGGTTCTACCTTGCTAGATGCTTATGAGGTTACAATAAGGGTAGAGAATAGTTTGATACAAGCTAGTAAGATTTATCCAAGACCTTGAATGCTTATATTCCTAGAATTAAATTCTATACCAGTTCCTCAAATTCTTCAAATTCTATCTTTATTTCCTATTCCATTCCCTCAAGATCAAGTTGTAGCCCCTATATCAAGCTAGTGAGATAAGAGAGTTGAAATTCTTGTTGTAATATTTTGGAAATGAAATAGTGAAACTCAAGAGGCAATAATTTTAGGCCAATAAGCCTTATCAACAACAAAATCCAAACACTTATCAACCCTTCAAAGATCAAAGACCTTATTAGGGTTTCAAAAAGAATAGACCACCTTATCAAACACAAGGAGACATAACTCCAGCTAAGCTATATGCTACCCTTGATCTTAATACTCCTTCCAATTCAAAGGATATTATTCCCACCCCACCTCAAAATAACTTTATGCAAGATTCAGGTTGGTATTCCTCAAATCTCAATGATGCTCAAAACCAAGCCTTGGTATCACAAAACATCACTATGACAAATGACACAAGAAGAGTTTTATTTTCAAGAAGGTCAGTACCAAGATACATGTTTGGCATCATAAATAGAAACTCAATAAGTTCAAAGGTATCTTGATGCCATTAATGTAAATTTGCAAGTGGATGATCATGTTAATTTTACTTAGGGTGTTAAAACTAACAATATAAGTGGTCAAGTTGTAACTATAACTAAAGCTAAAAGAAGAGCCATTGATGAGGCTAAAGAGGTGATAAAAGATTCAAGTACTCCTAATTTTATTTTTAAGAGTATAAAAGAACAACTTGCTACCCTTACAACTCAAAAAAATTAGAGTATAAAGGTTAGTAAAGTTTATCAAATACCTCTAGTTCGTGAGCAGCTAGTGTTTCAAAAAGTGCAACCAAAGGTTGGTGGGTCTCATTTCACTATAGTTGATTAGATAAAGAAGTATAATATCAAAATTAGTATGTGGGATTATATTTCCATCTCAAGACAAAAATATATGCTCATCTAAGAGCTTTTAGCTCTCATATTGTCTCCAAAATTAGTTAAAAAAGATGGGCTTAACTAATTTAGATTAGCCAACTAAGCAAAAAGCACATCAAGTAAATAAGATTGTAAAGGTGGAAAAATATGAGGTAAAATCAAATAAAACTCCTCATTTTTACCTTTATTTGATAGTAGGTGATAATTTGGTTCATAACTGTATGGTGGATAGTGGAGCTAGTAACACATTTATGCCTAAGCAAATTACATATAAGTTTGGCCTTGTTTATGAGCCAAACAATAGGGGGTATTGAAATTGGATGGGTCACCAATAATATGGTATGCATCATCAAATATATAAAATTTACATTACATGCTTGTCCCAATGTTACTATTTAGCAGGATGTTGTTGTGGTAGACTTGTCTCTTTACTTTTTTATGTGCCTTTCAAGGGACTTTACCTTAAAGATTAGGGAATATTTATCATTTGATTGAAATTATTTGATATTAAAAACTAGGTATGGTACCAAGGTAAAAATTCATTTTGAACCTATTTCATGTTTCCATATGGAGCCATATATCCCAAGTGTTGTGAACACTAACTATATTATCTTGGATGATGTACTAGAAACTAGTGGAGTAGAAAATGGATCACCTTTAGATGGATTTATAGATTTGTTTCTTGATGTGTGCACTTCTAATTTATATGAACATGATCCTCATAATTTTATTAATTAAGGACTTGGTGTGTATTGCCTTCATGAGAATGATGAATCTAGTGAAGGTTTATGGAAATTGTACTTTAATGGATCAAGGAATAAACATGGTACCAAGGATACAATTATGTTGGTTTCTCCAAAAAAATAAAGATATTTATTTTCTATTAATTTTTAGTTTAATTTTTCAAACAATGTTGCAAAGTATGAGGCACTAGTTCATGGTTTGCAATGGGCCAGGAAGATGAAAGTCAATTGCTTGCAAGTTTTTGGTGATAGTAAACTTATAGTTCACCAAGTAAGAGGTTTAAATATATGTAAAAATTTGTTTCTTAAATATTAAGAGTATAGATTATGGGACTTATTTAAATATTTCTAAACATGTAACATTCAAACAATACCAAGAGGTGAGAATAAACATGCAGATAAGTTGGCTACCATTGGGTCATAATTTAGTATCTCAGTTGATATAAAAAGTGAGAAATTTAGTCACATATAAAAGTGGTTGTAAGCCTTTATATCCAAATAATCATGATAATTAGAAAGTGTTCAAAGATGACAATAAAATTGTGAGATTATTACAAGAGGAGGTTGAGTTTTCTTCAAGAAACCAATCAAAGTATTTGCATTGGTATGGTGATTAGGTTGTGAAACTAAAAAAAAATTTCTCAAGGGATTGGTCACACTTGAGAATATTTTTAGTGGTGATTATGAGTTAAGAAAGGATAAGTTATCCTTGTCAACAAAAGAAGAACACTATGCCAACATGAATATTGTAGTTAGTAAGAATTTGAAGTTGGGTAAGGTATGCACTCCATAAAAAAAATCTTTAATTGAGTTATGCACAAGTTTGTTGATGTTTTTGCATGGAAATATAGTGATGTCAAAAGATTTGACCCAGGTTTACTTCAACACACCAGTGAGTTAGAGGATAAAACTAAACCATTAAGACAAAAACAAAGGCAAAGGCCAATCAATCCTAAGCTTGAGCCTTTCATGAGGGTGAGCTTCATAAGCTCATAGAGTCGGCTATTATATTTCCAATCTAGCACTCAACTTGGGTGGAAAATATTTTTCTGATATAGAAGAAGAATGGTGAGATTAGATTGTGAATTGACTTTATTGATTTGAATATGGCTTCACTTAAATATCACTATCCATTACCATCAATAGAATAAATTTTATAGCTGGTTACAAGTTCAGAGAGGTTTTCTTTGTTGGATGGATATAGTGGCTACAATCAAATTTTAGTCAAGGAAGAGGATCAATTTAAGATAGCTTTCACAACCAAGTGGGGGACATTTGCATACAAAAATATACCCTTCATTTTATCTAATGTTGGAGCAACCTTTTAGAGAGCCATGGATATGGCATTCCAAGGCCTTCTTAACAAGTTTGTACTTATTTATTTGGATGATAGAAAAGTATTTTGAAAGAGTGAAAGTAATCACATGGTTCATCTCAAACAAGTGTTCAAAAGGTGTAGGCAATATGGGGTATCTCTAAATCCAAAAAAGTGTGTCTTCTTAGTTCATGAAGGTAAGCTCCTTGGCCATGTGGTTTCAAAGTATGGTTTAAGTATAGATTTTGAAAGGATAGACTCTATTATTTCACTCTCCTTACCTAAACATAAACAAGATATGCAAAGCTTCTTTGGGAAAATCAACTTCATAAAGAGATATATTTCAAAAATTTCTATTTTAGCTAATCCACTTACATCCATGATAAAGAAGAACCAAAGCTTCAACTGATCCAAAGAAGGAGTAAAGAGTTTTGAAGATATTAAGAAAACCATAACTAGTGCTCCTACACTTATAAATCTAGATTTCATAAAGGATTTTATTTTGTATACATATGTTAACATAGACACCATTTTAGGCATTCTTATGCGATAAGATCATGAGGCTTTGGTGCAGCTAATAACCTTCTTTAGTCAAGGCTTGGAAGAGTTTGAAATAAGGTATTATTTTATTGAAAAACATGTGTTTTTGGTTATAAGGTATCTTAAAAAATTTAGATACTTGTTGTCTAACAATAAAATACACCTAATAGTTTCTCATCTGAGCATCAAGGAGTTCTTTCTAAACAAAGACATAAATGAGAAGAGAGCTCATTGAATAACTGAGGTAATGGAGTATGATGTGGAAATTAAGGTCACATAATTGATTAAAGGCAAAGGATTTTGTGAGCATCTAACTCAAGACTTGTAATAAACTAATGAGGTTATTTTGGTGTCAAATGATGAAGAAGTTACAATTGGTCCTAACTCACCTTCTAGTTGGTTTCATGACTTGGTAAGATATTTCCAAGATGGTATTTATTTCTCTCATCTAAGTGATTTAAAAAGAACATATTTCAGGTTGTAATCAATTTTATTCTTTCTTACTGATGGTGTTTTGTTCAAGAAAGATATCAATGGCATGTTCCTAAGATGTATACAACCAAGCCAAACTCAGAGATTGGTTGAAGAATTCTATGATGGACATGGTGGAGCAATTTTTTATAAAAGATATAATCCCTTAAGATCATAAGATGTGGGTATTATTGGCCTAGTATATTTTGTGATTTCCATGCATGGGTTAGGAAGTGCAAACAATGTGCTACGTTTGTAAGGAAAGTGAAACCTACAACCTTACCTCTTCAACCAATTATAGTGGATCAGCTATTTTTCCAATGGGGATTAGACTTCATTGTTTCATAAATCCTCCTTCAAGTTTAGGACATAAATGGATTCTAATTTCTATAGATTACTTCACATATTGGATATAAGTAGTGGCATTGAAAGAAGCAAATGAAATTAATGTTCTAGATTTATATGAAAATTCGCATACTAAATTTAGAGTTTCTTCAACTATTATTTTTGATAATGTAATGGCTTTTTTGGGAACTAGGATCAGTCAATGGGTTGTCCAACATGGAATTTATCTTAGCACTTCATCAAACTATTATCCATAAGGCAATGGCCTTACTGAATCTATGAATAAGATCCTATTAAAGACCATAAGGACTATTGAAGACAATTAGAGGCCATGGCATCTCAAATTGAAGTCAACTCTATGGGTTGATAAGATAACCTATAAAATATTAATAGCCAACTCTCCATACAAGTTGGCATATGGAAAAGAAGCAAGGTTACCCATTTTTCTTGAGTTTTATACTTTATAACTAATACATCAACTTGAGTTGTTGGAGAATGAGCATATGAAGATCAAGTATGCTAAGCTTTTGGAGTTGGAATAGATAAAAAATTAGTCCATGCGAGCCATGGAAACTCATCAAGCACAAGCAAAGAGAGATTTTGATAAGGGAAATTCTTCATTAAGTTTCAAAGAAGGAAATTTGGTCCTCAAGTGGGATGAGAATAGAGCTAAACCAAGAAGACACACAAAGTTTGATTCCCTTTGAAGTGGCCCATACAAAATCTCCAGTTGTAAACCCTACAATGCCTTCCAACTTACAAAGATGGATGGTGGCTTCTAATCCTAGTCAATTGGATACATTTAAAATATTTCTACTGAAGAATTAGGTTCATTATTGTTTATTTTCTTCTAAGTGTTGTTTAAGCACATTAGTTTAGTTTTATTTTGTCTTA
This sequence comes from Torreya grandis, assembly GCA_037957365.1. NCBI lineage: Eukaryota > Viridiplantae > Streptophyta > Pinopsida > Cupressales > Taxaceae > Torreya > Torreya grandis. The sequence goes on from JARHVA010002871.1 coordinate 1,722,987, forward strand.
AATAAGTGCTTGTTTTCACATATTCTTTATTTAGTTTGTTTTCTTATTTTGTGTGTTTTCTTTCTTGTTTTGGAGGATGAACATTGTCTCATGCTAGGTCAAAAGAGAGTTTGCAATAATGGATTAGATTTATCATTTATTTATGAGTCCAGGAGTCATGTAAATGGTCTGGTTCTCAAGCATAGCAAACATACTTCCCAGTTGGGTTACCAAAATATTTAAATTTTTTACCCCATAGGTCAAATTATCACCCTTACCATTCAAAATTTTGCATATCATACCAGTTTGTCTTGTGAGTCAGTTATTGGTCCTAAAAAGTCCTTGAAATAATCCATGATTAATAGGCCTTTTTGAGGCATTCACTTTGGTTTTTAAAGGATTTTTGTGAGAAAATAATCATGGAGGCTTCTTTGGGATATTAACAAAGGGTCCATATTTAAGAAACTTTTTCAAAAGGAATTCTTTCAGAAGGACTTTTCAAGAAGACAAAAGAGAATTCTTTCAGAAGAAGGTTATTTGTAGTTTTCTTGAAGGATATCTTTCTGAAGGGATTGTTTTAGGATTTTTGTCTAAAATAACTTTTTCAAAGGGTTCATTCAAGAAAGTTGAAGGTCACTTTCTATTCGAAAAAGGTCATTTCAAAAGTTCTAAGGACCATTACAACTTTTTCGAAGGGTTATTTCAAATTTTTCAGAAGGTCATTTTCAGAAGTTCCAAAGGGTATTTCAAAAGTTCTGAAAGTCCTTTTCATTTTTTATGAGAGGACCTTTTCAAAAATTTTGAGAACCATTACAACTTTTTCGAAGACTAAAATAAATTTTTTGAAGACCATTTCACAAAATTTGAAGGGTCCCTTTCTCTTTGAAAAAGTCCATTTCACAAAATTTGAAGGGTAATTTCCTTTCAAAAAGGGATCATTTCAAGGTTCCCAAGGGTCATCTTTGAGAAGTTTGAAGGGTTCTTTCTTTTATGAGGGTGCATTTCAAAAGGGCAAAGACAGTTAACAAATTTTTGAAGGATTTCCTTTGAGAGAAAAGGCCAAAAGAAATTGTTTAGGAAAAAAGTACAAAGGCTAAAAAATCTAAAACAATTCCTTCAAGAAAAAGCTCAAAATAATTCTTGTGGGACAAAAATCTAAAAGAAATAGTTTGAAGAGGAAATCCCAAAGGAAAAGAATGAAGATAAAAGTCTGCAATAAATAAGTCCATGAAAATAGATAGAAACAAATTGTCTAGATAAATAGATAGAAACAAATAGCTGCAGACAAATAGTTTAAAGACAAAGGTCTAAAAATGAAGAGACTGAGAATGAAAGGCTGAGGAATTATAAGGAGAGATTAACATGGATTTTTATGTATGCTTCAGTTTTTAAATCCATTTTTCATGCAAGTGGAGGCTATTTGGAGTTGATTGGTCTTGAGTTTGAGTTGACTTTTGTCAAAGTGTCACATTTAATCTAATTTATCTTGTTAATTGAAGACTTTAAATACTTCCAATTGGTTCAAATAGAAGTTCTTCACCTAAGGATTAGCATAACATCTTCTCATGCAAGATGGAGTTATTTGGAGTTGACTAGACAAGGATTATCATGCACCTTAATTGATTTCCATGAAAATAAGGTCTTTATTTTGTTTCAACTCAAATTCCAAACATATCAAGTGGAGTTTCTCTTTGAATATTTGGCATAGATTTCCATGTATGAAGCATATTAGTCTAAGATGGGCCCACCATTCTTTTCCAATTCCAAAGAGATTTTTCATGCAAAATAGAAGATAAAATGATATTATTTGAAGGCTTGGTTATCTTTTGATAGTTGAAGTTGGACTTGTGTGATGTGAGAGTTAATCTCCTCTTTTATTTTCAATTCCAATATCTTGGCTATTGTATGCTTTACTATATAAGTTGGCTTTTCAGTCTTGAAATGGATCCCTCTCTTGATAAGACTAGACTCTCTCAATATCAAGTTTTATAACCTTTTCAAATTTCAAGATGTTGATATAGTGTATTTATTTTAGTGATTTGCATATGTTATAGAATTTTCTTCCTTGTCAAGTCATGATTCTTACCTAGTTACTAGTTGATCAAATTATGTAGGTCATATTCTATGTTTGATGTCTTTTGGTTGAAGTTACAATTGATGTAAGTGGCTAGTTAGTACCTTGAATTAGACATATTCCATCATGTCTCTGAAGCTTTAATCACTAAATAAAACTGTTTCATGAAATACTGATGCATAGGAGTCAATTGGAGCTGAAGATTTAGTCTTTTTTTATCTAATATATGTTTTAGAAGCTCAATTTGAGTGGATGAACTAAATTACAAGTGCATCACTATCATTAGATAGGATTTTCCTTCAATTTTATTTCTTACCTTTTCCTTCTTCCCTTTTTCTCAGTATTTTGTAGCATAGAGTAGAGATCTTAATTGATACACCAAAGGGAGCTAGCCCTTAGAATCTAGAGATTCAATCTATTGATTAGGCCACCTATCGCCTAGGATTGTTTTTATGTTTCAATAGATTGTGAAGGTCTGAAACTACCTTCACAAGGGTGTGAGTTTGATTGAAAATAATAATAACAAAAGGAAAAAATGTAGGTACATTGTATTTATCTAATGACAATGTTGACACTTCCATTGCCTTAACTTCTATAGAAGCAGATATAAAATTATAGCACCACAAACTTGGGCACATGAGTGAGAAGGGGATGTAAGTTCTCCACTCAAAAAAATTGTTTCCAAATTTGAATAATGTAGATTTGGATTTTTGTGAGCACTATTTTTATGGAAAATATAAGAGAGTCAAAATTTTTAGAGCTAGGAGGATAAAGAAGGATGAAAAGTTAGAGCTTGTGCATACAAATGTATGGGGACCAAATCAAGTATGATCTTTTGGTGACTCTTCTTATTATGTTACTTTTATCGATGATGCAACTAGAAAAATTTGGGTTTATTATATACAAAATATATTTAATGTTTTTGATAATTTTAAGAAATGAAAATCTTTGGTTGAGAATGAGACAGGAAATAAGTTGAAGTGTGTTAGATCAGATAATAAAGGTGAATACTATAGCAAGGAGTTTGATAATTAATATTCATCTCATGGGATTCATAGAGAGAAGATGGTTCCAAGAACACCATAACAAGATAGTGTGTCAGAAAGGATGAACAAGACAATCATAAAACATGCAAGGAGCATGAGATTACATGTAGGGTTGCCCTTATAGTTTTGGGCATATGCTATGGATATTGCTATTTACTTAATAAATAGAGGGCCTTCAAGTTTTTGGATGGTGGCATTCTAGAGGAAGCATGGGTAGATAAAAAGGTAGATGAAACATGTTTAAAGACTTTTAGTTGTGAAGCATTTTTCCATATTGATAAATAAAATAAAACCAAGCTTTAAGTAAAATTTAAGAAATGTACTTTTATTGGATATAGATTTAATGATTTTGGTTATCATTTATAGGATATTTAAAATTGCAAAATCATTAGGAGTAGAGATGTGATATTTAATGAAAAGGTCATGTATAGAGATCAGTTTCAAAAAAAAAGGAAAAGTCAAATATATAATATGTAGTACTTGATGAAATTACTGGAAATGAAATTCCAAAAGTGTGAAAAAATTAGAATGTGCAATAACTACAATAAGTAACTCAATCTCCTAGAAGTGTAGTTAAAAGATTTACTAGAGTAAGTAGACTCCCTGAACATTACTCTCCTTCACTTTATTATTCATTATTGACTGATGGTGGTGAGCCACAAAGCTATGAAGAAGCGATGCATGTAAAAACTAGAAAGAAGTGGGAGCAAGGCATGAAAGAGGAGATGGACTCCTTGGTACATAACCAAAATTGAGATTTGGTTTCATTTCTTGTAGGTAAAAGAGAATTATAGAATAAATGGGTTTATAGGTTGAAGGAAGAATATGGAGGTAAAAGAGGTACAAATTTAGACTTGATGTAAAGAGGTTTGCACAAAAGAAAGGTATAGTCTTTGATGAAATATTTTCTTTATTAGTTAAAATGACTTCTATAAGGACTATTTTAAGTTTGGTAGTAGTAGAAGATTTTCACCTTAAATAGTTAGACGTGAAGATTGCATTTCTTCATGGTGATTTGGAGGAGAAAATATATATGGAGTAGCCATAAGGATATGAAGTCAAAGGTAAGGAGAAAATGGTATGCAAGTTGAAGAAGAGTTTGTATGGCCTAAAACAAGCTCCATGATCATGGCATTTGAAATTCAACATGCTTATGATAGAACGGTGTTATAGTAGATGTCATTCTGACCACTGCATTTACTTTAAGAGATTAAATAATGGCAGCTATATTATCTTGTTATTGTATGTAGATGATATGCTTGTTATAGGGTCTAATATGCATGATATAAATTAGCTAGAAAGAAAACTAGCAAATTCATTTATAATGAAAGATTTTAGTGTTGCAAAGCAAATCCTCGATATGAGAATAACAAAAGATAGGAAAAATAGGAAATTGACATTGTCTCAAGAAAAATACATCAAGAAGGTATTAGTCAGGTTTAATATGAAAGATGTAAAACTTGTGAGTACACTTTTATGAGGGAACTTTAAACTAAGCAAGGAATATTTTCCTAAAACATAGGAAGAGATCAATTACATGACCAAATTTCCATATGTTTTTAGTTAGAAGTTTAATAAATGCTATGGTGTGAACTAGACTAGTTATTTCTCATGTAGTGGGAGTTGTTAGTAGGTTTATGAACAATCTAGGAAAATAAAATTGGGATGCAGTCAAGTGGATTCTTAGATACTTGAAAGGGACCATTGATAGACATTTATACTACGAAGGGTTAGATGTTACCTTACAAGGATATGTTGATGTAGACATGGTTGGAGATTTAGATGGCAGGATCACCATAGATTATGTGTTCACTACTGGTGACACAATAGTTAGTTGAATTCAAAATTATAGAAGATAGTTATTTTGTCAACTACAAAGATAGAATATGTTGTAGCTACAAAAGCTAGTAAGGAGAAGATATGGATGCAATGGTTCATAGAAGAGTTGAGGCATAAGCAGTAATATTACAAGTTGTCTAGTGATATCTAGAGTGCAATTCATTTAGCAAAGAACTCAACATTCCAATCAAGAACCAAATATATACAACTCTGATATCACTTCATTCATTTAGTTTTGGAGGATGGTCAACTAAAGTTGGAAAAGATTTATATGAGTCATAATCTTGTAGATATGATAATAAAGGCAGTAACTAAAGATAAGTTGGAGAGTTGTTTATATTTAATAGGTGTTAAATAATAATAAAGAAGATGAGAAACATGTTAGGTTCAAATTTTAAAGGAAAGTCCAAGTAAGAGTTGTAGCAGTGGAGTTACAATAATTAGTCTCTAAGTGGGAAATTGTTGGATGGTAAATCTTGATCTTATTTTAATGCCTAGTTCCTGATAAGGAGGTGTGGGAGGGGAACTCCTGCCCACTTTGGTTGCCATGGGGGTATAGAGGGGGTGATGAACTATTTTGGATCCCCCCTAGTAGGGGTTTAGGGGCAACGCCCTCAAAGCAAAATTTTATGAAAATGCATTATAAAATATTTTAATTTCATAGTTCATTTGGACCATTTATTATTAGGTTTTATATCTAATGGTAGAAATTAAGTTAGTGCATTTTTGCCCTAATTTATAACCCTCCTTTGATATGAGGGAATTGTAATCAGGAGGAATGGTGTGAGAGTGAAGAGGATATTGTAGTGAATGTATTATAGGTTTTTTCCTTCATTTGTTGGATTGAATAATAAGAAGGACTAATAGTTTTTATGTGGACATAGCCCATATTGGGTGAACCATGTTAAATCTATGTCTCTATTCTATTATGTTTTCTAAATTTCAATTCTATCTTTATTTCATTATTATTTCTCTACATTCTATATTCCTAACAATAATTGAGGGGTAAGTTCCAAAGTAATACCTTTGTATTTTAATGTGACATGATCCATCAAGTAATTATCCACCATAAACTTTAGTTTATCATCATATAGGATGTAGACTGACATATTTATCAATTTGAAAACCCAATAATAATTTGATAAAAAAGTATGAAATATTTATTCTAGTTGTTGTAACCTAAAGTATAACTATAAAGCATATAAAAATCCTACCATTTACTTGATATTGGTGGCTTATTAGGCACCTAATGGGTGACAAAGACAATTTGCATGTCTAGTGGATTTTTTATATTTTCTTGCTTAGCTACGATTGATTTCCTTTTCTTTTTTTTTTGCCTAGAGTTATCCAAGGACCCTTTTATTGGAATTGTTTCAATGTGATTCATTCTATGACTACAATGCTTTGATGACAATGGTTATAATAACTTATTTCATTTCTACATTAGTCCTTAACAATGACAATGACTTACTAAGCTTAAGTGTTTTTTTTGTATGACTAAATGACAAGGATATCATTAATTGATTATTAGTTATGACTTAAAATAATCCAAAAATCAGAATTTTTGGTTGATAAATATCTCAATAGCATAGAAATAACACAGTAACAATGAATTCTCTGAGAAGAGATGTAGTATTACTCAAGATTGCAATACAAATATATGCTTATCTCTAGGAAGAGATGTCTATCTTCACATTTCGGGTTACCTCTTCATTTATACACATTTTGAAAGCATGGGGAGGATGTGGAAGGTCACCAATATTGAGGGAGATTAATTGGTTTGACTTCCAATATTTAAAACAATACATAATTCGAGGAATTACTATTTTTAGAAACTTACTATTTTTAGACTGCACTACTAAAATTGAAATTTGGTGCACTTCCATTGGGTTTTCAAGGGTTAAAATTCATATAGAATATATATATGTAATTTCACGATGTTCTCCTCATTCTTAGCTTCTCAAATTCAAATGGTGAGTCAATTAGAGCTACGGTGTAAAAGTTATGGCTCCTAGAAGTTCTGTCATCAATTGGGGTGGAATTGTCACCCAAACTGTCACCCAAATTGTCACCTAAATTGTTGCCTGGATCATAAAAACACATGAGTGGTATTAAAAAATATAAAATTACTTATGTAGAAAGTGAATACATAAGTATTCAATCACAACATGTATTCACTTACTAGAAAATGTTCATACTATTAGTCAGTAGGAAATTACATTTGATTGGGTTAACATATAAGTATTAGATCACAACATGTAGTCACCTATTGGTTAATACATATATTATTCACTGATAGGATAAAAAATAAGTATATGATTTCTCTTAAGTACACTACTTGATAAAATGTATCAGATAAAAAAATACATTCATCCAGTAGGTGAATACATTATGTTGTCTGATACATTCAAGGTGTGTAGCATAATTAAATGAAATCATATGTAAGTAATTATTAGTTGATTGATGATTAAAAAACCTAATTTTAATGGTATAATTTAAATTAAATCACATATTAATCTGCCGTCTCACACAAAGATACTGTAAATGTGAATAACAAGTTATTAGGTAAAAATTTGACATATTATCATGAACTATATCCTTTATTATGAAGAGAATATAATCAATGGGAAGAGGGAAGGTGAAGAATAAGTAGGTGAGTGAAGTGCCCAATCAGTGCAAAAAATGAATGATAAAAGTGTTTAGAAAAGGAAAAGAGGGCTACCTACAATCATAGATGAAGAAGATGGTAGGGAACTCATTCATAGTTATGAAGAACTAAAGGATCTATCATGTAGGGACAATTTATATGAATTTTGTATGATGATTATGGATGCCAATGAAAATGAAAACTATGTATATGGAAAGACAAAGGTAGAGGGTGTCACCATTATAGTGTCATTGATGAAGCTACAAAAATACTCAATAAAAAGGATAATTTATGCATAAATTTAAAGAGGGATAATAAAGTTTAATTCACTTTGGTACTTTATGAGGTGTTTCATACCAAGGTAGAAGTAGAGGTAATAATACCAACTCAAGGATATTTTAGTGGAAAGTTATGCTCACCATGGTATGAGACTATTGTTGATATGGTAATAATATATATTTTTAAAACAAACATCTTGATGTATTTTATACAAATATTATTCTAGTACTAGATATTATTAAAAAACCATAATAAAGTAAATTATGTATGATACTTTTCCTAGAACATAAAACATTATGAGGGAATGAAAAAAAGGTACTTGTGAAGAGATAATACACCTTTGTGTCATGCATAATTTATTAAATCATGAAAAATGAAAAATGAAAAATGAAAAATGAAAAATGAAAAATGAAAAATGAAAAATGAAAAATGAAAAATGAAAAATGAAAAATGAAAAATGAAAAATGAAAAATGAGGGAAGGGTTAAATCAAAATATTGAAGTAGAAATTAACATATTGAGTAATATTATGGTGAATAAAGAGTTAGAAAAATCAAAAAACATTATTTGTTAGGAAATGTATAGAAGAAAAATACACTATGATAGGAAACATGTGAGAAAAAAATTGAATTGGAAGAAAATACTGTTAAATTGTAAGCACAAGTAAAATTATAGGGATAATAAAATTATTATCTAAAAAATTATCTAGGACAAAAGGAAATTCATGTAAAAAATAAGGAAGCTAAACTAGATAATACATAGGCTGAGATGCAAAAAAAAATAATTGAGTTGGAGGAAAGTGCAAATTTTATGGATAATGATATTGTATATAGGTAAATGTGCAGAAAAAAGTATTATGTACTAGAAAAAATATTTTTAGACTTGGAATTAAATATTATTAACTCAATGGCATGTGGGGATGAATTGCTTACATAAAAATACCAAAAGATAGATGGATTGGAAGGATCTATTATAGAAAATAACAAAAAGATAGAAGAGTTGGAATGACAAATCTAAGAAAGATAAGTAGTGATAACCTAGATGTTTAACACTTTATAGGATTCAACCATTGATATTGAAAAATATGATTTTCAAGTGAAACACTTAAGTACAACAACTGATGATTTAAATTCAAAATAAATAGATGTGCCAAAATTTTTAATAAAAATGGAAGTATTGGAAAATATTATAGTGTGAATGAAATGGGGGATGCACACTATAGTGAAGCAAGACATTATGGAATTTGATGTCAATAAAGTAAAAAATTAGGGGCATCATTCACACACTAATGAGGGATATTTAGATATATTAATGTTATGTTGATTGTAATGCTTTGTAAAGGACATAATCCTATTTTTGATATGATTAATTTTAAGATTGAGTTAGTTCTATTAAATCACGATTGACAAAAATATGGTATTATAAATATTTTATTTTTTAGAAATGTGTATATACATATATATTCTCTAGATGCTGGTCATGATCATTGTCACAATGTTGATTTATGGTTACTTAATTATTTAGTAATGAGATGATGCACTCTATTTTTTATAATAATAGCATAATACTCTATTTGTGATCTACATAGAGTTAAGTTGTTTGAAATTATAATAAAATTATGTTTGAAAAAAATTATCTATTTTTGTAATGTAAAAAAACATACTTACATAATCGATATCAACAAACTTATTCACATAATCAATAATAACTAAAAATTAAAACAAACTTATTACTACTAGAAGTCAACAAATCTTCAAGATAGAGTATTATATTTAATAAAAATAATATTTCAAGATTACTTTACATAAATTATTATAAAAAATTAAATACCTTAACAAGGAAATATGTCAACTAAGTGGATTATGATCTAATTATTTTTTCAAAAATTAAAAAAAGAAGTGAGGAACAACATGAGCAGGGGAACATTGAGTGACATAAAATTTGAAAAAGGTATTGGGAAATAAATATTAGTTGAATAATAAGATGAATGGATCCATATGATACTGATGGAACAAAGGCATTTAGGGAAAACAATGAATTAGAATAGTAGATCTTAAATCAGGGGATTCATGAGCTTTAGGGGAAAAGATCGAGAAAGACTACAGATCTTGGGTAGAAAGGCTAGTTGGTAAGTCAAACTCTAATTCTTCATACCAAGAGATTTAAGAGATTAATCCATTAGTTCATAAGGAAAATTCTCACTTAATCATTTTTGATATTGGTTTTTGAGAGAGATAATTTTAGGTTGGAAAATACCTTGATTGGAAATTTCATGGGAAACCGCCTGAACATAGACGTTTTTAGAGAATGGTAAAAAAGAAAATGGAAGATAAAAGATCACATGGAAATTGAGACCATGGATATTTGTTTTTCATTTATTTCATTATTAATCCATGAATATTGTGTAATAAATATTTTTGGGGTCTTAGTTTCTAGGGAAAACAAATATGGTCCTTAAAAAGTGGAGACCTAGTTTTGACCCACATAGGGAATCCTTCAAAGTCACCCATATTTGGGTCAAATTTCTAGGATTTCCTCTAGAGTTTTGGGAATATTAAATCCTAATAGGAATATAAATAAATATAAGACAATGGTTAGCTATTGACATAATTACCAAATCAAGGAGAAGATTAGTCTACGTTATATTCTATGTCAATGTTTCAAATGACATTGCTCTTCCAAAAATTATAAATCTAAAATCTAAGTTTGTATTTTGGACCTAAGAGATAGAATACAAGAAATAAAGGTAGATATGTAATAAGTGTAATAAGTTAGGTCATTTACTAAGTATCTTCCCAAACAATAATAAAGTGAAACAAGTATGGAATAGGAAATATGAAGTAGTCATTCCCCATTCTTGTGGGGAGGGAAAGGACTCAAAAGTGCATAATAAAGAAATAATGGAGTCTAGACAAGAATTTAAGGAATACATAAATAAATAATAATTCATGGGAGATCCTAAATTTATCTCCCTTACCACTCCAATCTATGATTTTATCCTAGAAACAAAGTTGATCCTCTGCAACCTAGAAGAGTAAAATCCAAAGGTAAATGCAAACATAGAAAGAAAAAAATTGAAGGAAATAGTTTTAAAAGGGATAAATATCATAGAAGAGGAAAGGATGAGGTAGGATAAATAGTCTCAAAGGAGGGATAAATCATTATAGATAGGGAAATAGTTCCTTACATGGCTAAAACCCAGGAAACAAATCTTTAATTTCATAACAACATTTTAGTTGTAGAAACACAAGAAGTTCCAAGATGAAAGATGATGTGGGGGATGACAAAAAAACTTGTATAATTCTAAATCAAATAAACAACTAAAGAGGTGGAAAATAGAACCTATAACATATTAGAGGTAAGTAGGTTCACTTCAAAATTAAAAAAATGAAAATTATCCTTGGAAAGAAAAAGAAAAGTAGCCTTAATAAGTATATGAGGGCTAAGGAGTTTAAACAAAACCTATTAGGAGGACTGAGGGATAGGAAAAAAAATCAAAGAAAAGGAAGAGGTAGTTTGGATGATCAGTTGGATACTGATTATGAATCTCGGTTGTTGTTTCTTTGTTGATGGTTGATTATTAGTATGCTAGCTTTTAGATTACATTTTCCCTTGTTTCAATTTGGTCTATTTTTGGGTAGATATATATTTTGATTATTTTATTCTGAGTTATAACACTTTATCTACATGTGTTATACCAAGTTTTTAGGCCCTATGAAAACCCTAAATTTATCCTTGTCAAAAAATAAGGAAATATGAAAGAATATGGGCTCCATTTATTACAAAAAAAAATTCAAAATAGAAAATTATGTATGAATTCATTTGGTAATAAATAATTTCATTGCAACTCTAAATGGGAAGCACTAGTCCTCATTCCTAGTCCATAATGACTATAGGATGGGTCCCATTAGTGCACATCCCAAAAAAAGTACACAATAACATGAGAATGTATACTCTTAGAAAGATATCAAAATATAATTATTGGTTCCACAAACCACTTTATAGGAGGGTGGGTATGATCAATGGAACCTAAATCTATAATAAATCTATTAGGGAACATTGGACACATACATAAAAATACCCCCTTCAAATTTTCATAACCTTTCAAAGTAAAATCTAGTGAGTTAATATGATTAACAATAATTAGTGGCACATAATTCATAGCAATAAGTTCATAGGTAATCATGAAGCTTTCATTTGAATAGGGTATTTTCACAAAAAATTACTACAAATCATGTGTTATTTAAGGTGGTTAAAAACTTTATTTGTTAAAAGGTGAATATTGTGATGACATAATCAATGAGGTTATAAGACTCAAAGGTATGACTGTAGTGCATTATGCATTTTGTATTATGTATAAGTAATTGTTATAGACCAAATTTTCACCCTTAGAAGGTAGTTCAAGCCTTCCAAATTTGAGATAACATGGAGACAATCCTAGGCTGTGGGTGACCTTTAGGTGGATTGAATCTCTAGGTTATAGGGATAGCTCCCTTTTATGTATCATTGATGATCATTCACTAATATACCAACTTATTAGGAAAATAAATATAAATCTAATCTAATGGAGGTGATGCACCAAATATAATTGACCATTACCAACCAATTTCATGTGCACATCAACTATGAGACTAACCTAAACAAATAATACTCCTAATCTACCTCTCTACATCAACAATTCATTATGAAGGTTTTGAAATATGTTTAGGATAGGAGGACTAATCAAGATGTCATAAAATGACACTAATGAGTAGACAACTCACTCAACCTTCACATTCACTTTGAAACTTCATAAGACCTACAAAAAGGCTTTCAAACTACCTATGAGTGCTAGAAAAAGATGACATGCCAAGGCAAGATAAGAAAAACACTTGACAAGATAAACTAGTAATACACACACACTAAAACCAATAAAAAGAGGAGGTAAAACTAGTAGTTCTCATAGATCAAAGGCTTTCAAATGGGCAGGGCTTTTCCATACCAAGTTGGAGGATACATACATAACATATCAAGACTGAATTTATAGAGAAAAGATACTAGAAGAGAGAAAGGTGCATAAAAGTGAGCCATGAAAAGTGTCAATAAGAGTTAAAATAAAGAAATGAGTTTGAATAATATTTTTATTAGGTCCCCAAATACATGTCTTTATTGAATATGTTTTCCTCTTCCAAATGGCCTAGAAGTTTGTCTATTATCTTGACACCTTATCTTTTTCTTTAAAACTACCCCTTATCTTAACTTGTGAGGTGAAAAGTAGTATTATTAATCATCAATACATGTTGATTTGATATTTTTATATTTTTTGACACCTTTCATTAGTTTAAGAATCTTCTACACTAATGTAACAATGATGATTACACCTCTTAGGTGTCTTGAAACCTAACTTGTCTTACTATGCCTATCTTGTCCAAATGGATCAAATATAGATTTTGTATTCATGCATATAATTATTTTTCATGGATGTAATATATTAGTCATATTAGGCATGAAATAACTCATTTTTATCCATCAAACACTCACCAATGCTTCATCTTGCACCTTAAGCTTCTATTTTCTCCCAATTCCTTGTAACCCTAAAAACACACAAAGATCCTTGTGTGGAATAATGTATGGATGATATTGAGAAAATATGAATAATTTTGAGTACCTAGTATCTTCTTACATCTCTATGCCAAATTTCATGACCCAAATCTGAGTGTAAGTATATTTATTCACATGATCTCTATCTCTCTCTTTAATTATACCTCAATTAGGTCTTTAGGCCTAAAAACTACTTTTTGGCTCAAGTATTCCCCATTTATGTGAAAATAAATAAATGTATTTTATTAAATTTTACCACCTTATGGCTATGTTCCATGTCAAATTTTGGGTTTTAAAACCTTGTGTAGATAGGTAAACCATGAAATGGCTAAAAAACATAGTCTTCACAAAGCCTTCTTCATACGACCTTCAATAATTAGACCTATAAAAACACATATATGGTGGAATGTATGTATTTTTGGAATGTTTGAGATGGGAAACACCTAAATCCACCTTATCTAATAGTTTTCATTACTTTAGGATCTCTTGTACCCTATTTTAAGCCTAAATCTTTACAAAATCATAGCATTTAATGAGTCAGTATAGTTTTAGGTATAATAAAATGTCATGGTGAGGACCTACCTAGAGGAACTTGTGAGTGCTTTATCATCTTAACGATGATTCATAAAGTACATGCCATTGATGGAAGAATTAATGCCCAAAGTTTATAGTGTATATACCCATATATATCCCATATATGTATATTTCCACCATGCATCTTCTCCTAGCATATATGAGTAAAAGTTTGTGCCTCTCGGGTGGCTGAGTATGCATTATGTGAGGTCAAGAGAGAGATGAGTTTACAAAAATGAGTAAAAATGATTATTTTTGGTTTTGGATACCTTAGGGAGGTCATTTTAAACTATTTTAACCTATCTCAATTATCTTTCCTATTATTTATCTCCAAAAACCTACTGTGACTACCATTAGCTCATACCTAGGGTTCTCTAGAAAAATAAGGCAAAAGACCCTAGTGACTATTTTTGAACTATTTTCTCTTTGTTAAAGGGATAAAAAATTCATATAATGATTCATTAAATTCATATAAACCTTATTATGTCCATTTTAGGTCCCATATTACCTTCAACATACCAATCTCATCACAATCTAACCCATAGGCCTGTGTGTTTTATCACTTGAACGTATTATGCCTAAAGGTCCATTTAGGCTTTCAATACATTAGATCAACTTATTATTCAATGGAGATAATTTAAATGATAAAAATAAATATTTAGGGTTCCTTTATTCCTTCATGACCTCTTTTTCATTCAAAAAATAACTTATCCTCATCTTGGCTTAGAATGACCTGCATGTTATAGTTGGATTGTGTGACTACAAATTGAGATGGATTATATTTTATTACTTTCCTAATTAATTCAAGACCTTCTTAGTATTCATGTATTATATGTATCTATTTTACCCATCTAAACCCATCCCCAATGTGAACATTGTAATTTTCCATCTTCAATCTTGAAAACTAACTCAGAGTGTCCAAACAGGCCTATATATATCCATTGGGTGTCTTGATTATACTTTGAAGGTATACCCTCACTTTATGAACTTTGGTAATTTGGATATCCTTGAAAAATATTGAGATATATTAAAACTCATTTTATTCTCTCTATCTACCAATTCACATCTTTTCTCTAATGCATATATTGTATCTTCTTTCTCAATGCTCTCACATAGGCCTGACTATACGTGGCTCAGATTTCCTATAAGTGGTAGTATTTGGGATTTTGACTGCATAATTGGGATGAAAACCCTTCAAAAAGGTTATTGACATTTTTTTTACTAAGTTTCATTATTCCATGTAATGACTATACTAGTCTAAGACAAAGATAAATCATTACCTTAATTTTTGTTAATAAGACTTTAGAAAGTTTCTAATAAGACCTCATAAGGCATGACAAAGCTTTAAACATGATAATAAGACATGAAAAGAAATATTTTTGTTACAAGGGTTGAAATTTTGACCTTGGCATCAAAAATAGTCAACAAATTAGTGATTCACAGGGGTAACATGCCTGCAATGCTTACTAGACCAACAACCTTATCCTTCTAGTGGAAAATAGAGTCACTTTCAATCAAAATCAGACCTGAATAAACCTTGAACAAGACAAAACAAACTAAATTGACCTCCAAAGATAAATAAAACAAGAATAATACACAAATCAAAATAAATAAGACAACACATGTGTGCTAACTAAACACTTAAAAAAATAAGACACAACATAAAAAACTAATATATACAACTGACATGAACATATCTTCTTCCTTCTAGATCAAAGAGGAATTTTGTGAGATATTTTACTCCATGATATGAAGAATAATATGAGGTAATATACCTCTTGGACCTTGGTCTTGTTGGCTTCACCATCTTATTGATTTCCAATCTTCTTGGCATGATTTCAAGTGAAGTAACAATAACAAACTGGTCACCTATTAATAAATATTCACCTTATAGTTAAAGATACTTCTCATGATGCTTCTTGATGTTTGAACCTACCTCAAACATGACCATCTCTTGGATTATAGGAGAGACACCACCCTTCACTTATAGGGACTCCATAAAATGATGTATTTAATATTGAATGGTCTCTTGGGGATCCCAACATTAGTTTTAAAGTAAGAGAGCAGCCTCAACAACATCCTCAATCTATCCAATAGGAAGTATAGGACCTTGAAGAGCCTCAAATTCATTGAAAATCTGTAGGTTCTATTGCCATAAGTACTCATCATTATTTTGACATCCCTCTTGAAGAGGTACAACATGAAGCACATCCTCAAAAAGTTCTGATGCCATTGGATCTTCCTTTGGTTTCTATTGCTTGATGCATATTTGATCATGCTCATGGAAATCAAAATAAATTTTTGCCACCTTTAATGAATCTTTAAAATATTATTCTTATACTGTAACAAATTGTACTCTTTCCTCAAACTCACATTCTTGTTCATTTTTGAAAATTGATTTGCCCTTTTCCTTCCTAAGAGGGGTACCAATGACAATCTCCTCATCAAGTTCACTTAAATTATATTCATTAGCTAAAACTACAACTTGATCTAATTCATTTTCCTCCCATAGGATAAGTTCCTCCTCAAGAAGAGGGATGGTGGGAGGGTGATGAATATGATCATGAGTTGGCTTGAGAATTGAGGGAGAATTATTAAAATTTTAGGTCTTAGGGATGGAATATTCTTGTAAGAATTATTGAAGAGAGAGAAAATTTAGTTGTTCTATGAGTGCCTCATTATTCTCAACAACCACTTCATTATTCTCTTGAATTCCTTCTTAAGGTTTCTTAACATCTATAACCTGATTTTAAAACTTATCAACTAGGACTTCCTTCTTGTTTTGTATGTCTTCTTGAGTATACCTCCAAGATAGAAAAGATTTAGGTTATTGAGGAGGGGGAAATGGGACTTGAAATGGCATAAGGTAATATTTGGTTTTAATTTCTAAATCTATGTTTGATTCAAGATCCATGACTTTTAATTCCAAGGCTCCAGTTTACTTGTCTACACTCTCTTGGAATAGCTCTTCTTGAGAATGGTTAATGACTTCATAATGATATAGAGCATAAGAAGACTATTAAGGAATATAAGAGGGCTCATTAGGAATAAAAGAGGGATCTTGAAACACTTGATCTAATTCACTTTGATATCCTTCCCAAATCTCCATCTTTTCCAATACAAATTTACACAACTCATTCCTCTCTAACAGATCATTAGATGCATCTTGAAATAGTCTAATCACTTACTCATATTGATAAGTTGAACAAACCCTTATTGAATATGCTAATATATTATTCTCCATATCATCCATTCAATCTTGAGGACAAGGTTGTTTATATGCATCATCATATCCACATGGGGGAAGAATAGTTTGATCATAGGACTGATATAGCTCATAATGAGGATAAGAGTGACACTCTTGATAGTAAGGAAGGTAAAAATCTTGATAAGGCTACTGAGGTATACAATTGGAGTCATAGTGAGCCTAATAAGGAGTACTATAAGATTGATATAAATCATCATATTTATAATATGACTCATTATAGGTGTAATAAGGATCATGGTGAAGATGCATTAGATTGAATGTAATTTATATTTACTTCAAAATCATCCATAAAAACCTTATCAAGATAGTGAATTAAAAACACAACTTACTTTGAATAAGTGCCTAGGCTGCTAGAACCAACTGATTGAGCTCAGAGTCACCATTGATGTTTTTAATGCCTCAAAAGGCTGATATGTAAAAGGAAAACACTAATAATCCTTCAATCATTTTGGAACTTAGTCCCACTAGGTGTGCCATAATTATTGTGGTCCAAATTTTCACCCTTGGAAGGTAGTTCAAGCCTTCTAAATTTGGGGTAACATGGAGAAAATCTAAGGTTGTGGTTGACCTTTAGGTGGATTAAATCTCTAGGTTATAGGGGTAAGTCCAATTAATGTATCACTTAGGATAATTCACTAATCTAACAAATT
Organism: Torreya grandis; assembly: GCA_037957365.1. Lineage (NCBI taxonomy): Eukaryota > Viridiplantae > Streptophyta > Pinopsida > Cupressales > Taxaceae > Torreya > Torreya grandis. Next base: position 1,740,921 of record JARHVA010002871.1, read on the forward strand.
GTTATGAAAATAAAGATAAACCTACTCTAATGGAGGTGATTTGCCAAATATAACTAATCACTACTAGCCAGCTACATGTGGACATCAACCATGAGACTAACTTGAACAAAAACTACTCCTAATCTATCTATCTACATTAAAATTTCATTATGGAGGTTGTGAAAAATGTTTGGGATAAGAGGACCAATAAAGAGGTTATATAATGACAATAATGAGTAGAAAACTCACTCAACCTATACACTTCACTTAGACACTTCACAAAACTTGCAAAAAAGCATTCAAACTACAAATGAGTGCTAGAAAAGGATAATATGCCAAGGAAAGATAAGAAAAACAATTGAAAAGATTAATTAGTCATAAACACACACTAAAACTAGTCAAAGTAGGTAAAACTAGTAGTTTTTCATAGATCAAAGGCTTGATAAATGGTGGGGCTTTGCCATACCTAGGTGGAGGATACACACATAGCCTATCAAGGCTAAATTTATAGAGAAAAGAGACTAGAAGAGAGAGAGGGGCATAAAAGTGAGCCATGATAAGTGTCAAGAAGAGTTAAAATCAATAAAGGAGGTTGAATAATAGTTATGTCAAGTCCCCAAAAACATGTGTTTCTTTCTTGAAGATGATTTCTTCTTCCAAATGGCATAGGAGTTTATCTATTAGCTTAACACCTTGTCTTCTTAAAAATTACCCCTTCTCTTAGATTGTGAGATGATAAGTGGTATTATTCATGATTGACATGTTGATTGTAATATTATATGATACTTTTCATCAATTTAGGAATCTTCTACACTAATGTAACAATTATGATTATACCTCTTAGGTTTCTTGAAGCCTAATTTATCTTATTATGCCTATCTTGTCCAAAAGGATCAAATATTGAATTTATTTTCATGACTAAAATTATTATCCATGGATGGAATCTCTCAATCATATTAGACTTGAAACAACTCATTTAGATCCATCAAACACTCACTAATGCTTCATCTTGCACCTTAAGCTTGCATCTTCTCCCAATTCCTTATAACCCTAAAAACACACAAAGCTCCTTGTATGGAATAATATATGGATTATATTTATAAACTATGTAGATTTTTGAGTACTTAGTATCCCATTACATATACATGAGGAATTTCATGACCCAATTTTGAGTGGAAGTACATTTATTCACATGATCTCTCTCTAATTAGGTCTCAATTAAGGCCTAGAAATTGAGTTTTGGCTCAAATATTCTCCCACACATGTGAAAATTAGGAAAAATGTGTGATTAACTTTTACCACCTTGTTAACATTATCAATGTCAAATTTGGGTTTCTAAAATCTTGTGTAGATAGGTAAACCATGAAATGGACAAAAAACCTAGTCTTCACAAGCCTTCTTCATATTGCCTTCAATAATTAGACCTATAGGATCACTTATAGGGTTTAATGTACATATTTTTGGAATTTTAGAGATATGAAACACCTAAATCCACCTTTTCTAATAGTTTTCATCATTATAGGATCTTCTTTACCCTATTTTGAGCCCAAATCTTTGTAAAACCATTGCTTTTAATGAGTATGTATAGTTACCGGTATAATCAATTATCATGGTGAGGACATACCTAGAGTGAATAATTATTTATAGGATGTTTTATGAGAAATAAAAATCATTTAAATTTCTTAAGATATCAAATCTCTCCATCAGTTTAATAGTAGTCTTTTTGGTAGCCTACGATTGCTTTATCATCTTAATGATGATTCATAAACTACAAGCCATGGATGGAAGAATTAATTCCACTAGTTTATAATATATATATACAAATATATCTCCAATTAACATCTATTTACACCATGAATCTTCTCCTAGGAGATCTGAGCAAAAGTTTGTGCCTCTCAGGTGGTTGAGTATGCATTATGTGAGGTCAAGAGAAATGAGTTTGAAAAAAGGAGTCACAATTCTTAGTTTTGGTTTTGGATATATTATGGATGTATTTTAAATTTTATTGACCTATCCCAATTATATTTCCTATAATTTATCTTTAAAAACCTACTGTGACTACAATTAGCTCATAATTAGGGTTTTCTTGCAAAACAAGGCAAGATACCTTAGTGACTATGTTTGAGCTATTTTCTCTTTGTTAAAAGGGTCAAAACTTAATATAATTATTAATTAAAGTACTATACACAATATTATGTCCCTTTTATGTCCCATATTACCTTGAATAGACCATTTTCATCAAAATCTAACACATATGCTTACGTGTTTGATCACCTAAACCTATTAGGCCTAAACAGTCTGTTTAGGCTTTCACTAAATTAGATCATCTTGTTATTAAGTAGGGATAATTTTGAGGCTCACAATAAATAGGTAGGATTCCTTTATTCCTTCATGACTTCTTTTTCCTTCAACATAAAACTTATCTTCATCTTGGCTTTGACTGACTTGTATGTTATAGTTGTAGTGTGTGACTACAAATTGAGATGGATTTTCTTATATCACTTCCATAACTACTTCAAGACCTTATTAGTATTTATGGATATTATGTATCTATATTAACCATCTAAATCCATCCCCCATTTACACATTGCAATTCTCCATCTTTAAGCTTGAAAATTAATGTGGAGTGTCCAAACATGCCTGTACATAGCCATTGGGTGTTTTGACTATACTTTGAAGGTATAGCCTCACTTCATGAAATTTGGAAATTTTGAGATCCTTGAAAAATATTGATATATATTCAAACTCTTTTTATTATTTGTATCTACCAATTCACATCTTTTCTCCAATGCATATCTTACATATTCTTTCCAAATGCTTTCACATAGGCCTGACTATAGTTGACTTAAATTTCATATAGGTGGAAGTATTTGGTATTTTTAACTCATACTTGGGGTGTAACCTATTAAAAAAGGTTATTTACACTTTTTGACTAAGCTTCATTACACCATGAAATGACTATACTAATCTAAGACAAAGATAAAACATTACCTTAATCTTGTCAAATTAACCTTAATTTTTTCTAATAAGACTTTATAAATATCCTAAGAAGACTTTATAAGGCATGAAAAAGCTTTAAACAAGGCTAATAAGACATGAAAAGTAAGATTTTTGTTATAGGGGTTAAAAATTTAACCTTGGGGTAAAAAATGGTCAACAATTACTAATTTAGTAATGATGATGTATCATAACATTTCATTGTAAGACACCAAAAAAATGTGTGATTTTCATCAATGGTAGTGAAAAAGTGGATTTTTTTTCCCCCAATATAAATTTTTGTATCTCACCTTATAATAGAGCTAACAATTAAAAAATATCAACAAAACTTGCACCAATAAATCATTCACATAACATTAAATAATTCACTGATATGAATATTACATATTTCTCAATCATAAATTAGGAATTATGAAATACAAAATGAAAAATATCATAAAATAAACACAATATTATAACATCAATTATTTTAGTTGGTATCAATAAACCTTGTTTTATGTAAATCACCTTGTGCAGATGCAAATTACAACCTTGATAAATTTTTGACCTATACCAATAATGTCTTTGTGACTCTAAAAAATCATTACCTAAAAAAATGTTTGTCTAGTGAAAACATCTTCTAAACACTGTAAAAACTTCTATGTGATATAGAATGCTCAATAAGTCTTGTTTAGATAAACCACATAATTATTTGTAATAAATACGAACATACACGCACAATTTGATGGTAAAATTAATTGGATTTTAGGTTGGGATCATAATCTCCTCTAAAAAAATGATTTCCTACCTATCAAGTTTGAAAAAAAACCTACTCTCTCTAATGGGGAAACATCTAAACTAGATCCAATGTAATAGCCTTGCTTGATTACTCCAATATTATTATATGATTTGTCATCAAATTATTCCAAATCAATCAAATTAAATAAATATTTGATATCACAATATGAAGGATGGTGTAGCATAATCTTTCTCTCTTCATCTGAATAAACCATATGCACTAACAATATTTTGTGCATACTCTTCATCCATGAATCATTCGTACCAATGATGTAAAGATTAGGATCATCATCAGAATAGTCCAATTATGTCAATTCAAGGTTTAAGGTGTGAGACTCATGAGTATGAAAATAAATATATCTTGTGAGACATATTAATCATCTTTAAGAAGAGAAACATTATGAAATGCTGGTATAAACCCATTGACATAACAGTTGATGGGATGAGCATAAATATTATACAACACGGGCTTCTTATTTTCTTTAATTTTTTAATCATTCCATGAGGAAGTTGAAATGTTATTGTCAAAGGAACCTTTATGGTCTAATGATGATATTTTTGAATTATTTCATCATTAAAAATATATATAAAGAGTAACACCATCTTCAATCTCATTAATATCCATAAATGATAGAAATTTGACTGTTACATATTTCTTTTACTTTTGATAAAACTTCCAAAAAATAACATCATATGGAATATCAATACTTTCAACTCTAACATAATTACTGACTTAATATTGTACACCAAATTGAATAACTTCCTCAAAAACTTCTAAATTATTATCCATGACTAATCACAAAGATTATGGAAGCATTACATTCAGGATTAGGTTAAAAATATAATCATTGTTTCATTTGTTTTCCAAACGAAAATAATAATAAAATAGAATATAAAACTAAACAATAATACCTCAATAAGAAATAATATTAGATTGATTTATTTCAAAGATTTAAATAAATATTTAGAAACTCATATCAAACAAAAATGGTCAGAAATGAATGCCAAGTCTCTTAAAATATTCATTAGGGTTTTGATTAAAAAATGAAAAATAAAATGCATTAGAAAAATAAATGAGTAGGGATAAATACCTGGAATACAAATAACATTAATTGATATCTTACTTCAAAAATATAAATTACACTAAAAATTAAAAAAAAAAAAAAAATCTGGGTATTTTCAAAATTGTTTTTTCCATTAAAAATAAAAATGAGAAAAATGGCACAACATACCTAGGCTTTCCTATTATGATTTTACAAATTTGCATTGGATCTAATATTTTGGTGTGCATCTTTATGGGTAGGATTTTTATAAATTTTGGTTTTGTTTTGTTTATATTTTTGTTGGTTTTATTTTTATTTATATTATTTGAAAAAAAAGAGTTATTTTTAAAAAAAATGTTTGGCTTATCGTTGAAACTCACATCTTAAAATTTAATGCTTGAGCTAGGATGTGGTTGTCAAAAATATTTTTTGAATGAGAATTATTATTGAAACTCACCAAAATAAATGTTAAATTTACAACCAAAAAAAAAATGTATTTAATTTTTTGAATAGGAGAAGTTTTGGAGTGGTTAATTTCTTATGTTTGTTTTGCTTAGTAGTCCTAGGTTGAGATAGTTTAATTTTAGGTTCTTTGAGGCGTGGGGCCTTCAGATCATCCATAAAATTGTTAAAGTAAAATTTGAAAATTATTGCTTGATCAACAACTTCAATGAAGAGGATATCTACATTGGGAAGGGTATTCTAAATATACCTTTAAGTGGGAATAGGTGCAATAATAAGGCGATTGACATTCACTTTCCCCATGACCAATTTTTGAGTAGTGATATTAAGGTGAAATTACTTTAAGAGAGTCATCCATTTATAAATTTTATCACTAGGAAAGAAGTCATTGGATAATAAATAATGAAGAGGGTGTAAATGGACTATGATGTAGGTTGTTAGATAAAGGATATAATGTTGAATATTTTCAAAAATAAAGCATATAACAAGAAATTTAAACTCAACCTTGGTGTAGTATATCTAATATTTTATAAATGCACAAATAATATAATATATAACATATTATTTTCTAGTTTCATCTTGTTGCACAAGTATGACATTGACTGATATGGGGGTGGGGGATGTATAGAATATTAAATTATATTCATTAAATGATGGTCATAATGTAGGAGGTTTGAGTAAATATTTTTTCATATTGTCAAAGTCATTTTTGCAAGCATCACTCAAATCAATATTAATACCTTTCTTGAGGAGGGAAGTTTAATAGGCTAATTTAGGGGTAAATATTTGAAATTACACAATCTTCCCAAGTAAATTATGGATTCGAGTGATAACAATTGGTCTATGAATTTCACTTATTGCATTGATATTGTAAGGATCAATGCTAATTTCTCATCTAGAGACCAAGAACCCTAGTTTTTTTCCAAAGGTAACACTAAAGACACACTTTTTGAGATTGAATTTAAGTTTGTTTTTAATCAAATGTTCAAAGATGATGGATAAGTCTTGAGGGTGATCTTCACAACACTTATATTTTGTAAGGAGATTATACACGTAAGTCTTAATGATCTTGTGATTGAGATCATGAAAGTGTGTCTTGACACATTGTTAGGTTTCACTGACATATTTAAGGCTAGAGGGAATCTTAACATAGCGATGTGTGTCCTTCATGGTAGTAAATGTGGTTTTATGTTATCTTTCTCAAGAAATGTGAATATAATTGTACCACAAAAAATCATCCATGAGGGAAAGCATATGATAGCCATATATAAAATCAAAAATCACATTGACGGAAGTGGGAAATTATCTTTAGGACATGATAAGTTGAGGTTACAAAATTAAATACATATGTGAATGACCATGGTGACTTTATTGTGAATAAATAATATGTTAGAGACCCATTTAAAATAATATATAGGCTTTGTGAAATTAATGTTAATGAGATTGATAATATCTTTGTGCTATAGTTTGGAAACTATCTTGGGGAAAATTTCATTTTTTTTGGTAGACTAGAGACACAATGGAATAAGTAATGATATTATGAACAAAAAATAAGGATGATTTTTAGTCATATCCTCATATGACCAAGTGAATGACACCTTGTATTTATCAAGGAAAACACTAAGGTTATCTTTCTCTTTGGGACAAAGAAGAGAAGAGATGATGATATGGTGAGGATCATTAGAGCATAAATTAATTTCCATAGTCCCTTCAAATAAAATTGCATTTTTGTATTGAAAGTGATATGGTTTAGTGGTAATTTATAAAGATGATTACTTTTGAATTGACATAAGTGAAAATATTATGAAAATAATGAGTGTTTTCAAAATGTCTAAGCTTATGATGTTGGCAAGTGAGTTGATATTCCCTTGCATGAATAATTTATAAGATAGATTCATCACTTGGTAGAGTGGATAAAAGACCATGGTATTAAATATCAACCTCAATATTGACATGTTTATTATCTTATCTCTCATGTTTTATGTGAATATGTATAATAGCAATAACATTAGTATCTAGGGTAATTTATGGATATGTAGGAGGTGTTTCTATTTTTTGTTTTAAATAATTAGTTAGGCTAATGATGTTGGGAATTTATGTTCTATTTTTAACATAATAAAAATCATCAATTAAATTTCATTGTGTTTCTTGCAATTGAACATCATTGGCTTGGACAATAAAGTTAGAAGTGTCTGTTTGAGTCTGGTTAATGATGTTAGAATTAGATATCTGAGTATAAACATCATCAACCTTGATAATGAATTCAAAAGTAGTTGTTTGATTTTTAACATCATAAGGTTAGATGATGAATTCATAACTATGTATATGAATTTGGATACTATCGACCTAACGAATGAAGTCATAACTAGTTATTTGAGTATGAACATCATTGGCTATTGGTTGAATTCAAAACTACATAGAAAAAATTGAACATCATAGGATGGGAAAATGATGTCAAATAGAGATAATGTTTTAGAAATGATTTATGAGAATGATCATTATTTACTATTTTAAGTGAAATTTAAGATGTACTAAATTAATTATCTAGGGTCTTCTAGGGGTGGATTAACAGAGATGAAAAAACATTTTTTGTCATCACTTTTAATAAAATAGAGGATCATCAATTTCATAAGAATGGGTACTAAATTGACATCATGGTTAAATTCATGCATTTATAAATAATTTTAATATAATTAAGAACATCCAAAAATCTTGCTTGAGTTTGGGAAACAACATGGTCTTCATCATAATATGGTGAAATTGTACATTCTTGATAAAGTTGTATTTCATTAGAAGCATCTTTGGCATAAACTAGGAGAGATTAATATTGGTTTAAGGGAGAGTTTAAAAATCCCATTTTCATTACATTCAAATGGTTTTTTTATCATAAGAAGCTTAATTGGCCTTGCAAGGAGGTATGGTTTCAATATCTCTATCAAATAATGGAACTGATCAATCTCTTGGTAGGAGAAATGGAGGAATCCATTTCAAAGGTGTACATTGTAATTTATAAATTAGATTATAAATGTTTTGGAGATAATTTTTTTCATAATCATTATATTTATAAACGGAAACATACAAATCAAGATTAATGTTAATGAAATCAAGTAATGGAGCGCTATTAATTTTATTAATGGTAGGAATTCAGAGTTATTTCTTGGTGTTTAGTAGTTTGAGATCCCATGGGTTAGGATTTGCATCATGTTTGTATAAAAATTTTGTTATGAATAAAATTTAATCTTTGGCCACTGGAAGATGTGACTACTCTTATGCAATGAGCCTAAGGGCAGCCTAAGATTAGATTGTAAGAAAAAGGATATCAAGAACCATGATATTAGTGTGTATGGTTTTGGGTCCTATAGTGAGAGGAAGCCAAATACATCTAAGAGCATTTTGTTTTTTTATAAAATACACAAAAATTAAGTATTGTTTTCTTGAGAGATATTTTATGGAATATACTAAGGCCTTGATTAACTATAGGGAACTAACATTGATGTTATAACCTTCATCAATAATCACTTTCATCACTTTAACATTATTGACTCATTACACTAATGAAGAGAGGGGGATCATCAACTTAGAATAATATTTCATAATTGATCATATCATCCATAGGAAAAATATATGAATAGTTAATTATTTAGTTGAGGATCAAATATGGTATCGATGGCATGTAATTTGGTACATGTTGGATGTTCAAAAGGTTTATTATGTAGTTTGGGTTTACATAGTGATGATTATTATTCTATATATTGTAATTATTGCATGAGAAATTTATGATGGAGGGGTGATGTTATCATGAGTTCCATTAGAGGAATTTTATAAGGCATAAGATCTTATAGGAAATTATTGAGTTAATTTCTGGTAAGAGCCATAACAATATTTTAATTTTAAATTAGTATATGCTTTGGTAAATTTGATAGTAGGAGGAGGTTGATCCCTAGGTTAAGAATTTGTTGGTTGAGTTGGAAAATCATTGGATGTTGTATGGTTTTCATTAGTGATTGTCATGTATTATTGAAAGAGTTTCTTATTTTTATAACTAAATCTTTATAAGTGGGTGTTTTATCAAATTTTGGAAAATTAGGGAAATAATTACCTAGAACAAACTAATTTTCAAAATTAGAATGCTATAAATATGTAATAAATGATAAAAAATGATTTTTAACTTTCTCAATATAAAAATATACTAAATATGGAAATTACAAAGGGAGATATAAACTTAAATAGAAAATTGAGATGCAAACTATTTTATGATCTAATATTGACAGGGAGATTGTATTGACTAAACTCAGATATGGAACAAGATTTTTCAAGGATTTTAGACAATACTATTATAACTAGACATTAGAGTAGTGAATTGTAATCCTTAAGGAGCATCAATTTCTAATAGGTATTATAGATATGAAACATATGAGTTATGTGCACCTTCACCTGTGTGTTTTAGAGACTATGTAAGAGCTTCCAATTTATTACAAAGGCCACTATGTAACTATTTATTTAATTGAAACCCTATATCAATGAAATAAGAGGATGAATGAAATCATGGAATAAAATTTATTATTAGTTGTATTTTTTATTCACCTCAACATCCCATGTGTTGAGCACTACCTACATACTAATACTCTAAAGAGGGATTAAACTGCATGTAGTTTTCTCATGCTATATTGGTGTATGTGAACTACTGGTGTAAAATGCTAGATGCTAGTGTAATATTGGTATCATTAAGTAATTAAATTGTGAATTTGGAAGTCTATTTATAATTTATCTCAAGGATAATAATGATGCATGTAATCAAAATTGAGAGAAATAAGGAATTTTATCTCAATGTTCAATTAGAATTCTCATGATTTTTAGTGTGAAAACCTCTTGTGTGAAAAATGGTTTGAAATATAGATTTATAGTGGTATTTTTGGAATTCCCTTAGATGTATATTACTAAAATTATGGGATGAACCTTTCGTGACTTTTAAATTTTGGAAATTAGCCATTATTTTTTGGGTGGAAACAACTGGTAGAATTGGACAATAGTGGGGAGCACTATTTTCCAAATATGGTGCTATTTTCCTAAGAGCAAGAACTACTAAACTAAAAGTGTCGATCAATCTAAAAGTGATCTTAGGATACTTAAGAGTTTGGATCTATAAACTATGGGATAATTGGTTTTCTTATAAGAATGGATCATCCATATGAAAAGTGAAGGAAAGTGGTCAAAAGGCCATGCAATAGGTCATGAGCTAAGTGTGTAAAAATGGTGGTCACAAGTGAACTATTTTAAATTAAATGTTAATTTATGTGTATAAAATTTTCCCCATTTATTATAGTAATGCATCAAAGTGAAGTTACTAAAATAGAAGGAAAAAATGTGTACCTGAAATTATCTATGAAGTGAAATGTTAAACATAGGCTATAATGCCAAGCTATGATTCATGTGAACCTCTAATGAAACACGTATAAAATAAATATTTACTTAAGATGTATATAAAAAATAAACTACAAAAACCTTATAAATATAATAACAATGAATGAATAAAATTGATTGGGTATGTGAACCATTATGTTTTCTTGGTGCAAAAACTGGTGACTAAGGAGGGTAGGATCTTTGGAGATTTCATTTGCATTGAAAATTTTGGATTGGGATATGCATGCCCCAATCCTCATTGGTAGGAGAGTGTGATTAAGAAATCAAGGTGTGATTTAATACATCATCAAATATCCAAATTATTGAAGTATTTTGGAATACCTATGAATTCTAATAGATTGTTCTGGTGTAAAAAAGTGAACTAACCACTATAGATAGAATAAGGCTCATATCCAGTGCAAAATTAGTGTAAAATTGATGCAAAAATTAGGATAATATGGGTATGGTGTATGAAATATGGATAATGACAAGAATTTCCATTAAATCTATGAAGTTGGTGAAAAATTGAGTAATAGGAAGTCATATATTATGCACATGCACCCAATATGATATCTGATGTATATGGATTCTGAGAATGATTAATAAAAACTAAATTTCTAAGTAAAAAACTATGTGCTAACCTGGAACACATGACAAAAATATTCTCTTAAGAAAATATAATATAAAATTGGAGTATTTTATGGAAACTGAAATTGTGTACTTGTTGCATACTACCCTATACTCCCCGAGAATCTAAAAAATTCTAAAATTGACTATTTTATAGGTACTAAGATAATAACAGGGGAATATGACAATAGTAGGGTGTGCTACTATCCAAATGGAGAACTATTGTCTAAGACTAATCTTTGGGTGATTTTTAGATGTTTTCTATAATCCACTATGTGAGGTATGCATAATTTTGTTTGTGTATTACACTATAAGGTCCTAGTCTTTAAGACAAATGATTATGTATTTCCCCTCTTTTGAGGTGAGTTGCTAAGTTTTCATAATAAGTTAACTCAAAATGAAAATTTATGGGATAAATATTATGTAAAAGATCTAAATATGAGTAATAGTGATAAAATGAAGGAGCATGACATCATCATATATATAAACTAAACAAAATATAAATTTGAGATGTATTTAGAAACAAACATACATAGTGAGATTATCAAGATAAATGCTAACAAATAGGCACATAGACAAGTGATAAAAAATAAATAATGAACACTGTATAAAATTCTTGGGAAGAGATGCATTATATCTATCATGGCATCAAAAGGACTGGGAAGATGCATGATGTCCATCATGGTATCAAAAAAAAAAAGAAGTCAAGGCAATGACACACATAAATAAAGAGTACACACAAAGCACACAACACACACATATAATGCCTAGGGGAATATACAAGGGACATGTTCAAATGTCACTCACACATATAAAAATATATAATGAAGGATTATATCCACATAGAATGACATGTTAAAATGTCCACAAGCTAAACAAAGAATACACATAAGACATGAAGCATGAAATCAAACATAAAAAACATGCATGAATACATGTAGTTGATCAACATAAGAAATTTGTAACACTAGAAGATTTAATGACTTAGGTAACCTATAAGATACCAGTGTGTTAGTAAGTGAGTAATATTGATATATGTTATGCCATGCAAAGAACTGAGATATGAGCAATAAGGGATAGCCAAATAAAGATAAAACCTATGTGTAAGATATCCCTAGTGAGATTATTGATGTATATACAAAATGTATAAGGTCCATTTATGGTCTAGATATAATAAATTATAGCCTATAATCATTTTGAAAATAATGGGTGAATAGGACAATAGTTGGGTGTATTACTATCTGAAGAGAGTGCTATTTTCTAGATGTAGTTTCTAATTCTAAGATAATGAAATAACCTGTAAGTATTTTTGGGAATGACATGTGTATTATTTGCACTCATTCATGTAAACTTGTGAAGCATATATGATATGAAACTGGATAGAAATAAGTACTAAAAGATTATGCATAAATTAATTGATGTAAATGGACTAGACATTGTGATCATAGGAATCCAAGAAGGGAGGTTAGTAATATGTTAGTTTAAGTAAGAAAACTCAAATAAAAACACACTAACACTTACACTCCAAGCCTAGAACTTAGGGAGAGATTAGTAAAAAAAGACAAATGAAAACACAACTAAAACATAAAATACAACAAATCCTTTACCTTCTTGGGAGTTCTAAATGTATTGTTGAGTGGCTTGCTTAGCTTGTGCATCAAGTAGTCTTTGGAAAATAAAGCTTGTTGACTCCTTCTCTCCTTGGAACCATGGCTTGTTTTGTGTCTTGGATTAATATTTTAGCATTATAACACTATATTTAAGGCAATTTGAGCATTAAAACATTACATCAAAGAGCTTTTTGAATATATTTGAGCATAATAACTTTGCACCAAAATGACATAGTATTCAATATGCAAGGCATTATATTTATAGACTAAGTATTTAGTTCTCACCCAATGTGAGTAAGGGTGGAGTTAAGGCTTGGAATGGGTTAAAACCTAACCTAGGTGAGTCAAATATAACCTTAGTAGAGCTAATAGTTGTCAAGTAATCATGATTTGCAATTACTAGACATGGCTCTCCAAAATAGGTATTTTAGGATATTTTCAAAGAGCTTGACAACTCATAAAGGCAATGATGAAAGGCTAAGGTATTTTAAATTTTTAAATTTATTTTTTTAATTATTCATTAATTGTACATGGATAATACAACTAGTGATCTGAAAACTCTACACTTAAAATTGAAGTGCAAATAATTTTTATGGATACTTTAATATCTCCCTTTAAATCACTTCAAATTCTTAAATATTTCAACTGAACTTGTAAAAATGATAGGAGTTAGTGGAAAAATATAGTTTTTCACAAATGGATTGAAATTGTCTGTGACTTGTACTTTCATTCACCATTTAACCATTTTTAAAAAAAACATTGTGTTATAATTGTCAAAATGTAAATTACTTGCATGAGTAAGTTTACTAATTAAAATCAAATCAACAAATTGAAAAAAAATATGCATCAAATGACAATTACCAAAACATGAAATGTGATAACAGAGTTCAGCTCAATAATTGATGCCTACATCTCTAGGTTCACCAAAGGAGTGGACCATTTCCATTAAGGGCACTTCAAACACCTAGAAACAATAAATAACTTTCCTGCAAGCTGATATCTCAATGCAAAAATTCACCGTCACCATGACTGAATCAAGCCTGGCACCTTCAAATTCCAAGAGTCTTCATAAACACCTACAAAGTTACTCCCAAAACTCCTAATAATCTCCACTAAGGTTTTAAATATACTCCTCCAATATGCAAATTAGCTAAAATAGAGTATTAATACTGTGTATCATGGCCGGAGGATGGATAAAAATCCATTACATAAGCTTACCAAAGATTTAATAGTCTCATTCTTTTAAAAATAAAAACATAGTTAGAAATTTGATACATTTCTAATAGAAAGTCATGATTTTATACTTAGTTCAAAACCCATGGCTTAATGGCTAAGCCTCCTACCTTTTTGCCACAAGGTGAGGAGTTTGAAACTTCGGCCTACTTGGGTGCTTAACACTTATCTCATTATCCCACATGTGTGGGTCGAAAAGATTTAAAACAAGGCCTATCAAAGCCTTTTACCACCATTTATATAATGGGTTTATCTCACATGCAATGCATTGGGGATAGAATAAGGCTTATTAAAGCCTTCGACTGCATTTCTACCATGGGTTTATCCCACATGCATTATTTTGGGATAGAACAAGGCTTTAAATAGCCTTCAACTACCCACCTATCATGTGGCTTCAACCATAAGGCTTCTTTTACTCGGGCTCAAGCTTAGGCTTGTGGAATCACCAAAAGACCTGCCATAAGACCTTGTGGATTCACCTTGGACTCAAGCGTAGGCCTGCAGACTCATTAAAGAACTCTATCTGCTCCCTCAAGCTTGCCACCTTGCTTGAGCTTCATAGCTTGAGGCTCCCTTGAACTCATCATATAGCTCAATCAATGAGCTTATCTCTAAGCTTAATCACTAAACTCCACTCAATAAAAAGGTGACATGGTAATGAGTCATCACTTGTGACATGTCCAGATGAGTCACTATAGTGACGTGGCATGTTGATGATGTGGCATATAATTAAACCATTTAAAAAAAATATATTTTTAATCTACCAAGTGTCAATCTCTGATAGGTCCAAATGTCGAAACAACATCGAAACATGTGCCACATGTAAGTGACATTTTTTAACCAACTTCAAATGGCCATAACAGAAGCTCCCGAACTCAGATATACATTCCAAAAAATGCATTGGAAAGCTCTCAAAGAGATCTACAATGTGCCACTGTTGAAACTCTTGATTGGAACCATTATTAGAACCCAATTTATGATCACACCTCCTTAATAGAGGGATTTTGGTCTCCAAAAGTCCAATATCCCCTAAAAATGCATACTGGTATACTGCATCCATGAAAATAGAACCCAATCATAACAAGATATATAAACAATTGCATTAAAATGATTCAAAATCAAACTATAAAAATGCCTAATCCAATGGCATGAGTAAGTGAATTTGTAACTACCAAAGTGATTACAACATATCAAACTGCCTACCCAAATGTCACATTCTGTAAAGTGATGAATTGCCAAAAATTGAAACAACTCCCAATGTAACTGCAAGACAAATTTGTAATGCCAAAATCATACAATAAATGTTGTAGACATGTTACAATATAATGCCTTGGTATGGGACTTATATGCTAAGCAAAATGCAAACAACCAAAAAGTGTATGCTACCTAACATTTAAACATGCCCAAAGGGTCTTACAATGCATCTATACATCCATGTGCCAAAAATAGATACATTCTAAAATAGCAGTCAAATATGAGACACATGTCATAAGGAATTAAATCAACCCACAACATCACTCTGCTATATCCCTAACTGTTTCAAATGAGTTAATGTCTTATCCATTATTAGACTACCCATACAGTATATTTTGGAGATCAAAACTTAGAGTTATCAAAAGTGATAATTGAAAAACTTCATATGGTAAACCTATCTTGAAGTGTTCCCACCAACTCTAATCTACATCTATCAAAGTTTGTTCATTCCCTTAGATGAATTCATAACCATGCTTTGCAAAAAGAATGTAGTGATAATCCACTTAACCAATTCTTTCTTCCTAGTGAAATTTATTGTCTTTGTGGATTCATTATCAATTGCATAATTTATCAATTTGGGCTTTTCCATATGTAATTGAAAACATTGTTGACTTAACCTCTTTAATGGATTTTCACTTGTAGGTTTTACCTTATCCTGGGTTGTATTGTCAACTACATTATGGATTGAATTAGCTTCATTAGCCTTAGTGAGAGGTTTGTAAATCATCTTAGTTTTAACATTACTTGAATGTGAAGATGAATGAAGCTTAAAACATCTATCAATCCTATGTCCACTCACTTTATAATGAGTGAAAACATCCTTCTTAGGTGAGGGTCCTGTTGACTACTGGAGATTGCACTCGGCGGCAAGAAAATGGATTCCTGCCCTCTCCCCACAACATGGAAACTCCTCTCTCACCTGTGGGATGGTGAAGCAGGAGAGGAGAGTCTCTAGGTATGGGCTAGTTCCCTCTGATGTATCTTATTTATTTCAGGCAGTGCAAAATACAGATATATAGATATACTAGGGGGATGAAAAGGGAGAAGAAAATGCATGAAAACAAATAGCCTACTCTAAAGAGGTGATACACCAAAAATGAAATGACCTTCCCACCTCCACACTCAGGATCAAACAAAACATACATACACTGAGACTTGGCAGAAAGACCAGGCTACTAGAAATGATAGGGAGGTTCCTATGGAAAGCACAAGAAATAGGGACTCACCAAGGTGCTGAGGAATACACATTGTAAGTGACCTCTCCTATTCTATACCTCCAAAACAGAACTCTACTCCTGGTAGCAGCAGGCAATGGCACTTTGTAGATGACTAGTTTGCTAGTGCTGGACCTGTGAGAGCATCAAGGAATAATGACTGGACACAGACCAACATTCAAGGCATACACAAAAAAATCCATCCAAGAAAGAGGTAAAAACTATCTTTTATTGATTCAAGTGGAAAATTTGCAGAGCTATGCTCTTTACAAAATTGGAGATCCTTTAAAAATGGCCAAGTCTGCCAATTTATATGGAAAAGCCAAGAGGAGTCTCATTGGGAAGAGTGAAAAAACACTGTAGCTGACATCATAAAATTGCTGGGACCATGCTTGATGCCTCATTTTGCATGTGGCTTGCTCCTCTGCCCACTGGGCAGGCCTTTTTCGATGTTCTACAGGGCTTTTTTGCTGCCTGATGTTATGAGCGGCAAATTTGCCACCTACTGCCATGGACTACATGCAGTAATTTTGCCGACATCGGCTGATTGGCTATCGAGCATTGAAATTTTGCCGACATTGGCCATGTACGCATGGCTATTTTGCCAATGTCAGCCAAGTTGGCTGCCTTTCTTTTCTCTGCTTGTGTTGTGAGTGGCAATTTTGCCACTGACTGCATCTGTTTGTGGTCTCTTTTTACCCGCCAGTGTTGTGGGCAGTGATTTTGCCACCAGCTACATTGTTCTTGTAAATGTCTGCCCTCCTTTTGCCTTAGTGTTAAGTGCCCCAGCCTTTTCCTCTCCCCTTTTGTGAATGTTTGAAAACTCTGCCTTATGCTACCGTGAATGCCAATGAACGTGGCCGATGAGCCAATGCTTTGAAATAGAGCTGTCGAACCCTGAAGGTAGACCTTGCAACCCAAAATTAACTGGCCATGCAAAGCAAGTGCAGAAGGTGACCGAGATTTCACCTGAGGGGAAAAATTGGGTCAACAAATTGGTGACTCATAGGGTAAGCGTGCTTGCTATGCTTAGAACCCAGTTGCCTCTGAATTTCCATTGGGTGCGGAGTCGGATGGTAACTTTGAAGAGAGTTCACAATAGATTTGATAATCCTAGAATCAAATACATAGAATTTACCCCCATAAATGAAGGGAAACAC
This sequence comes from Torreya grandis, assembly GCA_037957365.1. NCBI lineage: Eukaryota > Viridiplantae > Streptophyta > Pinopsida > Cupressales > Taxaceae > Torreya > Torreya grandis. Next base: position 1,758,677 of record JARHVA010002871.1, read on the forward strand.
ACAAACCTAAAAAACACTACCTGTGCAACTGCACTTAGGGAAAATAGGGAAAACAACTGAAAGCAAACTATTATATACAGCTAACCATGAAAGTTTGCATCCCTCTTAGATCGAAAGGAAAATTTCTCAAGTCCCCTTCCTGGTGAGAAGACTTATGGTGGCAGGCAAGTAGCTGAAAGAAAATGAGATTTTGTGACTTGCTCCTCCTGCCTGTCACTTGAGTTGGATGGAAACTGAGAGGATCAAAATCAAACATGCCTCCAACATATACGTATTCTGATTGTCCTTGGAGGCCTATTAAATGTTGGTCTTTGATATTGGTGCTCCTCACCAAGAAATCAATTGCTGCCGGCTCATCACCGTAAGCTTTCTGATCTGCACATTCCTTCTGCAATGTATCATGGTTTGATTTGTTTCCTTCTGCTTCATTGCAGGCTCTGTCAGACTTGTCTTCTGCTTCCTCTTGGCCTTCTTGAAAAAGGGTAAATGTGGTGATGTCTAAAAGGGACTCACAAAATGATTTCTCATCCCACAAGACTTCACTTTCCTATTTAAAGCTCAATTCTTCAAGGCATTCCTCCAAGACCTCTCCTTTTCCTCTTTGCTGAACAGGTTCTCTAGATTTTCAAAAATATTCTCCTGATCCTCCTCTAACTTAGGTTTTTCAATGTAGTCATCCTCATCAAAATAGTAAGGAAGTTCATCAAATAGAGGAGAAGAGAGCTTACCATGCACTTGTTCCTCTTCAAATTGCTGGAACATCTGCATATACATAAGGCCTGCATCTTCTCCACTACTGATAAGGTCTTCACAAGGAGCATCAATGACAATTTCTTCTTCATTGTCACTCATGACAACCTCCTGAAGGACTGCAGATTGGATCTTTTGTTCCTCTCCTGCGTCTTGCAAAATAGGTTCTTCCTTGAAAAGGGGTGAAGTGGAGAAAGCATGTGGAAGAAGAAGCAGTCCTTGAGCTAGAATTGAATGATTCTCTTCTCTCCACTTGATCAACACTTCATCAATATCAAGCACAGCCTGATAATTCTCTTGGAAATGTGTAGGTGGGGTGTGTTCAGGCATGGAATATACTATTTGGCCTAAACCTTCCACCACACATTGGCTGAGGAATTTCTCTCTGGATTCCAACTCTGCAATTCTTCTAGCCAAATTTTCTTAGAAAAGCTTTTCCAAGAGGCTGCCAACATTATCATAAGCAGACATAGATTCAACTTCTTGAAAGTTTTGAGAAAAAACTTGCTTTTCTCCCTCTATTATGCCCCATGATTCCACTGTTTTTCCCTAATTCAGGATCTCTAAATTAAAATTCTGCCCCTGTGAACAGGGAGCAACTTTGTTTTCCACAAGGTCTCGAGGCTCTTCCACAAGGTCCGTAAAATTTCCCTTTCTTTCAAGGAGTAGCTTCATCCTAGCCTCTAAATCTTCAATTTTTTTGGCTAGGTTGTCTTGAAAGAGTCTTTCTTGGAGGTGGCTAGCATGATCCTCTTCAAAGCTCTGAGCTGGTCCTTGGCATTCCTTCCTCCAACTCAGAATTTGTACATCATGCTGGGAAACTTGGGGAGGCTGAGGAATGCAAGGAAAATGCTGTTGGTGCATTAGAGGAGTCTTTAGAAAAGGGACGTGCTAGCTAATGGTATTATTCTCAATGGAAGATTCCTAATCTAAAGAGTTGAAAAGGTTGATCTCCATGCTAGGTTGCTCTGATGCCATTTGGTGTTGGAAAGCCAGGTGCACGGGATTGGGATCAGCTATATTTGATGAGTTGGAGTGAGCAAGTGCAATTTGATAAAATGGATTTGGTGCAAAAGAGGAGGTTTTCTTCAGGGTAGGAGGGGGCATGCAAGGTTGACTGCCTTGAATAGATGGATTTCTCCATTTTGTTAGCTCCTCCTTCATGGACTGCAAAGCATGTGCTTGCCTAAACAAGCACTCCTCTTTATACATCAGCTCCTGTTGATATCTATACTACTCTTTCAGCCTATTGATTTCCATTATCTGTCTCTCAAATTCCAACGCCACCTCCCTTATAGTTGCAGGGCAACTGGGAGAGCTACTTGAGGGGATTGCATAAATATCTGAAGTCTGATCACACTCACATGAAGGAAAACAAGACCCATGATTTTGAGCAAAAGAAGTATACATACAAGAAATGGATGATTTTTGATGGCACTAGGCTACTTAACCAGTGGATTTACTTGAAGTTGCCAGATGCTAAAGAAACTCAATTTGCTGTAATAGGACCAACATCAATCCTGAAACTCTACTGCATTAAAAACTGGTCCCACCAGGCGTGCCAAAACTATTGACGACTGGAGATTGCACCCAATGGCAGGAAAATGGATTCCTGCCCTCTCCCTACAACATGGAAACTCCTCTCTCACCTGTGGGATGGTGAAGCAGGAGAGGAGAGTCTCTAGGTATGGGCTAGTTCCCTTTGATGTATCTTGTTTGTTTCAGGTAGTGCAAAACATAGATATATAGATATACTAGGGGGGATGAAAAGGGAGAAGAAAATGCATGAAAACAAATAGCCTACTCTAAAGAGGTGATACACCAAAAATGAAATGACCTTCCCACCTCCACACTCAGGATCAAACAAAACATACATACACTGAGACTTGGCAGAAAGACCAGGCTACTAGAAATGACAGGGAGGTTCCTATGGAAAGCACTAGAAATAGGGACTCACCAAGGTGCTGAGGAATACACACTGTAAGTGACCTCTCTTGTTCTATACCTCTAAAATAGAACTCTACTCCTGGCAACAATAGACAATGGCACTTTGTAGATGACTGGTTTGCTGGTGCTGGACCTGTGAGAGCATCAAGGAACAATGACTAGACACAGACCAACATTCAAGGCATACACAGAAAAATCCATCCAAGAAAGAGGTAAAAACTGTCTTTTATTGATTCAGGTGGAAAATTTGCAGAACTATGCTCTTTATAAAATTGGAGAAGATCCTTTAAAAATGGCCAAGTCTGCCAATTTATATGGAAAAGCCAAGAGGAGTCTCATTGGGAAGAGTGAAAAAACACTGTAGCTAATGTCATAAAACTACTGGGACCATGCTTGATGCCTCATTTTGTGTGCAACCTACTCCTCTACCCACTGGGTGGGCATTTTTTTGTGTTTTACAGGGCTTTTTTACTGCCTGATGTTGTGAGCAACAAATTTGCTGCCTACTGCCATGGACTGCACGTAGCAATTTTGTCGACATCAGCCGATTGGCTGTCGAGCGTGGCAATTTTGCCAACATTAGCCGTGTACACATGGCTATTCTACTGATGTCAGCTGAGTTGGCTGACTTTCTTTTCTCTGCTTGTGTTGTGAGTGGTAATTTTACTGCTAACTGCATTTGTTTACGGTCTCTTTTTACTCGCCAGTGTTGTGGGTGATGATTTTGCCACTGGCTACATTGTTCTTGTAAATGTCTGCCCTCCTTTTGCCTTAGTGTTAAGTGCCCCAACCTTTTCCTCTCCCCTTTTGTGAACATTTGAAAACTCTGCCTTATGCTACCATGAATGCCAATGAACGAGGCCGATGAGCCAATGCTTTGAAACGGAGCTGTCGAACCCTAAAGGTGGACCTTGCAACCCAAAATTAACTGGCCATGCAAAGCAAGTGCAAAAGGTGATCGATATTTTGCTTGAGGGGCAAAATTGGGTCAATAAGTCCCCTTTTGCCAATTCCCAAATTAACATGAGAATGGTCTTTCAAACATGCAATCTGCTTCAACAAAGCATTTTGTTTCCAACAAGTCTTAGCACTATGGTTATTCATCCCCCAAAAAGTGCATGAAAATGATTGCATTATCTTCTATACATTATATCCAAACTTCTTAAAAATATCAATTGAATCAGAAGATTTAGTGTAAGAATTAGGAGGTGGAATCTCAATACCTCTTTTACCTTTACACTTTTGAACTAGTGGCCTAGAACCTTCGCTATTGGAATCTCATCTTCCTTTAGCCATGGAAGAAACTTCTCTATCATCCACCTGCACACTAGTATAACCCAAACTTGCATGAAGAGGTCTATGCTCAACTTGAACTGGGTTAGATATACCTTGGCTATCTCTACCAAGTCCTCCTCCATTATAACCCATTTTAAACAAAAATTTAGATCATATGCCCTTAGTGTATCTTTCAAAATCACCAAAAATAATATTACTACAATCTGAAATGGTAGAAGAAGATGAAGATTCCTATGGTGAAAAACTTAAAGTGCACTCAGTCATAGTTTCTACATCTGAAGTTGAAGGCTTTACCTTTTCACACTCACCACATTGCAATCTAATCAAGAGCTCATCCTTGGATTTGAGTTCTGATTTTAACTGTGCCACATGCAATTCAAGTGCAAATTTTTGGCATCTCAAGATTGCATTTTCATCCTTGATGGCCTCAATATGTGACAACTTGCCCATGGTTTCCTGTAAACACCTAATTCCACACTGCACACTGCAATATAATCAATTTGAAAACCAATAATCTAACTATTCTGGAAGCAACTGTCAATACACAACTAGAAGCAAACCTCTCATTCTAACTGCTCTGATACCAACTTGATCTAAAAACCCTACACTTAAAATTGAAGTGCAAATAGTTTTTATGGATACTTTAATATCTCCCTTTAAATCACTTCAAATTCTTGAATATTTCAACTGAACTTGTAAAAATGATAGGAGTTAGCAGAAAAATATGGTTTTTCACAAATGGATTAAAATTGTATGTGACTTGTACTTTCATTCACCATTTAATCATTTAAAAAAACATTGTGTTATAATTTTCAAAATGTAAATTACTTGCATGAGTAAGTTTACTTATTAAAATCAAATCAGCAAACTGAAACAAAATCATGCATCAAATGACAATTACCAAAACACAAAATGTGATAACAGAGTTTGGCTCAATAATTGATGCCTACATCTCTAGGTTCACCAAAGGAGTGGACCGTTTCTATTAAGGGCACTTCAAACACCTAGAAACAATAAACAACTTTCTTGCAAGCTGATATCTCAATGCAAAAATTCACCTTCACCGTGACTGAATCAAGCCCGACACCTTCAAATTTTGTGAGTCTTCATAAACACCTGTAAAGTTGCTCCCAAAAGTCCTAAAAATATCCTCTAAGGTTTGAAATATACTCCTTTAATATGCAAATTAGCTAAAATAGAGTATTAATATTGTGTATCATGGTCGGAGGATGGATAAAAATCCATTACATAAGCTTACCAAAGCTTTAACAAAGTCTCAACCTTTTAAAAATAAAAACACAGTTAGAAATTTGATACATTTCAAATAAAAACTCATGCTTTTATACTTAGTTTGAAACTCGTGGCTTAATGGCTAAGCCTCCTACCTGTTTTCCATAAGGTGAGGGGTTTGAAACTTTGGCCTACTTGGGTGCTTATCACTTATCTCATTATCCCACATGTGTGGGTTGAAAGGATTTAAAACAAGGCTTATCAAAGCCTTTTACCACCATTTCTATTGTGGGTTTATCCCACATGAAATGCATTGGGGATAGAATAAGGCTTATCAAAGCCTTCGACCACCATTTATACCATGGGTTTATCCCACATGCATTGTTTTTGGATAGAACAAGGCTTTAAATAGCCTTTAACCACCCACTTATCACGTGGCTTCAACCACAGGCTCCTTTTACTCAAGTTCAGGCTTTGTCTTATGGACTCACCAAAAGACCTGCCATAAGACCCTATGGATTTGCCTTAGACTCGAGTGCAGGCCTGCGGACTCACCAAAGAGCTCAGCTCCCATGTGACTCAGTAAAGAGCTCTATCTGCTCCCTCAGGCTTGCCACCTTGCTCAGACTTCATAGCTTGAGGCTCTTTTGAACTTGCCATATAGCTCAATCAATGAGCTTATCTTTGAGCTTAATCACTAAACTCCACTCAACAAAAAGGTGACATGGCAATGAGTCATCACTTGTGACATGGCTAGATGAGCCACTATAGTGATGTGGCATGTCATAGAACCATTTTTTAAAAACTTTTCAATCTGCCAAGTGTTGACCTCTGATAGGTCTAAATGTTGAAATAACATTGAAACACGTGCCACTTATCACAAGTGACATTTTTTGACCAACTTCAAATGGCCATAACAGGAGCTCCCAAACTTGGATTTACATTTTGAAAAATGCATCAAAAAGATCTCAAAGATCTCTATAGTGTGCTACCATTGAAACTCTAGATTGGAACCATTATCAAAATCCAATTTCTGATCAACTGGGTAGTTAAATTTGGTTTAACTTATTAAATAATTTTGATTAGCCATTTAGCTCTTTCAAGATTTAATATTTATTCATGTGTCCCACTTAATAGGTGTTTACTAGATTTAAATTTTAGTCAAATTAGATCAACCCCTACATATTTAAAATTTTATAAATGTTTTCGTATGATTAATAGGGTCTCATGTTGGTCTAAACCTCTTATCTATCTTTGTTCTAGCCTCAGTATAAGCTCATCTCCCTTATACTTGCCTAGTCAACGAAAGTCAACTATAGTCAAACATGGTCAAAGGATAAAACTATGTTGAAAATGTCTTAATGTGGCTATTTAGATGTTTTAATATGTTCATAAGTCATTAATTTATCCTTTACAATGTTTCATATGTCAAATACGCCTTTTGGCCACATTTTTAGCATAATAAATGACTTGTATAGACTTTTCAAAGAGAAAATTTATCAACAAGAGATTTCAACATAGAGGAGGTCAAGATATGTCAGTTATCAGTCAGAGGTCAGTCTGAGAAGTAGTTATATGTAGAATAAGGTAATTTTCCCTTGAAAATAGGCCATTAATGGCACTTATATGGACTTGGGAAGTCCTCCTTTAGTAAAAAACATGGGAATGTGCCTCTTCACCTCCCCAAAGTAATTTCCACACCTAGTGTGCTGAGAAAAGGTCAAAAAGTTCATTCTTTGTTTCTTTTTCTTCTTTCTTGTCCTTGTAAGCCAAGAAAGGTCAATTTCAAATGTTTGGTGTGGGATGTACATATGGAGTTGAGAGGAATGCTCTTGAGGGTTAAAATTAATCTCATTTAGCTTCATTTTCATGGAAAGAGCTCTCAATTTTATGGATTATCCTTTATGAACCATCACTTAGACCCCATGATACTTTTTATGTTTTTTCATCTAAGAGGGGTCACTGTTTGAGTTTATTTTAGAAACTTTTGATTTGAGTTGACAATTTGAGTGCTTTAATATGTGTCTCAGGGACCTTATATATGTTTTCTCATCATCTTCTTTGTTTTGGAGCTTGGATAACTCAAAAAAGCCTCTTCTAGGTTGGTTCTTGGTCATTGATCATTCTCACTACCTTTTTACTCAAAAATATGTACCTAAAGGTAATAAGAAAGAGGTTTTACATGTTAATATGAAGCAATTTAATGTTTCTCAAGTGTTTTGAAACTATTAAGGTACACTTGATGGACATAGGTTTCCCCATGAAGCCTAGACCATGCACTTTGTCCACATTTTCCTTTTCTGTTTGCTCTTTTCAACTACAGGCAGGTGATTTCCATGTGGAGGAGGGTGTTTGAAGTTGATTTCAAAGTGATATTGGTGATGGTCATCTATTTTAGGATTGAAAAATATATTTGGGGTATTATGAGGATCTTAACAAACTTCTCTTTCTCAATTTCATCCTTTCTATTTGCACACAATCAGATGCATACCTTTAGGTGATCTTGCCAGAGGTTGAATGGTCATTTTGGAATTTTGAATAATAAGAAAATACCTCACTTAGAAAATTTTCATGATGAAATAGAAATGATATACCTCATAAAGTGATAAATTTCCAAGGAAAAATGAGGGTCATCATCAAAAGTGTTAATTGTGATTTTAAGCATGTCTGCCCAGAAAACACTAGAAAGAGGTCTATAAGCATTTTAAAATTATCATATTTCATAGTTTAAAAACTTATCAATGCTCATAATTAGTTATATTTGTAGTATATATCATGAAAAATAGATATGAAAAGTTTGGAGAGTGGAAGGAAAATGAAAATTGATGTTTGAAAGGTCCAAAAGTACTCTTGAAAGCATTGAATTTTTTCAGTGACATCTATAGGCTTTGAGTACCAAATGATGTTTCCATTCACAATATACATTTCAAATCACCTCACATGGTTGAATAGTCCAATGTGACCTAAGGAAATACTGATAACCTAAAGACCACTTGAGGAGGATATTACATCGAGCTTGGTTCACTTTACTCACTCCTTGTTCGTACACAAGCCTGGTGTCAGGGGATCTCTAGCTCTACCAATTAGAGCACAATTGATTACTTTCTTATATGCAATTAAAAACTTGAGACAACAAAGAATTTGAGAGACAATACACACTCTTGTATTAAATACTACTAGAAGAAAATACAATAAGGAAGATGCCACTTCTTCCTCCACCTCAAAGGCTTGCCACACCTCAAGACCTTCTTCCCTCTCTCTCTTTCTCAACACAACAACTCTAAAGCCTGAGTTATTATCCCTCCTTGAATGCTTCAGCTGATCTCCTTGACCTTGTTAGCTTTAATGCTTTTACTTGCCTTAGAATAATTACAATACATGCCTTATGGGTCTTTAAATAAGATCCCATGCTTACAAAAATAGAACTCTAGTTACAATAATTAGACACGCAGCTCGTGACTATAATTAGTCATTTAACATGCAAACACTCACTTCACTTAACTGACTGTTCGTCAATAGCAGTTCTGAAAATACACAGGCGATCGACGCCGGTCCTTGCTAGTCTGGTGTTGCCGACGTTGGCCGACTCCCTACCATCGCCAGTCTCCTTCTCCACTACATCTAACCGACGTCGGTCATACTACCAACGCTGGTGGCTCTGGTTCTTCAACATCCTTTCTCTTGTGTCTTTAAACATTTGAAGCTTTTAGCTCCATACCTTAACAATCTCCCACTTGGAGATAAACAACTGCATCTTGTACCTGTACCTATATGCCATCTATTTTGTTCCTTAGGCTCTGTATCCCTCTTCAATGTCACTCTTGAAGACCAACCACCACGCAAACCTATGATGCAATACCTGTCTCTTATGCCACAAGAATTTTGCTGCTCCCAAATTCTTCATGACATACTTCTGAACCAACTCTACCCTTAGCTCAGAAAACTCCCTGTATATGAAACCCTGCAACAAGTAACACAATACAGTAACAGGATAATGTAGCTAATATTATCCAACCTAGTAAAGATAAAATACAATGGTCAAACCTTCATTGTTCTGCAGCATAATCAAGACCATATACCATAGCCTTCTGTCTCATGTGTCCATCCACTCTCTTCTCTAAAATGAGAATCCATCCCTCTATCCAGTGCTTCCTTCCAACTGACAACACTACCAACAAATACCTGTTTGGTTCTCTAATGACTCACACTCCTCATCCATGCCAAGCTCCCACTATTTCTAGATTCTACCTGCATTGCTTCTTCCATCTTCCTAGTTCATGACTATCAGTAAGCAATATAAAGAAGGTGAACAACGAATATGAGGTTCACATACCTTTCCTAACCTCCACATGGGTGTTTAAGACTTATTAATTCACCCAACATCCGTTCCAGTGACCGATCTAGGCCATCTCCCAGTCTGCTCCTGACCGATGTCGGTTCCCTACATTGACCCTAACTACCGACGTCATTTCCTAGGGTGACGCCGGTGTCCCTCCTGCCGACATCGGTCCTTATGACCAACGTCAGACTTCTCCAGTCCAACCTACCGACCCTACTGGTCTGTACATGACCGATGTCAGTATCTGGATGACTAACGTCGCTGCCAAGCTACCGACATCAGTGTCTGTGTTTCCTATAAGTGATGAAATTTTCATCCGCGAGCTCTTCTTGGATCAAACCTCTGTTCATGCTGCCCTGCTCAGATTTATTTAGCCCCTGTGACTGATCTCTGTCCTTCATCTCCTCCATAAACACCAAGGCTTCTTTGTTCCTGTCAAAAGCATCAAATTTCCTCTTTCTACAATGAACTATATCTATGCTTTCCAAATTTGAACACATACCTTTTGAATCAAGAACTCCCATTCCCTTTCTATTCTTGTGACCAAGCCTATTAGGCCACATCTTCGAATCTACACCAAAAGTAGAATCAGTAATACAAGTAGATAGATAAAGAGTATCTACTTTCTTACCTCTTGCTAGAACAAGTGCTCCCTTGGTAACCTTCCAAGAATATGCTGTGAGGGTTATTGTGCATCCCTCATCTCCCAACCTTCCTATAGAAATTAGACTCTGCTTCAGAATTGGAACATGCATGACCTCTTTCAACACCCATGTGTTGTCAATCTGCAATCTCAGCTGCATTTTCCCTTTGCCAACTATCTGACAAGGCATACCATCCCCTAAATAGAGCACTCCAAAGTCTCCCTGTTCATACTCATAGAATAAATCTCTGTTTGGGGATGCATGAAAAGATGAACCAGAATCTAAAATCCGTGATCCTACCTGACTATCCAAAGAAAGTATGAGAGCATCCTGCATCACGATATTTGCATCCTTTGCTTCTTCCATACCTGCATGTTGATTCTCTTTATCTCTCAACCAACACTCCTTCGTGTGTCCTTTTTTTCCACAAAACCAGCAGGTAATACCTTTGGACTCAGATCTCCTTCCCGACCTTGATTTCCCTTGTTCAACCTTCTCCCTTTGCCTTCCCCTACTTTCTATACTTAGAGTATTCCCTAATGATTCACCTATGCTTCTCCTGCGTATTTCTTCATTCAAGATCACACTCACAACATCATCAACTTTTAAGATTTTAGAAGTAGATGCAGAATTACTTACTACCATAACCATACCATCCCAACTTTCAGGCAAAGAACATAAAATCAAGAGAGCCTTTACCTGATCATCAAAAACAATATTGACTGAAGCTAGTTGGTTTACCAAACCATGGAAATCACTGAGATGAGTATGTACCGATCCACCTTCCTGCATTTGCAAAGTAAATAGCTGCTTCATAAGATATACCTTATTAGAAGTCGAGGGATTTTCGTATAAATTTGCCAAGGACTTTATCAACTCTTCCATTGTCTTGCACTATGATAAGCTAGAAATCACAGATGATGCAAGGATCAACCTTATGGAACTGAGAGCCTTCCGATCAAGAACGTTCCATTCTTCATCCTTCATATCTGTGGGCTTGCATGCAACCCCACCCAATGGTGAGTACAAATCCTTCTGATACAGATAGTCCTCAATCTGCATCCTCCAATGTTGATAATTCTTGCCGTTAAACTTCTCCATTCGTAGTCTACTTTCTTCTGCCATTGCTGAACTCCCACTCAATCAAAAAACCCTGTGAATGACCTGTAATCAAAAAACAATACCCTACTTCCTGCAAATCATAGCTTTGATACCACTTGTCAGGGGATCTCTAGCTCTACCAATTAGAGCACAATTGATTACTTTCTTATATGAAATTAAACACAGAATTATACTAGAATGATAAAGCAGCTAGAAACTTGAGACAACAAAGAATTTGAGAGACAATACACACTCTTGTATTAAATACTACTAGAAGAAAATACAATAAGGAAGATGCCACTTCTTCCTCCACCTCAAAGGCTTGCCACACCTCAAGACCTTCTTCCCTCTCTCTCTTGCTCAACACAACAACTCTAAAGCCTGAGTTATTATTCCTCCTTGAATGCTTTAGCTGATCTCCTTAACCTTGCTAGCTTCAATGCTTTTACTTGCCTTAGAATAATTACAATACATGCCTTATGGGTCTTTAAATAATATCCCATGCTTACAAAAATAGAACTCTAGTTACAATAATTAGACACGCAGCTCGTGACTATAATTAGTCATTTAACATGCAAACACTCACTTCACTTAACTGACTGTTCATCAACAGCAGTTCTAAAAATACACAGGCGACCGATGCCGGTCCTTGCTAGTCTGGTGCTGCTGACGTCGGCCGACTCCCTACCGTCACCGGTCTCCTTCTCCACTGCATCTAACCAACGTCGGTCATACTGCCGATGCCGGTGGCTCTGGTTCTTCAACATCCTTTCTCTTGTGTCTGTAAACATTTGAAGCTTTTAGCTCCACACCTTAACACTTGGAAAGTGGCACCTACAGCCAAACATTGACCAAGATGAGTAGTGAGATAAAGAGAAATGTTTCCTTATTAGTTAGAATGTTTAAAAAAAATATTAAGTAGGTATAATTAATCATTTAATATTTTTGATGTTCCAAGAGATATATGAGCATTAGGTCATAAAGAAAAGAGCAAGAGAACACCAATAGGTGTCTCAGTCCAACCAAGTAGGAAAAAGTGAACTTTGATATCTAGATGGTGTTTGAAGAATATTTAAGGTATGAAATAGATCAAGTGAAATAATTTTGACCTCAATATATGTTTATATTATACAAAAACACCTCATGAAAGATTTCTCACATCCATCACCACCTATAGGTATGCCTGTAGAGCTGTCTTAGTCTTGGTAGTTATTGACCTAGTCTTGTGTTTTTAAGAGTATAGAGATGGTTTGAAAGTTAAAGGTGTTGGAGATAAGTTGAATGAATTATATGTGATATTGAAACACATACAATTCCTTTATGCCTAAAAGTCAAAATCAAGAACCTTCTTTTTTCATAAAACTCAGTTAACTTGAAAAAGTCCCTTACATAGTCTGCCTTCAAAAGATAGTTTTGGAATTTATGAGAGATAAAGGGTCAAATGATTGAATAAAGGGATAATATTATATGGAGTGAATAATTATGAAATAAATAAAACCATCCAATGTTTTTTTGGTGGAAATAATAGGGTAACTGCACCTTATTTTGTCTCAGATAGGGGACACTTTTCCCCTTGCACAAACCCTGCAAACTTGAAAAAGGAAACCAAAACATGAACCAGATGGATTGGTATCTTATAAAGAGGGTTATATTAGTTTAAATAAACATGAAAAAACATTAATAACATTTATATAGTTTTGGAAACCAAATAGGGTGCCCTGTGTAACTAGACATACAAGTAAACCCAATTAGGCAAGGTGCAGGCCTAACTCCAAATAAGGGGTCTCTTCCAATTTTAACCTTTGAAAAGAATGAAAATTATTTTTATCATGTTAATATAGGTATATATTATGTGTTTTATATATCTTAGAGGTGTGAAAGGTCATCAAATAGGTCTAAATTATCAAGTTGCAGTTAGAGCTTAATAGACCTAATCTAGGCTTAGTACTTAAAAGTAGTCCATCACCATTTTTTTGACTAAATTATAATTAAAAATATGTGATATTGGTTATTGGGAGTATATTATAGGTGTATAAGCTCTTATGTTTCATAAAAATCCACCAAAAATCCATCTTTTGGCTTAAAGTGCACCCAAACCCTCACAGAATGCAAGAAAAGGACACAAATGACAACTTTGGATGCTTATATCTACCATGATGTTTTTAATGGAGAATTGAGATGGTTGGATATGTTAGTGAGGATAAATAATAATAAATAAGTGGAATTGGTTTGAAATTCAAATGTGCCAACTCTATAAACCAAGGTTAAGACTAGAAATGACTCCAAAACCCTTGTAAACTGTCTCTAAGAACCCCATTGAAAAGATGAAGAAAATAGAGTATCCATATGGGGTGTAAATTCCATGAAACCAATTATAAGTGTTATAAGACCATACAAGTCTCCTCCCTGTATGAATGAGGTGTACTAAATTTGTATGGATGGTGTAAAATAGGGCTCATTTTGACTAATTTATGTGTTTTATAGGTGTGAGAAGCTTTAAAAAGGTGAAATCACTTTTGGGAGATAGTTTGAGACTTTTTATAAGTATCCATGGAAATTTTATGAGTTATATAAAATCATAATTATATCTTATACCTCTCTCATTTCAACCAGTCCAGTAGGCAGATAGTGATCACTTAGTGAAAAAGGGTGAAACTCTATTTGGGAAGCCTTTTAAGGCCTATTTGATGAACCTAATGAATTGGGAACTCTTGAAAAGTTTCATTAATACTTTTTAATGGATAATATTTAAAAATTGGAAAGGTTTTGGGTGCTAAGTGTGAGAGGTGTATGAAAATGAGTCATTTGGGACTATCAAGGATGATTGTGCATGGATAGAAGAATATGGATGAATAGAAATTGATCCAACACATGTGAGGGCTTGTTTGTAACTCCTCACACTCAGATACATCATTATAATTTACCCCATTTAATGATGATGTAGTTTTTTGAAGGTAAATAATGAGGGTAATTTCTTATGCAAGCACAAGGGAATCTATGCCACATGTGAGGGAGTTAAACAAGTTTAAGAGAAATTTGTCCTTGCTTATATTTCAAGACCTATCTCATACCAAATTTAATGAAAATTTAACTCCTCCTTGTTTTAAAAGTGTCTTAATGACCATTTAGCTCAATTTCTCTCTCTCCTCTCACAATTGCTATAAATTCTAGCCTTTTTGGCTATTGTATGGATCTTTCCACCTTTGTATGGTGAAACCCTACCAAATTTTTGCCTTGAGCTAATAAAAATAGTTATTTTTACCTCATTAAATATTTAAATAAGTGTACACAATGGTTTTTTGTCTTGTGCAAGTGTATTTTGGCTTACCTTTAGATGTTACTCTTCTTACTATCATGTGTGTTTTGGAATCTCTCTTTTACAGGTCAACAAGAAGAATCTAATGTAGATTATAGGTATATTGAGTAGTCTATTAAATAGTGTTTCTATAAGTCCTATTGTCTAATTCTTCCTATCCTAGTCTCTCTCTAAGACCCCATTCTTGAAACATTGATGTGAAAGAGAAGATTGCCATTGGATGAAGTGTATGTGCAAATTTATTCTTGGTTATAAGTGCATGTTGAATGGTGTGAGTAGATAACTTATTTGGTGTATCACCTCCCTTATATTATATTTAATTTTATCTATTATTATCACTTTGCATCCCCCAAAGAGTTAGTAGTAGGATTGATCAAATTAGTACATCAAGGGGAACTAGCCCCAAATATAGAGATCCACCTCAAAGTTGGGTCACCCACAACCCTGAGGTGGTTTCATTGTGCCACTTGAATGAGGAGAGAATTATCATCTCCTCAAGGGGTGTAAGTTAAAGTGACAATAATTTTTGGCATGCCTGGTAGGATTTAATAGTCTATTCATTAAAGAGTTTTGGTATTCTCCTCAAGATACCAGCCTTTAGAGGCAATTTTACTAAGCACCAATTGTAACTCCAAACATAAATCTACTGGTTAAGTAGTCCAAGTATTCTTATTGAAGTTGTTCTCTTGTTATACACACTTCTCATAAGTTTCATGGATTATTTTGATCTTGAGTTTGTCCTAATACAAGTTGGAGAGACATATCCTTCTTTGCCTATTTCCCTTCAATATGAATAAGTCCTTGACCAATCTTGTCATGATCCCTATCATTCATGTGTTACCTATGACCAGCCATATCAAGATTTTGCTTCACCTATCCCACCTAGTTCCTCTCCAAGTCATTCCATTGCAAGTTTCAAGAAGATTCTCATTAGCTATAAATATTACATGTTAGACCTTGATACTAGAAATGGTTGTGGTCAAGTCATCCCTAGTGATTGTATCAAAAGTATGAGAAATGCTTTGGATAAAGTTAAGGAAGAATGGATGCCTATAGAGAGAGCTAACTAGTGAGGTATTTCTAATTATTTTCTTGATTTTTGTTGCATAATTTTCCACCTATAAGAAAGGTTGAGAGCTCATGAACCAGCTCAGTCTTGGCAACCCCAATATACTCCACATCAACCTTCAAGTGTGTCAACTTTGACCACTCCAAATGATGATCTAAGCATGCTTAAAAATTCCCCATATCCTTCATGCATCCCCCAAATTTTCCTTTATTTAAATTATTCATCCAAGAGGGCAACCAAAGGAAGGAGGATATCACTATTGATCAGGTTGAATTATTTGGAGAAGATTTTGAGAAAGGAAGTTTGAGTTTTGAGGCCAATCTTGAAAAGCAGATTGAATTGGCAAACCAACTTATAAGTCAATCCATCATGGCATCAAAAAATGGAGAGCTTTATAAGCCTAGCTTTCCAGGTTGGAGACAAGATGCCAAGCCCATGAAAATTACAGGTTTCTTAAGTTTGTCATTTACCTCTCCATTGACATCTCATCCCCATGGAGAAATCTCTAAGCCTACCTTCCCAAGATGGAAAGAAGTAGTGGAAACTTGTGAAAATAAGAACCAAGCATGTTTAAGTGGTGAAGTTTGAAGTGAAGATAAACTTGAAATTATTCAACTCCCTTCCACCCCTCCTCAAGAAGCCATTAAACCCATATTTTTACCTCCTCCAATTGACCCATTCTACTGTTCTTATACCACCTTCTATCCAAAAGGGCCTATAGCATGGGGATATAATGTGGATCAATTGAGTGAAGAAAGGTTAGTTTCTAATGGAAAGGAACACATTACCCCTTATAAGCCTTCTTGGGTTGAAGTTCTTGGTTTTGAAATGCCTAGCATTGGTATCACTAAAAGGGAGAATGAGATAGAAGTTTTAGATTGGGTTGAAGATGAAGAAGAGATGACTTCTTGTGAGGAAACATCAGATTGGGATGATGAAGAAGAATACCTTTCTTGTGCTAAAGAGGAGGTCTTGGAATATTTTCTTTTAGAACCCAAAGAAGGAGAGAGTATAGAGGAAGTATTCCTTTGTTTCGAGTCTCTTATCTATGATGACTATGGAGATGAACAAAAGGAGGATTCCAATGAAGTGTACAAGCAAGAGATAAATATACCATTGCATCAAGAAGAAGACATAGGATAAACCTTTATGAAAATGTTCAAGGAATATGAGGATTGTGAGAAGATAAAACTCCTATGAGGACAAGCCTAAGAGGTTGAAAAATAGGTATGTGTTGAGAGGGACCATCAAAGAGAGGCTCTAAAGCATGTTGGAGCAATCTATGATGAGTATGAGTATTTTAAAGAGGGTTTGAAGTTTGATTCTATATTCCCATGTGAAGCCGATCTGATAAAAATGAAGAAAAGGTTTGAACAAGAAACATTACTATAGTTCCATGATGTAACACTTCTTGAAGGCTGTAACAAGTGAGATGGATAATGAGGCCTTTCAAGAAGATATAGCTTTATAACAAGCTATCCCATGCATAAAGAGGAAAATATGGCATGATGAGATAAAGGGATAACAATATGAAACATTTTTATAAGGTAAATTAGACCTCATCTACTTTTGATACTTATTTGAGATGACTCAATCAAATAACATGCCAAACCAAGGAGTAAAAAGGAAGCATGGGTCATCTAGTGCTACGCTAAAAATGAAGAATGTTTATCACCCTAATTCATCTAGTGAGGAAGGAGATTCAAGGTGCTTTACTTTCAATCTAGGAAAGGAGGTATGTTTAGTTAAATATACATAATTAATTTACTTGTTGTTGTGTCTTGTGTTCCCTAAGTGCTTAGTATCATAAGTGTGCCTTTGCTTTCTATGTTTGCTTGGTCTTGTTGTGTGTTGTATTTCCTTTATGTGTTTTGAGGTCAATCGACTATCTTATTGGTCAAATTAGGGTATGATCCTATTATTTCAAAGTGCATCTGACTCCTTTTTCCCAATGGATGGGATAAGGTTACTGGTCCTTAACATAGGAAAGCATGTTACCCCTAAGAATTACCAAAAGTGTTGACCAAATTTGAATTTTAGTCAAATGGGTTCAATCCCTACATATTAAAAATTTATAAATGTTTCCATATGCCTAATAGGGTCTCATGTTGGTCTAAACCTCTTATCTATCCTTGTTCTAGCCTTAGTATAAGCTCATCTCCCTTACACTTGCCTAGTAAACCAAAGTCAACTCTAGTTAACCCTAGTCAAACATGGTCAAAGGATAAATTATGTTGAAAATGTCCTAATGTGGTCATTTATATTTTTAAAGATGTTCATAAGTCATTAATTTATTCTTTACCATGTTTCATATGTCAAATATGCCTTTTGGCTACATTTTTAGCATAATAAATGACTTGTACGGACTTTTCAAAGAGCAAATTTGTCACCAAGAGATATTTCAATGTGGAATAAGTCAAGATATGTCAGTGATAAATCATAGGTTAGTCAAAGAAGTAGTTATATGCAGAAGAAGGTAGTTTTCCCTTGAAAATAGGCCATTAATGGTACTTGTATAAACTTGGGAAGTCCTCCTTCAACAAAAAACATGGGAATGTGCCTATTCACCTCCCCAAAGTCATCTACATGCCTGATGTGTTGATAAAAGGTAAAAAATTTCATTTTTTGCTTTTGTTTATTTTTTCTTGTCCTTGAAATCCAAGAAAGGTCAATTTTAAATGCTTGGTGTGGGCTGTATAGTTGGAGTTTAGAAGAATTATCTTGGGGGTTGAAATTAATCTGAGTCAGTTTCATTTTCATGGTAAGATTTCTAAGTTTAATGGCTTCTCTTTTATGAACCATCACTTAGACCCCAAGTAACTTTTTATGCTTCTTCATCCAAGAGGGGTCATTGTTTGATTTTGTTTCAATTTTTTTAATTTGATTTGACAATTTGAGTGGTTTCATATGTGTCTTAGGGACCTTCCATAGTTTTTATCATCATATTCTTGGTTTTGGATCTTGGAGAACTAAAAAAAGCCTCTTCTAGGTTGGTTCTTGGTCATTGATCATTATCATTGCCTTTTTACTCAAAAATATCCACCTATAGGTGCTATGAAAGAGGTTTTCCATGTTAATATGAAGGAATTGAATGTGTCTCAAGTGTTTTAAAAATATGAAGGTTTTTAAAACTATGAAGGTTTACTTTTTGACCATAGGTCTCCCCATGAAGCATAAACCATGCACTTTGTCCACATTTCCCTTCTCTATTTGCTCTTTTCACCTACAAGTAGGTGATTTCCACATAAAGGAGGGTCCTTGAAGTTGATTTCAATGTGTCTTGGTGAGGATCATCCATTTTAGGATTGAAAAATCCATTTGGGGTATTATGAGGCTCTTAAAAAACTTCTCTTGCTCAAATTCATCCTCCTTATTTGCACATAGTTAGATGCATACCTTCAAGTGATCTTGCCAAAGGTTAAATGGTAATTTTTGAGTTTTTAATCATAAGGAAAGACCTAAATTAGAAATTTTTCATGATGAAATAGTCATTACAGGACTCATAAAGTGATAAATTTCCAAGAAAAGCTGAGGGTCATCATCAAAAGTGTTAATTATGATTTTAGGCCTATTTGCCTAGAAAACACTAGACAGAGGTCTATAAGAATTTTGAAATAAACATATTTCATCATTTCAAAACTTCTCAATGATCCTAATTGGTTGGATTTGTAGTATATATCATAAAATATCTATGAGAAGTTTGGAGAGTGGAAGGCAAATGAAAAGTGATGTTTGAAAGGTCTAAAAGTACTCTTGAAAACATTGCATTTGATTAGTGACATCTATAGGCTTTGAGTATAAAATGATGTTTCCATTCCCAATATATATATGAAAAATCACCTAACATGTTTGAATAGTACCATGTTGTTGAAAATATTGTCATTAATGTCAAAGGTCTAGCATTATTGGTCATAAAGGCCCCATTGCATTTAATGGTGTTTTTCATATTCATATCTTGGCTAATATGTGTTAATATTTATTTAATATTAATGAATATATTTTTGGTTGAATATAAATCAAAAGAGGGTTCATGGAGAAGTTAAAGAGTCATGGGGTAAAATATGAAAGAGGAATGGGATGCATTTTCTCATGAAGAGTCATCTTGAGGAATTTCAAGAGTCACCATGTGAAGATAAAAGAGGTATGGTGCATTTTTCCATGAAGGGAGACTTTGAGGACTATGGAAAGTCACCAAGATAAAGACAAAAAAGGAAATGATGCTTTTACTTATGAAAGGTCACCATATGAATTTTCAAATGCAAGGATACAAAGGGTCATGCAAGTTTGACACCATTTTCCATGAAGATTGAAGCATCACAAAGGGTGAATGCCAAAGGTTATTTGGAAAGCTATACATAAAGGCTTGAGAATATATTTGTGATATGCAAGAGAGTGCATGGTTTTTATTTGTTTTTTAAGAGAGAAAAGTAGGAGATAGTGTAGAGTTCTAATATTTGTTAAGAATTTAACATTGAGATATAGTTGTGTTTTATAGACAAGAGGGGTTGTGCTCCTATGGGTTGGTGCTCACAAATATTTGTAAGGGGTTACTACTCCTGTGGGTTGGTGCTCACAAATAGTTATTGTGTTGGTTATCGACAAAGGGGTTGGTGCTTGAAAACTTTGTATTTTGAGTTGGTGCTCATTCATATACTTGAGTTTGTTCTCCATGGTTTGTCCCATTTTGGGTTTCCACGTAAAAATATGGTGTCTCTTTCTCTCTTGTGTGGTGCAAATTATTATTTAAGTTTTATTACATATTTTGAATGTATGATTCAGTGGTTAAAGAAAATAAATTTGATCAATTAAAAATATATATAATATACTAATTCACCCCCCTCTTAGTATATTTCATGCTTTAAAATTGGTATCAAAGCAGGTTATTTTTGAAAAAATTTTACAGCTTGAAGGTAGATCGAGAAAATATGATGGCTGGATCATATGAAGGATTTTATACAAATAAGGCACCTTTGTTTGATGGGATGAATTATGTTTTTTGGAGCATAAAGATTAAGACTTATTTGATGACCCTTGGATTTGACATATGGCAAGCAGTGGTGGAGGAATATGAAGAGCCACAAATAATTGTAACTACTTCAGTAGAAAAGAAGGCAAGTGAAAATAATGCTAAAGATTTAAATGCTATTTTATGTGGTTTATGTGAATCAAGATTTGTTAAAGTTATGTAATGTAAATCTGATCATGAAACTTGGGTAAAACTTGAGAATATTTATAAAGGTGATGGAAAGGTTCAACAAGCTAAGCTTCAGACTTTTAGAAGATAATTTAAGAGTTTGAATATGAAAGAAGAAGAAAATATAGCATGTTATCTTTTGTATGTTGATTAAATAGTTAATTAGATTTAAGGTTTTGGAGAAAATTTAGAAGAATCAATTGTGGTTTAAAAAGTTTTGAGATCTCTACCATTGAGATATGATGGAATTTTTTTGACAATTGAAGAAATGAAGAATCTATCCAAACTAAATATGGATGAGCTTCATGGTATTCTTACGGCATATGAGATGCAGACTAAATAAGATAAACCCTCAAAAAGAGAAGTTGCTTTCAAGACATCAAAGAAAGAGAAGGCTAAGATTCAAGAATCAAGTGATAGTTCTAGTGATGATGAAGATGACAACGGAGCTCTTTTCATTTGCAAGCCAAAAAAGGGCATAGGTAAATATCAAGGAAAATTACCTTTTAAATATATTAATTATAGAAAAATTGGACATTTTGTAGCTAAATAGGCAAATAAAGGTAATGATGAAAATGAAGAAGGAAAGTATACATACAAGAATAATTTCAAAGGTAAATTCAAGAAGGGATTTAAGAAGAAGAGTTTGTATTCTAAAGATCCTATCTCAGCCAAAGATAGTGGAGTCAGTGATTCAGAAGAAGAAGAGATTTTATTTATGGTCACACATGAAGATTCCTCTATAAAAAATAGTATAGATGATCAAGAAGAAGAACAAAATGAAGCTAAAGTGAATCTGGAAGGAGAAATCATTTATGTCTTAGAAGAGTTAAAAGCTCTTGAAAAGAAAAATAGAAGATTAAAGCTCTAGATCGAGAAAAATGAAAAGGAGTCAAAGGAAATAATTGAAGATCTACAAGTACACTTTGAAGAAGCTAAGAAGAATGAAGAAGATCTAACGACATAGTTAAAAATAGTAAGTAAAGAATGTGAAAGGTATGTTATTGAAATTGCTTCTTTAAAAGCAGATCTTGAGAAAATAAATAAAGCAATCAATGATAAAACAACTAATGATTCAAAATTTGAGAATAACACTAATATGTTGAATAAGATATTAAAAAATAAAAAATTAATGTTAGATAAGATAGGTATTGGATTTTAAAAGGATAAATAGGAGGTTAGTACTTTCATATACAAAGAAAAAGGAAAAAGCTATGCTGAATCTCTTACAAAAGAAGAAGTAAAAAGGGAATAAGTTAAGAATACAGAGGACATCTGAAGCAAAGAATACCAGAGGGAATAGAGATACAAAAGATAATCAGGTTAGATATACAAAAATGGGTCCTATTTTTATGTTTAATATTTTTATTTTAATGGATATGGTCATAAGAAAATAGAATGTCAAAAAAAAACTAACAATTTTAGAAATAAGAAGAAGAAAATTCATACAGAGTCAAGCAGAAGCCACAACTCTTTTGTTCCTCTACCAGGCTTTAATGAAGAGGCCATAATATGTTTCAAGTTTAAAAACTTTGGACATATATATTGGTATTATAGAAGTGTGTTTGAGTAAGTCAAGAAGGATCAGAGTTTCAAGGCTCTATTCATCAAGAAAAAAGTTTAGACATGTTTATGGCAAAAGAAACAACTTAAAAAATATATGTTGGTATAGACAGCTTTGCATGCAAGAAATGAATAAAAGCTATGGTTAATTGATAGTGGATGTTTGAGGCACATAATAGGAGACAAGAGAAAGTTCATAACCTTGAAAAAGATCAATGGTGTCATAGTGAAATTTGGAGACAATACTACTGCCAGAATTGCTAAAAAAGGTACACTAAGTTTGGATAATGGTAGAACTAAAAATGAAAATGTTTTGTATGTATAAGGTCTTAAGCATAATATTTTGAGTGTAAGTAAAATGTGTGATTAGGGACACACTAAAATTTTATGCAGAAGGTTGTGAAATTAGAAGAGAAGATTTAGATGTGTTGGTTGTAGATGCTCAGAGAACAGGTAATAATTTGTATATGCTATCAGACATCAAAGGTCAAAGATGTTGTTTGAGTTAGATTGAAGAAAGTTGGATATGACATAGGATAATGGGGTACATAAATTTTGACAATATTTTTAGTATAAGCATGAAGCAAGTAGTCAAAAATCTTCCAAAGCTTACAAATCCATCTGACATGCTTTGTGAACCTTGTTAGCATGGGAAACAGGTTAGAAGGTGGTTCAAAACAAAAGAGTACTTAAATACTCAGATGCTAGAGCTTGTTCACACTAATTTATGTAGATCTATGAGAACTTAAAGTATTTAAGGTGAGAAATATTTCATGTTGCTTGTTTATGATTTTTTACGTATGACTTGGGTAAATTTTTAAAGAAAAAATTAGAAGCTTTCAAACATTTCAAAGCATTCAAAGCATTAGTTGAGAATAAAACTAGTTTGAAGATTAAGTATTTAAGATCATATCAAGGAGGAGAATTCATGTTAGATCAATTTATTTATTTTTGTGAAGACTATGGAATAAAGAGACATTATTCAGTAGCCATAACTCTAAAGCAAAAATGAGAAGTTAAATAGAATAGTTTAGGAAATGGTGAGGACAATGTTAAATGAATCCAAGATAATAGATAAATATTGGAGAGAGGTAGTTGCTACAATAGTGCATATTAAAAATAAAATGTTATTGAGAGTCAAAAGTGACAAGACTCTTTATGAGCTATGAAAAGACAAACCAACAACAGTTGATTATTTCAAAGTTTTTGGTAGTCGATGCTTTATAAAGAAAACTGATGAAAAACTTGGTAAGTTTGAATCTAGAGAAGATGAAGGTATATTTCTTGGTTATTCTTATAAAAATAAATATTATAAATTTTATAACAAAAGAACTAAGAAAATTGTTGAAAGTGCAAGTGTTAGGATAGAATAAGATGGAACATAAAGAATTAGTGGTCTGGTAGACATTCTTAAACTCATTGAAGAGGAAGGTTTTGAAGAATCAGATGAAGATGAGAAGGAGAAAAAGGGAACCAAAAATCCATCCAAATATGTTCATAGAAATCACAATAAAAGTGACATCATCAAGGACATAAATGAAGGAATTCACATAAGAAGAATGATGGTAAGTGAATCTGAGCAAGTTAATTTGTCTTTGTTATCCAGAATTTGGCCTAGAAATTTTTCAAAAGCTAGACATGATAAGCATTGGGTTATTGATATGAATGAAAAATTAAATCAAATAGAAAATAATGATACCTGGGAATTAGTGCCTAGACCAAAAGATCACAATGTGATAGGAAAAAAATAGGTTTATAGAAATAAGTTGAATGAAAATGGAGAAGTGACCAGAAATAAAGCAAGATTAGTATGTAAAGGATATGCTTAGATTGAGGGAATATATTTCAAATAAATTTTTACACCAGTGGTAATGTTAGAGGATATTAAAATATTTCTTGCATATGCAGTGTTAAAAATTTTTAAAGTGTTTCAAATGGATGTCAGATCTACCTTCCTGAATGGGAATCTAGAAGAAGAAGTCTACATTGAGCAGCTTGAAAGATTTATTCTCTCAAATATTAGTAGCCATGTATGTAGATTGAATAAAACATTGTAAGGATTGAAACAAGCTCCCAGATCTTGGTATGCAAGACTTGATAAGTACCTGAAGGATGAAGGTTTCAAGAGAGAATTTGATGATAGTAATCTATACATCAAAACAGATGGTGAGTATCAATTGATTATTGTGGTATATGTTGATGATATCATTTTTGGAGTAAATATTGAAAAGGTGACAAAAGAATTTTTTGATAATATGCAAAAAGAATTTGAGATGTCTATAATTATAGAATTGTCATTTTTATTAGGATTGCAAATATTTTAGTCAGATACAGGAATTTTTATATCTCAAAGTAAATATGCCAAGGAAATGTTGAAGAAATTTGGTTTTGAGGATTGTGTACCAGTTGGCACACCAATGTGTATAGGAAATAAGGTGAGCAAGGATGAAGATTCACCTATTATGGATCAATCTTTGTATAGATATATGATTGGTAATCTTTTATGTTTGATAGCATCAAGGCTAGGCATCATGCATGTAGTAGGTATGTTTGCAAGATATCAGTCATCTCCAAAAGATAGTCATGTTCAGTTGGTTAAGAGAATATTTAGATATATCAAGGGGATATTAGATTATAGATTATGGTATCCCACAGGTAGAGATTTCACATTGGTTGCTTATACAAATTCAGATTATGCAGGGTGCTTGGATGACAGAAAGAGTACAAGTGGATGAGCTTTCTTCCTTGGTGATAGCTTAGTATCATAGCTAAGAAAGAAGCAAAATTCAGTATCACTTTCTACAACTGAAATAAAATATATTGTAGTAGTATTATGTTTTACTCAAGTGCTTTGGATGAAGTAAAATTTGAAAGATATCAAGGTAAAGTTTGATGAACCTATTTCTATTTTTTGTGATAACACAAGTGCTATTAATATTTTGAAGAATCCAGTGATGCATTCAAGAACATAACATAGTCCCATTAGATATCACTTTTTGAGAGAGCACATTGTAAATCAATAGGTTAAGATAGAGTATATTAGTACTACAGAGTAGATTGTCTTTTGGTAGTGCCTTTTGGTAGTCCCTTGTACAATTTGCCTTCAAAAGCTAGTTTTGGAATTTGAGAGAGATGGAGGGTCAAATGATTTAATCAAAGGATAATATTTTTTGGAGGGAATAATTATGACATAAAGAAACCAATAAAATTTTTGGTTTTTAGGGACTATTAGGGGAAGTGCCCCCTATTTCATCTTAGATAGGGGGTACTTTTCCCCTTACACAGACCCTGCAAACTTGAAAAAGGAAACCAAAACATGAACTAGAGGGATTGGTATCTTGTAAATAGGGTTAGATAGGTTGAAATACACATGATTTTTTTTTAATAAACTTTTTAGAGGGTTAGAAACCAAACAAGGTGCCCTGTGGCACTAGAGCTACAGGTAAACCCAATTAGGCAGGTGTAGGCCTAACTCCATATAAGGGGTCTCTTCCAAATTCAACCTTGTCCAAGAATTCCAATGATTTTTAGAATATTAAAAGAGACATATTATGTGTTTGAGCTATCTTTGAGGTGTGAAAGGTCATCAAAAAGGTCTAAACTATCAAGTTGTAGGTAAAGCTTAATATACCTAATTTAGGCTTAGTACCTAGAAGTAGTCCATCACCATTTTTTAGAATAAATGGGCATTGAAACCAAGTGACATTGGTTATTTGGAGTATATTAGACGAGTTTAATCTCTCAAGCTGTAAAAAAAATCCACCAAAAATCCATCTTTTGGCTTAAAGAGCACTTAGACCCTCATAAAATGCAGGAAAATGACACAAATGGAAACTTTGGATGCTTATATCTACCATGATTCTTTGCATGGAGAACTGATATGGTTGGATATATTAGGGAGGATACATAAGAATATATAAGTGGAATTGGTTTGAAATTATAATGTGTTAAATCTATGAACCAAGGTTAAGACCAAAAATGACTCTAAAACCATTATAAACCCTCTCTTAGGACGTGATTGAAAAGATGAAACAAATAGAGCATCTACATGGCATGAAAATTCCATGAAACCAATTGGAAGTGACATAAATATCTCCAAGGCTCATCCCCATGTGATTTAGGTGTACTACACTTGTATGGATGGTGTAAAATAGGGCTCTTTTTAAATAATCTATGTGTTTGTAGGTGTGAAAAGGTTTCAAAAGGTACAATCACTTTTGGGAAATAGTTTGAGACTTATTATAAGTATCCATGGAAATTTTATGATTTATATAAATTCCTAAGTCTATCTTCTACCTCTCTCATTTCAGCCAGTCCAGTGGGTAGATAGTGATCACTTAGTTAAAATGGGTGAAACTCCATTTGGGAAGCCTTTTAAGGCCTATTTGATGAACTTGATGACTTGGACACTCTTTAAAAGTGTCATTACTCATTTTTTATGGATCATATTATAGAAATGGAAAGGTTTTTGGTGTCAGGTGTGAGAGGTGCATGAAAATGAGTCATTTGGGATTATCAGGGCTGATTATGCATGGTTAGAAGAAGATGGATGATTAAAAACTGATTCCATGTATGTGATTGATTTTTTTTAACCCCTCGCACTTAGATCCATCATTATAACTGACCCAATGTAATGATGAGGTAGTTTTGTTAAGGAAAATGATGATATTAGTTTATTATGTAAGCATAAGGTAATATATGCCACATGTGAGGGAGTTAAACAAGTTTGAGAGACATTTATATTTTTTTATATTTTAAGACCTATCTCATACCAAAATCCATGTAAATATAACTCCTTATTTTAAAAGTGTATTAATACCCCTTGATCACCCTTTCTCTCTCTCCTCTCATAATTGCTATAAATTCTAGCTCTTTTGGTTGTTGTATGGATCTCTCCACCTTGGTATGGTGAAGCCCTACCAATTTTTTTTCCTTGAGATAATAAGTGTACATAATGGTTGTTGGTCTTGTGTAAGTTCATTTTGGATTACCTTCACATGTTACTCTTCCTAGTGCCTTGTGTGTTTTGGAATCTCTCTTTTACAGATCAACAAGAAGCATATAATGTAGATTGTAGATGTAGTTAGTAGTTTATTCAATATTGTTTCTAGAAGGCCTAATTTCTAGGTCTTCCTAGCCTAGTCTCTCTATAAGAATCCATGCTTGAAACATTGATGTGAAAGAGAAGATTGTCATTGGATGAAGTGTATGTGAAGACTTATTCTTAGTTCCAAGTGCATGTAAAATGGTGTGAGTATACAAATTATTTGGTGTATCACCTCCCTTATATTAGATTTACTTTCAACTATTTTTATCCCTTTTCACCCCCCTAAGAGTTAGTAGTAGAATTGATCAAAGTGGTACATCAAGGGGAACTAGCCCCAAATCTAGAGATCCACATCAAAGTTGGGTCACCCACACCCTTGAGGTGTTTCAATTGTGCCACTTAAAAGAGGAAAAAATTGTCATCTCCTCAAGAGGTAGAAGTTTAAGTGATAACAATAGGTCCATAGGCCAAATTGACTATTTTAATGTCGTAAGATGATTATAGATGAATTCATGAGAGGTTATTATTACATACAATAGGATACCCCAATTAGGGATGTCTCAATGTGATTTTGAGATTTGATGAATAATGCACAATAAAATTTTGTTATGTTTAGTAATTCATAGGCTTAATTTGAAATGATTGGTAGGAATTTGTCTAATGTTTGGTCAAAAGCCAATTGTGTCCATTTTAGGTGTCCATAGTTTGCCCCTATTTGGGAAGGCATTATAAGTTATAGTCATAGTAATGTATTCTCAAATAATGAAAATGTCATGTATGCCTATGACTTCAATAAAAATGGATGAACAGTAGGTGCCCCTTGAGGGAGTGGTTGGCAAAAAGGGTCATTGATCGATCCCTCAAAAGAGGGAAATAATGGGACCAAAAAGATAAAATGGGATGAAAGAGACTAATTTTCTCATAGGTGGTTATAATCAGTGGCATATGGAGCTATTCCAATTGGATAGATAAATAAGATGATTTACCCATAGGTGGTTAAAATCATAGGCATAGGTGGAACAAAAAAGGTAATGATTTTCCAGAAGATGGTTATAATAATTGGAAAAGGATTAGGGTAACAAGAGAATAATTTTATGAAAGGTGTTTATAATCATTAAAAGGGAAAACAATGATTTTTTAAAGGTGGTTATAATCATTGGTAGGATAAAAACATGCCTTAGGTGGATAGGGATAATGGTTTGTCCAAAGGTGGTTATAAGCATTATCACAAGGAAAACATACCCTAATTGGGTAGAATAAAGATAATTATTTTCCTAAAGGTAGTTATAATCATTAACCTCCATATAAATCAAAACACCATGATTTGCCTATAGGTAGTTATAATCATTGGCAGTGTAAGTGGGATGGTATACAATGATTTTCCTGGAGGTGGTTATAATCATTAATATCTCAATGATGGTAAATATGATAATGGGTTTGATGAAATAAATATGTAGTGATGGAGTAATAATAATCTGATTCAGAGGAGAAAGATGAACTTGGACAACTTTCTAGTAAGGAGATGCTCATCTAAACTAGGAAGGGTTGAAAATTGTTCATTAGTTAATTACTCTAAATGTGGGATATGAGTTGAGGAGATTAATAATGTTTTAGATGTCAAGTAGTATCATGGCCTCATTTATTGTAAGAATTCTTGAGCTAATTTTTTTGTAGCACTTGATGGTAGGCATCATGATATAAAACACCATGAGAGCTTAGCCAAAATATGTATAAGGACTGACATGTAATCCAATAAACAATAAAAAATAATACACCAATGATAAAAACCATGATGATAATTTTGATGCATGAATATGGATGGATTCAAGAATAATGCATATGAATCAACCAATGATTACACATAGACTAAATCAAGGCACAACAAGAAATCAAACAAATAGGTAACCAACCAACCAACCAAACAAACAAAACACCAAGAAAAATAAAACAAAAATAAGAAAAAGAAATAAAAAGAAATAATGGTTTATCACAATGTTAGGACAAACAAAGAATAAACAAGGAAATGAACCATTACTTTTAGGCTATAGGACACAATGAAACAACCAAATAAACTAGGGAAAATAAAAGAAAAGGAAGGGGGTGGCTAAGATGACTCCAGATACACTAGGCAAGTGGAAACTACCTACATAGTTCCATGGATACAAGATCCAAAAAAATCATTAAGCCAAATGTAGTTATCCTAAGATATGGGATATAAGAAAATGTTGAGAATAAAACATGATGGTGTTGTAGAGGAATAGGGGAACGGTCTCACAAAATAGTGAGAGTGTGGGATGCTGGGCTGGTAAATATGGGGAAACTAAATGATAAGTGGTTTATTGTGAAATAGTTAGGGATCTCATAATCCTTAAGGTAAAGAAGTGGTCAATGTTTAGGATTTTATATAGTTTTTTACAAATGTTTTTTGGATCTTATAGGTATCTCAACTTTATTGAGAATGATGAGATACTAAATGGTCCAAGCACACCAAATGGTGAGAGCATTCAAACTTAAGATTGTTCACAAAATTATGAGAGCATGGTAAATGGTGACTAAGTTGACCTTAATGTGAATTAAGTGCTACATACATAGTCCCAAGATGGGACCTCAAGTCACTATAGTTCTACCTTATTGTAGAGGAATCTGACTAGTGTAATAATAAAATCATAAATTAGGAAAAATAGGTAAATGACATAGTATGACATAGGCATGGCAAGGTGATAAATCAAAGCATGAGAAATAAGTGTTGTTCCTAATTTTTCCATAGGTGGTTATAATTAAGAAATAATGGCATAGGTCAATGATACTAATTTTCCCTAAGGTGGTTATAGTTAGTAGCACAACAATGAGACACTGATTTTCCTAAAGGTAGTTATAATCAAGAACACTTGGTATAGAATGGAACAAAAAATGAAGGATGTAATTGCCAAACCATTGTCATACTTATCCAAAAAATGGCCTCTATGTGGAATACATAATCAAATAATGAAACTTGATATGAGTCTTATTACTGAAATCTAGCTTGGAACCAATGGAATGGAACCAAGGTCAAAGGGTTGGGTAGGTAGGGTAAACACAACTTGGCCAATAGGAAAGGTATAATAGAATGGCATATGATAGAATACTATGTTACAATGGAAATGTGCCTCATAGACAATACACCAAGTCTCTCAAGTGAAGTAATGCTTGAGGTGTATAATGTTCATCAGCTCATCAAGTTCATCCCTATTTGGTGTAGTGAGCTTGTATGCTCCAATGCCATAGTTTGTAATAATGATGAAAGGGATAATCCAATCAAGTTTGAAATTTCCCCTATGTGTCTTATTTATTGTGGTATTTTTTTGGTTTTATTTAAGTACAATATCACCAAGTTTGATTTCTCTATGTATGACCTACCAATTATAATGGCCATGGAGTTAGTTCTGGTATGCTTGAAGGTTATTGATTGTGGCCATGCATTTTTCATCAAGTAACTCTAGCTCTTTTAGGTGATATAATCAATAATATTCATTATCTATGACATTCTTTAGAGAGATGCACAAATAAGGTAATTCAACCTTAATGGAAAGTATGGCCTCAATGCCATAAATGAGGGAATATGGAGTGGATACGATTGGAGTACAATAATTACTATGATATGCCTATAGGGCATGAAATATTTGGAGGTTCCAATCATGGCCAACATAATTTATAATCTTTTTAAATATATTGATAATGGTTTTGTTATATTATTCTGCTTGGCCATTACCTTGTGGTTAATAGGTGGTAGAAAAATATTGAGTAATTTTGTACTTGGCACATAGTGATTTGACAACATCATTTTTAAATGACATACCATTATTAGATATAATGTTGGATGGGATACCATAATGAAAAATGAGATGGTTATAGATTAATTTATAAATTTACTTTCCAATCATGTAAGTGAGGGGTATAGCTTTAACCCACTTGGTGAAATATTTTGTAGTGGTAAGGATGTGCTATGGCGATTAGATGAGGTTAGGTTTATCTTACCAATGAGATCAAGACCCTATGTTGCAAACAACCATGGTGTAATCATATGTTTCAAAGTCTTTACTGGGGCATGAATTATATTCTCATGCCTTTAACATTTATCACACTTTTTAACATATGCAGTTTCATCTACATATATCATTGGCCAATAGTACCCAATACATAGGATATTTTTGGATAAGATGTCCCCACTTGTGTGGGATCCACATACTCCTTTGTGTAGTTCTTATAATGTTAATATTGATTTTTCCAAATTTAAACTATGAATCAAAGTTCCATCAAAGTTAAGGTGGTAAAGGGTTGGTCTAAGTAAGGTATATCATGTTGTGTGGTGGATAAAGGCATTGGATTATTTTGGGGATAGGTCAGGTGGCATTATTTGGTCATGGAGGCAGCTATAAAGGTTTTAATACCATATAGAGTTGGGACTGATAATATCAAAAATCAATATGAACATTGAAGGTTTATGGGCTATCTCCAACATATTATCAATGAGGAATTGGTATTATTTTGTTGTATCTATATGATGAATCAAAGATCTAATGATGGCCATGGAATTTAATATTCTATTAATGGCCCTTGGTATATGTTCAAATTATACATCAGTAATCTTCTATTTAAGAGTGTCAACCATGGCCTTGTATGGTACCAACTTGTCATCCTCAGTATAAAAATGGTTTGTTACTTAATTGATAGATAACTAAGAATCACCATAAACCTTAAGATGCTAAATATTCCATTATATTACTTAGCAAAGTCCTAGAACAAGTGCTTATTATTCAACCATGTTGCTAGTATAAGGAAAGCTGATCTAAAATGATTTAGGGATAAGATCCCCCTATGATGTAATAAAGAAAAGGCCTAACACAAATCCATGTGTTGTGAATGATCCATTAAAATATATATTCTAGTGCTTCTCCTTAAGATATATTTCAATGATGTTCATAATGGACACATCTAGGAATTGGAATGTTAGTGGTTCCCTATCCTCAAGGGGCGCTCTAACAAGCTGATCTATAAGTAATTATCCTTTGATGATCTTCTAGTTGAGATATTTGATATTAAACCCACTCAAAAGCATGAAACTATTTGGCCATGTAGATTTATAAATCTATTTTATATAGTAGATACTTGAGCAAATATACTTTTGAGATAACCATGGTCTTGTTGTTTAACATGTAATATCACAACTTCTGGGCTGTAAAGACCATAACTAAATAGGCTTTTTCAATGGGTGTATAATTTTTCTCATACAAAACCAATGTATAACTTAGATAGTACACACAATGTTATTTTATAGTATCATTATGCTGAACTAGAAGTGACCCTAGGGCTTTGTCTATGGTAAAGGGATACAACAAGAATGGCCTTCCTAGCATTAGTGGTAACAAAAGAGGTAGATTAGCAAGATAGTCCTTAAAATATTGAAGAGATTTCTAGCATTCATGATGAAAGGCAAAACCCTTCTTCAACAAGTGTGTAAATGGATGGAATTTGTCGACCAATTAGGAGATGAAGCATTTGATAGAATGGATTTTTCCCTACAAACTATGGATCTAATTTAGATTGGATGGTGGTGGCATCAAGGTAATGGCTTGTACTTTGGCTAGATTAACTTTAATGCCTTGGCAAGACATAATCAATCAAAGTAAATTGCCTGAAGTAACACCAAAAACATACTTCTTAGGATTGAGACTAAATTTATATTCACATAATCTCTTAAATATTATTCATGGTGTTGGTGGATGATTTAACCTAATATTTGATTTTCCCAATATGTTGTCAACATAGTCTTCAACAATGTCATGCATCATATCATGAAATATGATGGTCATGGATCTTTAGTATGTGGCCCCAACATTTTTGAGACCAAATGGAATAACCTGATAAAAAAATGTTCCCCATGGAGTGGTGAATGTTGATTTATGTTAGTATTTTGGTACAATCCATATCTGGTTGTCTCTTAAAAATCCATCCATCAGTGAAAGCATTTCATACCTAGTTGTGGAGTTGACAATCATGTTAATGTTTGGTATAGGAAATTAGTCCTTAGGGTAGGCCTTATCTATATCTCTAAAATTAGTGCATATTATGACTCTTTATAACTTTTTTACTAATTAGAAAAACATTTAAGATCCACTTTGTGTAGTTGATTGGTTGAATGCATCTCACTTCCAAGAGTTTTTCCACCTCTATCTTTATTAATACAATAATATGAGGATGCATTTTACATAGTTTATATTTCATAGGCTTGGCATCAATATGTACAACAAGATGGTGTACAACTAAGGTGGGGTCCAAACTTGGAATAATAGAGTAGGCCAAAGCAAATATATCAATAAATTCCCTCAAAAGGGCTATAAAAATGTCACATTCCTCCTTAGTGAGGGATGTACCTAATTTGATCCATTTTGGGTCATCTAGAGTCTCAATGTTGACTTCTATAGTGTCTTATATAAGAAGATTGAAAATGTATTCCAAAATAGTTGGTAAATATTGAAATTGGCTTGTAATGGTAAAGTACTCTATTTGGATTGGCTCTTCAAGTTCCCCTAGTCAAGATGAATCAAAATCTCCCAATGGTAAGTATGGCCATGTGATAAAAATTATTTTAAATTCTTGAATGATTTAGTCAAATGCATCTTGTTCAGTAGAACTAAACTCAGACCCATAGGAAAGTTCATCATTGGTGGTCCCTTTAGCCATTTATGAGGAAGGTTGAACACCTACATCTAATGGTGCTTGAAATAGGTTTTCACCACTAGACTGGTCTTTTTGTTTACTTTTACCCTGGTCTAAAAGTGAGTCAAATAGGTTTTCAATTTTAGGCCTCAATGTTTTATTCATTTGTTTGTGGCTAAGGATGTTCACCCATTCTCCAAAATAGGTTGTAAGATCCAATTTGTTTGAGAAACTTTGTTTGTGCTCTCCCATTAGAACATTGTCTCTTAAGCTTAGAAAATCACAGAAGGCCTCATCATTTTCAAACTCATCTATAGGCACTATGGATTCTTATT
Source organism: Torreya grandis (assembly GCA_037957365.1). Classification (NCBI taxonomy): domain Eukaryota; kingdom Viridiplantae; phylum Streptophyta; class Pinopsida; order Cupressales; family Taxaceae; genus Torreya; species Torreya grandis. The sequence goes on from JARHVA010002871.1 coordinate 1,793,204, forward strand.
GGTCTTAGTCTATAAGTTGAGGGTGATATAGAGGAAGAATATTATTGTGAATAATTATTCCAAAGGTACAAATGGCATTGGTGTCAAACATATTGGTACTATTACGGTCATAAGGGCTATGATCAAACCCTACTTCACTATCAACATCATCATCACTAGTCATTGGTGTTAGAACATGAATAATATACATGGGGTCACCCTAGATAGTTTTAATCCAAGATCATAGGTTCATTATACCAAGTGGTATAAATTGGCTCAAGTTTTCCTTGATGATTTAGGTTGAGACCTCCCTAATAGGCATGCTTTTCCATGATCTTGTAAGGTATAGGGTATTTGTCATTTTGGTAATAGTTAGCCAATTTGTCATTAAATAACTAGGAATCATCATCTGCAAGTGGGTCCTATTATTGTCTAGTGGCTAGTGTGAAAATGATAGGTGTTGGACTGTGTAGGTTTCCCTTTCCCTTTTGTTACTATTCCATGCAGGGTGGTTTGGATATAGGTCTTCCATAGGACTTGGGGTTATATGGAAACTTGGTAATGTGGAATGTACCATGGGTAAAATATTCTCCTAAGAAATTAGCTAAGATGATATAATGATTAGAAATTTAGGAGGTGTTATATGAGAAAGTGAATCAAGGGTATCTTGGTTAATACAATTAGCCTCTAGTGAATCAACAAGTATTTATTTCCCCTTGTCTATCTTGGGAATTGGATTCAAGTCAAAGTAGTAAATATAGCTTTTGTAATTGGCCTTCAAATGCTTAAAATGTTCATATGGCTATAAATCTCCATAGATAGTGATCCAAAGGATTTTCTATTTACCAAACTTCATCTATCATTTATAAAAGGTTGGTTATAGAGACCGTAGCTGGTGGAGCCCACTTTTATAATAGAGGGGGACTCTATCACTATATATGGTAATATTATTTTTAATTTCAAAATTAAACTATAATTTAACATATATTATTTTGGTGATTCTATTTGTGACATGTGGTAGAATAAGGAGCATTTGGAGAGGTCCATGTGGCAGGTCCTCAGGCCACCACATGGACTGCCACTGCTTTCCTCTATTTTCCAAGTTTGAGATATGTGAATCCCAAGTTCGAATCATGCAACCCAAGATCTAATTTGAGTTCCAAATCATAACCAAATTATAGTTGGATCAATAACTATCCAAGCCAAATTTAGACCTCCTAACTATGCCATCAAAATAGATTTGTGCCAACTCGAGACCCAACTTAAGATCAAGTCTAAGTTTGAGATATGAGAAACTCTACAACCACTCATAGTTGGTTTCTCCACATGGAATGACCAAGGAAAAATATTTATTAGATGTGACCAAAGCCATGATTATACCATTCCAATGAAGGTTATTTAAAGACTTTTACAAGTTACCATCAAAAAAATGTGGGATTTTAGTTCCCAAGTTAAAGCCCATTATTGAGACAAAATGCCTTGCCATTTGACCAAGGAGAGGGGGTGAAATAAATATCCAATGGGAGTTCTTTGGAAGAAGGCTTTGAAGATAATAGATGGCTGTTGATTTACACAATCTAGGTAGGGCCACAATTGTAAAGGTGGATTTGACATAGTCCCGAAGGAGACAAGCCTAAAAAAGGAGATCTTGAGGATTTTAAGCTCCATTTATAAATAGAAAAGCTCATCGAGCAATGAGAGGAGGTATATCCATTTGGTCAGAGACAATAAATTGGGATAGGGGCATATTATTTTATTTCAAGACCATTGGAAATAGAGTAGGAATTCTGCATGATTGCATGAAGGGCATATTCTTCTATTTCATATGGCTTCATCCATTTAAAGATACCACAACTAGATACAAATTTGGTTTTGGAGTAAAATGAAAGCATCTCATCATTGGAGGCTAAGTATGGGTTTTTCAAACATGAATACGTGATTCTATAGACTAGGATCAAGGTCAATGATGGTATTTTACTATGCCTATTTTGAAAGGGCATTGAGTGAATAACGAGGATAGAATTATACACGATGCAAGTCTAATTATAGGGTTTATGTTTTTATGTTATATAAGCCTATAACATATACAAGTGAGGCATCTATTGTATACAGATATTTATTTGTATGGTCTTCAAACATGGAAGGAAAAGCTGAGCTTGAAGATATATATGTAGGTATCTATTGTTAAAAATCCCAAGACACATAATATTGTAACACAAGAACCCAAGATAAGCCGAGCTGGGTAGCAAGTGAAGATTACATATATGTATAAGAAAACTTGAGCCTTAGATACATGGAGAAGAGATTTCATCTTGTAGAAAATATATGCAAGGACAAAATTTGTCTCCTTTATTTTGGTTATAGTGAATCATGGATGTTTGTAAGGTTCATGTAGATACATAACTAGGGTTGAAATGACTTCTTCTAATTGCAAGGTAGAGTCAACCTATTTGGATTTTCATTACACCTTTTTATAAAGCTTTTAAAGTTATGGTGAATGAAGAAGGAGGGAAGTTTTATTTTATTGGTATGGCCTTGGTCATGAAAGATAAAGATGTGTGGCTATTTAAAATATAGAGAATACCAAATGAAAGGGAGAATTATATTACACCTATTTGGAAGGCCTTCAACCAAGGCTGAATGATACAATTGCATACACATACCAAGTATCTATGATCTCATTTCATGGCATGGAAGATATATGTAGATAGATGCATGTTTGAAAGCTTACTAAGCCAGGGGAAAAATACTTAGCTTCCAAAATATCAAAGAAGATTTGAGACAATATATATGCAAACCAAGTCTGTGAAAGATGGCAAGAGGTAATGGTAATACACAACTGATTTTGATGTTTAATCATTTTATTCTATTATATGGTGATAGGAAAGGAATAAATATATGTGTGACTAGCTAGACCTAAGACTTATTATTTTTAATCCTTCTATTTTGGAAGGCTTAAATCCAGGGGAGGTTTAATAATGTAGTTGAAGGTTATATAGAGAGTTGTAGGTATATAATAACAAGAGGCAATTATTATTTTGCCCATATTTTAAGAGTTTTATAGATAATGTGAATGAAGAAACATGCTCATATTCATGGAGATGAGATATCGATGTTGCTGATGAAGAAGACATTTGTTGATTGATTCAGAGTTCCCACTATCAAATTTTAGCATTGCATTATAGGTTCTCATATTCCATTTGGATGTAATTTGTAAAATTTTAATATTTGCATCCTTTATAATGGATTAGTTCATAATTATGAACCTATAGATGTAGCCCAAATGGATGAACTCCATTATCATATTGGTGTTGATTTTCCTTTTATTTATCTCTGGGATTTATCTTAATTTAGTTGAAAATGAATTAATAGAACACTATAATTAGTTACAAGAATTTACAAAGTAACACTAATCAAAATTCTAATGTGAAAAATGAATTTACAAATTTTTAAGCACTTTTAATTCATTCTTAGAATTTTTCAACTATTTCCCATTTCATTAAAAGGGAATTAAGACTTTTTAGTATCCATTTTTAGAAATTATTTATCTAGTTTATAGATTAGACGGTGATATTTATACCTGAATGGGAGAACTTGATACACTAGTGCAATGTTGAAGGGATCACACAAATCTCATGTATCCACAGTCTACCCAAGAGTAAATTGTATGATAATTTTAGGTCCAACACATGTGCAGTCATATAAAATGCAAAAAATGGTAACTTGAGTATGGCTAATGACACCCAACCCATAGGTCCCTGTTGTTTGATCTCATGACCCTTATAGACACATTTTCATTGATTCTCAATCACCAATAGGCTTTCAAGACCTTATTTTAGATTAGTCATAATCCATTTTCCATTCTATTTCTATCCCCCCAGGTCTTGAACCTCTAAGACAAAAGCACCCAGGTTGGACTCCAACACTAGAACCTAGGGTGTCCCCTTTCTAGTGCTCCTATCCAATCATCTTTTACTCCAAAATGACCATTTTCCCCCAAAAAATCTTCATCATTATGTCATCCTAGAATGATTTCACTTAACCCATGACCAATAGATCCCTATAAAAGGCCATTCAAAGATCATTTGGAAAGGGTTGGAAAATATTATCATGCAAGCAAGAATACAAGTGAAACCACTCAGGAAAGTTTCCCTATTCTCTGCATATAGCCATCTAGTACAATCATAATTACATATAAATATATACATCAGCCCCTAACCATATTCAAGCACATCTAATCTAGCATTTATTTCATTCTCATATCAAAATTTCGCCAAGCACTTTAAAAGGGAGAACTACATATGGCTTGATCCCTCTTTAGACTATTGGTATGTAGGTAGCATACCCACAGATGGGGTGTAAAACATGTCCAGTGCATATTATACACACTAACCCTTTTTTCCTATTTTATAAAGTTTTATTCAAGTACATTGAAGGTATAAAAATTAAGAAAATTAGCTCTACAAGGAGAACTGTTGATAGTGAGGCTTCATAAATTTAGAGACAGTGTCACACAAACCTATCAAATAAAACCCAAAGATCTTAGATCCTTTGGACAATAATATTAGACAAGGAAAATAACACTGATGCCACTCCTATCCACTTTTGGTGCTCTTATCTAATCAAAAAATGAATATTAGGATCCTATTTGTGATAGTGTTTTAGGCCTTCACAGTGAATATCAAATCTTGTCTCAGTCAGATCAACATAGTTTAAGTTAAAACATATTTTCTCCCTCTTATTATTATTTTTAGAAATGTTATAATTACCAATAAATTTGAAAAATTAGTATCTTATTTACCACATATTATTTACTCATTTATCAATCTATACCCTTTAAATAAATTAGGAATAAAACCTCAATATTCTCAAAATTGTTAAAACAACATGACATAATGTATCATGGGTCAAGGGCCAAATGATAACTGACAAGCAAATATGCCCTATGATTATAATTATTAATATTCATAGGCTTTGATGGTGATCATTTCTAGTTGGAGATCAATTGTTGTATACCTGAGAAGCTTGATGAGCTTTAAAGACATAATATTTAAACCCGATCCATTGTCTATGAAGACACACTTTACTTAATGCCACATTATGACAACTTTGATGTACAATATATTTTTATGAAGAGGGTTAAGGTATGAAACATAACTTTGATTTAAGGTTAATTGATATCTTAGGGCTAGATGTCCAACCAAATCTTAGAATTTATCTAGGCTTATGTCGTTTGAAACATGGGATTTGCCAAGGAACTCTATTAAGATGTTCTTGTGGATTGTAGATGTATGAAAAAAATCCAAAATGGATATTTGTGCAAGAATTTTATAAATTTATTCCATAATATTGAACATCTTTTACCTTATAGTGATAATGGCTTATTCATAGCTAGAACAGTGGGTTGGATGGGTGTAGTGGCAAATGGCTATGGGCCTAAGATGGTAATATTCAACCACCAGATTGTGATTGTATAATTGGGATTAGATACAAGACCATGGTTTATAAAAAATGATAGTGGAGGGGGACTAGATATGATAATTCTCAATTATCAGTGCACTTGTATGTGGTCATGGGTCAATGATGAGTTATTGGTATAAGCTCCAAAACTAATAATCCCTACTACTAGTATGCCTATATACAGTCCTAGGTCAAGGAAAGATCACTAACATAGGTTGGTTGGTTGTTATTAGTGAGAAATGGTCTTTTTTATTTGTACTTGGTCTTGGATTAATGGAAATGGCAAAAATGTGACCTCCCACAATATGGCCTACAACTTTATTGTAGTCATGTGCAACTACATGGTAAGTCTGTTAGAAATTATTAGCATCATTTTAGCCTTGGTTCTATCAATTTGGTTGATGTTGTTGTTATTAATACTAAAATCATTATTATTGTCTCAACTTTTGAAATTACTTTTATGGTTCTAGCCTTTTTTATTGCACGTTGTTATTATTGGTATGTTGTGGAAAAGGGTTTTGATAAATACCCAGGTTTTGATTAGATGTAGAAGCTCCATTATCCAATGTTATCTCCCAATTTTCCATTTTTTTTTGAATAATATGTTTGATTCACAAAAAACAACACAAATTATGTCTATTAGTCTAATGGTATTCACATAATTCATTTTGTCTATACCAATCTAGATAAGGAATGCCCTTAGTATAGTGCTTTGAAATGGGCTAACTAATTAGATTAACAATAACTAGTTTGAAACACATTGATTTAATAGGCTCTCTAAGGTCACTAAAGACATTATGAGTAGGAACAATTATCCTCAGAGGTGGAGGGGTTTGCAAAGGCAAAGGTTGTTATTTTTATTGCATTGGTCTAAATTGATGTGAAGCTATGCTTGCTAAATTGATTGTTGGTGAAGAGTGATTTGAATTTGTAGCAAAGGATGAGTAGATGGTGTTTGAACCATTTGGACATGTCATGACTTAGTTAATCCATTATCAACAACATTCTTGTTATAGTTAAATTGCTTGGATTTTTCATAATTACTATCCTGAGTTAGTTATAATGCTTGCATTTGGACTTAGCTGTGGTTTTGATTTTGGCTATTTCCTTAGTTTTGTGTTTAGTTCTAATTAGACAAGGTAATATTAATAATGCCTTTATTAATAAGAGTCTTTTTTATTAGCAAACCTTTGTTGATGATTTCCTTGAAAGTATGTGCACACTATAGCTGTAGATGCTAAGATATCTCACTATGAATTTTTTTGGTAAACACAATGGCCAATTTCTTGTCTGGTAAACTATGGGTGAAACAACTATAAAGTGTTCTCCATCACTATCGATAACTTGTGAAACTTTCAATATCATTCTATTTATCTTGGGTAAAATCTACTAATGAAATCTAATGTTCAATATTATAGGATAAATGCTACACAAACTTGTCTAAAAGGTCATCAAAATCAGATACTAGTTTTTAAAAAAAATTAAGAACCATCCCAAAGCTTGTCTTGCTAGACCTTGAATAAATAATAATAGGAGGTATATGTCACTATAAGCTACTGGCTGACAAAAAACAAGTAATTTGGTTAAATGGGATTTTGGGTCATGTTTACCTCTGTACTTGTCAAACTTTGATGGTTCATACTTTGGAGGAAATGGTATTTGTAGATATTCCATATTGAATGGGTAGGAACACACATCATCTAACTTAATCTTTTAGGTTTTTTTCCTAGCTTAGATGGTGAAATTTGCATCCTTCATTTGCTATAGTTCTTACGTTAGGAAACTAATGGAACCTTGGCTTGAGGTAGAGGCTGGGTGATCAAAAGTGGATTAATTTGAATGAATTATAATGGAGGCATGTTTTGCTATAGAATGTTGGTTTGGTTATGGAATTGACCAAGAATATGCATACATGTATTTGGATATATTTTTTGGAATTACACACATTGAGGTGCAATATTCTAGTTTAGATTTGGTATGTAGGCCAATTTTTAGGTAAATTATGGTTGAGATGGAAGGATATGGCTCTAGCTGATGTACTATGCCTATTTGGTAGAATAGGTACTTACTGCCAACTAGTGAAACCTAGTTAAATGAGGGAAACCTGTTGTGAAATAAGGCCCTATCATTGGATTTGTGGCACATTTGGAACAAAAGGCAATTATTACCTGATAGGCACTTGTGGAAAAGTATAACCTCTTGGTTGCATGAACCCTTTTTGGGAAGTAGATGCTTGTAAAGTGTTCAACATTTGTCACTAACCAATAGATGTATGTTATTGATTAAACATCATTTATGATTGTAATGTTATGTTGGTCTATGATTGAAGAGTTGTATTAGTTATTACCTGATGAGGTGAAACATTGGTTTCCCCCTATTGAGGTGGTAGAATGTTTGTTATATATTTCATTGGTATACTAGAATGTGCCTATTATTTTGGAATGTTATTCATCACCTATTATGGTGGAGTAACATTTATCATGTTTTATTGAGGCAAGGCACTGGTCTATGCTTGAATATTTAATCCTTATAGTTATGTAATTGAAAAAGTAACTAGTTGGGGATTTAAGGTAGCATGTTGTAGTTAGGAGGTAGAAGTCCATGCCCCTATTATTTTGAACCTCTCATGGTGTTAACTAAAGGCATGCTTGGTTATGGACTAGTTATTTGTGTAGTTAAACCACTTTGGCTTAGATTGGATGATACTTGTGTATTATCCACTATGTTTGGCTCATTCATCTACATGGAAGTAGTAGACACTTATTCAATAGATGGTGAATTGAACATGTCTCTAATTAAAGTGCTTTATGTGAATGGGTCTATACCCAAATTATCTTGGAATGTAAATTCAATTAAAACTCTGATTGAATGAATAATATTAATAAGTGGAGCATTTGACATGGTCATGTTATTGAAATTATGCACTAAGTTCAAATAGGTTTGGTATGCTATCTGCATATATATGAAGTGGTACTCCATGAGGCCATTTATTATGACAAACATACATGGATCCTAATATGACATCGACATTAAATCTTGAGGATGCCTAGAAGAAGCTTGTTTGATGTTTTGATTATAAGGCATGTTGTAAGGCACTCTAACTAGACTTGAAATTTTTTTGTGTTGGAAGTCTACTAAAAACTTGGAACCTACCTATGAAACTCTAATTAAATATTTTTACTTATTTGCAAGCAAGTGATGATCAAATAAATAGGGATTATATGTTGATGGCATCATAATATAGTATGGTTTTTATTTAACTTGGTCTATAATCAAAGGTATACTAGCTAGGTATTGTGTTGTTTATTTGTAGTCTTGTTTTAAGTACAAAGGCATGTTGACCAAAGAGTGAGCCAAAGGATCTTGAATTTGTTCCCCAATTTGAGTTTTGTAAGGTGGATAAGGATTTGTATCACAAATTACATCATCACCATAGGGGTCTTGAATAAAATCATCTTATGCAACTGCATTATCATATCCTAGATTATACATGGCTCCACTATGAGTATAGTGAGACATATTTAAATAAATGATGAATGTTTCATGATAAAAGGCCTAAAGTTCTATAAAATTTGTTAAATAATGTCTAAAAACACAACTGGTTTAAACTTGGTATAACTTGGTCAAAATTATGGAGCTATATCTCTAAAAAAGTTTATGCTAGAACTTGCTATAAAATAATCTGATGTCAAATGTCTAACATTAAATTTCACACACGAAAAGGTTAAGTGGATGAAATAAAATCAAAATTCCAAGCTTTAGGTTTAAAGTGTTTCAAACAAGTCTACTTTAAAAAAATAGAAGCTGCTAGGTCTTTTAACCAAATGTGAGATAAAAGCTAGGATCAAAATAAGCATATGCTATGTCTTTTGGTAAAATAAGGCACAATAGATAAACTTTAAAAATAAGGTGAGATTTTGATGTAACAAATCTAAAACACTTTGGCATAAACTAGGCATTCAACTTTAGACATGAACTTGGTCAATTGGTATAAGGCATGAAACAAAAAGGCAAATGGAAATAGATTATTTCTCCAAAATAAAGGCACAAATAATAGTTCTCAAATTGGATAAAGAATTAACCTAAGTTGTAAAACCTAAAAGAGAAAGATCAATGTCTATGCCAAAATTACACAAGGCATAAATAGAAATCAATCAATGTTTGAATTTTAACTTATCAAGGTTAGTTAAAAACTCAACTTAGGAAACTATGCTTCTTTGAATAAATAACAAGCTAGACAAGATGAACAACATAACAACACTAGATAAAGATCTAAAAGGCACACATGTGGATTAGTTTCAAAAAATGGATTTTGAACATTAGGCAACAAGTCTATGCAATGATTCAAGCAATGTAAAAATGTTATTTCTCTCTAAAGATAAAGTTTATGGTTTATTTCAAGACTCCAAGGCAAACAAACTTGAAATGATATAGGCAAAGTAACGTTACCCTTTTCAATCAAGTGACACACATATAAAGATATGTCAAAAGACTAAGACAAAGTTATGGTGTAACACCTCCTTAAACAATGAAGTGATGTATAAGACAAGACTCATTTGGATGTGATATAACAAGTAAATTAGATAGTTTGACTTAATACCATGTAATAAAAGGATAAAATGACATAAAACACCTAAGTGTAATGTCCTAGATCCTAAAACTGACAAGGTTACATAAACTATTAAATTTTGTCACTAGACTCAATCTTGGGAGGATTTTAAGTGTTAATCCAAAAATAAAAGCACATGAAAATTAGGTTTTATAGTCCCTCTCTTCTCCCAAGAGTTTTTACTATTATGTGGAGCTTTGGACTACTCACCTGCATCAATAATATATCTATGACAAGTGGGCTTGTTCTAAAACTAAGTTTTTGTGCATTTATAGAGGGTCCCAAGTGTGGCTAAAATAAAAGATGTGCATATAATTTGGATTCATGTAAATTGACTTGTTGTGAAAAGGTCTTATCCATTTCATAACCACTACATCTATTACTTTCTCAATGTAGTGTGATGTCCAAGTTGCCCCTATGATCTGAGGCAATATCTTATTAATGGATTTTTTTAACTGCTCAAACAAATGTCCTAGTAAATAAAACTCAATTTGTATACCCCAACATGGAATGGGGTTTAATAAATTATTAGATATGAATTCTTGGGTTAATTCTTCCCTAGAAAACCTGTGAGGAGGATATGAACTCTCATTCACAAACCAAATTACATAAAAATAAAACACAAGTGAAAAGACTTTAAGGTCACACTTGGATCACATAATTCATATGAATTTAGGGAGAGAAGTAATGATGTTAGTTTCATGATTTTTAGACTAAAAACAACCAAGGCAAAGAAAAAACACTTTTGGCCACTCAAGTTCCTTAAAGGAGATGAGGGGAGAGCATACATGCATCAATCATTTTGCACAAATAAACAACTTTGAAAGAATAAGAATCAAACAAGACACTCTTAAGAATATGTATGTAAGTGCGAGTGTTTATTTTAATGCACTAAAGTTAAATGTTTATGAAATTTTGGCCCCTTGCCTTAGTTGAAAAACTTTACAAAAACTTTCACAAACAATCAAACATAAAATAACTAAATTATTTTTAAGAACTAAAAAAAAAGTTCAAGACTTAACCACTTCCAAACTTTTGCCTTCTTCCAGCTTAAGTCCTATAATTTTTAGATGGTTTTTTCCTACTTCAAAGCCCATATATGAATGAGGAAACAACATTTCACAATTTTCTCTCAGTTTTTCTCTATTTTTATGTCTTAGAGATCAATGTTAATTGATGTAGGGATCAATGTTAGTCTGTAAAAATTGATGTTGGTCAACAAAGGGGTAATCGAAGTGGTTAATGGAGATTGATGTCAGTCATGAAAAACATATAGAAACATAATACATTTTTTGACATAGGATTGTTAGCAAATAAACTTTTAAAATCACTAATAACACTAGATCTTGCAATAAAAGGGTTAGGCACACATTATTTAGACTTTTAGACACATCATAAAAACCATAAAAGTCAAGAAAACCCATGGTGATTTGTGTTTCCACTATGCTCTATCCTTCACATAGGGGTTGATATTAATTTTGGTTAAATTGATGTTGGTCAAGTAGAATCAATGTCAGTCTGGGAATATCAACATTAGTCTATGTGTGACTAAAAAATAAAATACATAAAAACAAAGTAAAAACTCAAAATTTTAAGATTCTCAAGCATTCATTAAAAAACTAAGAGCAACATTTTCATCTTTTTTATTGTATGGGATGTTTGATGTCCCATTGAGCATGCCATTTGTGATCATAGGAGTCCAAGAAGGGAGATTAGTAATATGTTAGTTCAAGTAAGAAAACTCAAATAAAAACACAATAACACTTACACTCCAAGCCTAGAACTTAGGGAGAGATTAGTAATAAAAGATAAAGGAAAGCACAATTTAAAACATCAAAGACAACAAATCCTTTACCTTATTTGGGAGTTTCAAATGTTTTATTAAGTGGCTTTCTCATCTTGTGCAACAAGTAGTCTTTATAAAATGAAGCTTGTTTGATCCTTCTCTTCTTAACACCATGGGTTGTGTTGTGGCTTGGCTTAAAATTTTAGAATTATAACACTACTTGCAAGGAAATTTGGGCATTACAACAATACATTAAAGAGCTTGTTGAAGATATTTGAGCATAATAATTTTGCACCAAAATATATTAGGATTCAATAGGCAAGGCATTATATTTATAGCCTAAGGATTTAACTCTCACCCAAGGTGAGTTAGGGTGGAGTTAAGGCTTGGAATGGGTTCAAAACTAACCTAGGTGAGTCAAATATAACCCTAGTTGAGTTAATAGTTATCAAGTAATCATGATTTGTAATTACTAGACATGGCTCTCCACAATAGATATTTTAGAATATTTTCAAAGAGCTTGACAAATCATAAATGCAATGATGAAAGGCTAGGATATTTTAAATTTTTAAATTTCCTTTTTTAGTTATTCATTAATTACACATGGATAATTCAAATAAGCATTTAATTTGGTTTAGATTGTTAATTAATTATGATTATCCATTTATATCTTTCATGATTTAATATTTGTTCATGTGCCCCACTTAATAGGTCCATAGGCCAAATTGACTGTTGTGATACTACAAGATGATTAGGGAGGAATTAGTGAGAGGTTATTATTACATATGATAGGATACCCCAATTAGGGATACCTCAATGTGATTCTAAGCTTTAATGAATGATGCATAGGAAAATTTGGGATGTTTAATGATTCCTAGGATTAATTTGCAATGGTTGGTAGGAATTGGTCTAAAGTCTGGTCGGAAGCCAATTATGGCCAATTTTAGGTGTTTATAGACATAAGCACACATATGTCATGATTTTTATTTTTTATAAAATATATATTTTTTTGTATTTTTTATGCTATATTTTAATAAGGTGATTAATTCACCATAGACTTTATTGTTTATTTATTTTATTGGTTTTACCCATGAACTCCATTCTAGGTTTATTGTTATTATACCATCTTATATTTTAAGATATTGTTATGCTATTATTTTGGCTATTTAATAACCCTCTATAATCATTATTTTTTAGCTAAATAATATTATTATATTCAATCTCTCATTTGGTTTAAAAGTAGGAGGAAACATATTTAGATTCAGGAAGAGCCAATAAGAGGAGGAGCCTTGAGGTACTCTCTCTCTCTCTCTCTCTCTCTTGATTCAAGTTGCAATTTTATTTGACCCTACGAGGAGCCAATGAAATATTAAGTTATTAGAAGCTATAACTACGTATCATTTTTGAGTATTTTATATTGGTGTTTAGGTAGCATGGAGAAGAGAAAATAAAAAATGTTGAAGTAGATTTAATTTTAGCATGGAGCATAGAGCAGGGAGAACTCTGTAGCTTCTATTGGAGTAGGCAGTGGTCATGAAGCATATACAAATATATACACTAAGAATCTATAGTAAATTAAAAAATATATACCATTTCATTGGAACTAATAAAAGGTTGGCATTTATAAGTTCTTTTTAGAATCTGTAAGTTCTTTACTATTTTAATCCACTAAACACCAATTAAATCTCATATTTGCTGCTATCGTAATCCAAAACTACCTCTTTTTTGTCCAAAAACACTCATTATAACTTATAACTACCTTGAAAAATCACCTTCAAATATTCTCTTTGCTACAATTTTTTCAAAAACCACCTCTCAAGCAAACCTGTGGTATTGGCTAGGCCAGCCATTTTGTCTTCAAAACAATAATTTAAAGATTTTAAATACAAGTTTGTCTCATTAAGACACGTATTAATGCATAGGAAAGTTGGTGAGAACAATTTTAGTAAAGTGGAGGTGGGAGGTTCAAATCCCCTCAATTTTTTTAGCAATCCTTCTAAATTTGGCAATTCCACCAAATTTAGTTATAACTAGCTAAATTTAGCTAGAAATGTACTAAAACAATTTTTTTTTTAAAAAGGGGGAAGGCAAAGTAAACAATTTTTTTCCTAAAAAGAGGCCAAAGAGCCCAATTTATTTTAAAAAAATAAATAAAAGGAGGATATTATTTTGAATAACAAAATTAGTGTTTTTGTATATTGTATTTATTTGCCAAGTAGTGTAATATTTCATTTTTTACAATCGAATAAATTAAAAATCATGAGTTTTAAAACTCAATCTTAGTGTTAGGTACAAGTGGTACCTCTAACTCACATTTATGGGTAAAACCATTATGCTTTAGTTACTACATCCATAGCCTAACATAGTTGTAACAATGACATCTAGACATCATCCCTTTAAATCATCAGGGAGAAATAAGGACACATGCACTCATAGCCATCCCTTCATCTACTCATTCTTTTCAATTACAATTATTTTTTCTAGACTCATAGCTTCTTCATGGTAATAACTATGCCACTAGGAAAACTAAAATCAGGACACATTTGGAATTTAAAGACATTTGGCTTGTTGTTGATGGCACTCTTACTTGACATGCTACTGATGTTGATCATCAAAATAGGTTCAACAAAGCCAATCAAAAGGCAAAGTTGATAATCATGTTTATATTATCGGATGAGGTATAACCTAATATCAATGAGGCCACAATAGCAAAAGATGCTTTGGATAAGCTCTAGATAGTCTATGATGCCAAAAATGAAGGAACCGTTCTTCATTTGTAGATTCAACTTCATTCCCTCAAATTGAAGTCTAGTGAAAAAGTGGAAGATTTTATATGCCTTGTTGCAACTCTAATGGATTTACTCCAAGCATTGGGTGAAATAGTATTAGATGTATCTCTTGTACTTATTGTCTTGAGAGCACTACCCCCCTCTTACAAGATTTTCATGATGACTTTAATAATCATAACATAGAAACCATCTTTTGACAAGTTGGTAAACATGTTGCAACATGAAGAGTCTATACATACATAAGAAGAAGAATCAGAATAACATGCCTTTGCCTCTAATCAACATAAAGGAAAGAAGCAACTCAAGTCTTCTAAACCAAAACAAGGTCAATACCATCATTCACAAGGGGACAAATAATAGAAATTTTGCCTTATTTGTGGAAAAATAGGCTATGAGCTAAAGAATTATTGGTATAAATCATTTACATAGGGGTCTTCAAACTATAAGAAGCCAATCACCAACAATCATCTCATCCCCATAAATGACAAAGATAAAAGAAAGGGTATTATAAGAATAAATCTAATCAGTAAGGTAACATTATTGAATAGGAAGACACTTATTCTGATGAGGAATTTTTATATGCTACATAGTCTAATGATGATCACAAAGTTATATTTGGTATGTTGAATCAGGTGTAACTAAATATATGACTTGAAGATAAGATTGGTTCTATAGCATGAATGAGACTTCCCTAAAAAATCATGTTTTTTTTAGTGATGACTCATCCTACCAAGTTTAAGGAATTGGTAATATCTCCTTACCACTTGGATGACATGATTGTAAAATCTCAGATGTATTGTATGTCCTAGGACTCATAAAGAATCTTCTATTAGTCAGTCAACTACTTGACTACAACCTCAAGGTTGACTTTGATTGTAAAAGTGAAAAAAAAATGTGTTTGATCAAAGATAAGTCAAAATGCTCATGAATTATTGCACGAGCCTTATGAGTTGGTAAAATGTGCCAAATTGAATTTGTTTAATCAAACAATCAAGTACTTTCTAGCTCAAGATTCAGACTCAACCAATCTGTAGCATCACAAATATGGTCATGCTAGTTTTGGATACCTCAAAGCACTCAACAATTCTAACATGGTTCATAGACTTCTTTAGTTGAAGAAAAATATAGATCTCTACACTGGTTTTCTATTAGGGAAACAACATCAAACATCTTTTGGTCAAAGTTTCTTGAGAGCATCTAGTAAGCTTGATCTGGTGCATACCTATCTATATGACCCCATGAGATCTAGTCACTATCAATTTCATTATTTCATGCTCTTTATCGATGACTAATAATAAAAAATGTGGGTCTACTATCTAAAGACCAAAGACTAAGCCTACAATAATTTCAAAGAGTTCAAAGAAATAGTTGACATAGAAACTAGTCATAAAATCAAGGCTCTCCATTTAGATTGAGGGGGAGAATTCACTAGTAAATATTTTTTTATTATTTGAAAGAATATGGCATTCATCAAAAAATTTCTCCATGATATACTCCATAATAGAATGATTTTGTAGAATAAAAAAACCCCACTATCATGGAAATGGTGCATAACATGATTAGAGATCCAGGTTTGGCATACACATATTGGGTAGAAGCAATGAAAACAATAGTTTATTTTTTGAACAAGTCATCCACTATAGCTCTTCATAATATGACTCCACATGAATCCTGAATAGGGCATAAACCTTTCATTTCTTATCTTTGAGTTTTTGGATGTAAGGCTTATATACATGTTATTAAAAAGAAGAGAAAGAAAATGGACAACATATCCATGCCTTATATCTTCTTAGGGTACAGTGAAGAGTCATTCCTGCAAACTGATGGACCCTAAAACAAAGAAGATATTTATCAATAGGGCTATAGAGTTTGGTGAGAAAAGTAAAATGAGTTTACCTTCCATAAACTCAAATGATTTAGTAATTAGACCTATAGATAATTCAAAAGGTCATAACTGTACTAAAGGTGATAATGATGATGAGGATGATCAGTTAGTTAATGCAGATCAACCCATAAGAATAGTGCAACATATGCCTAAATGGTATATAAGTATATTGATATATGCTAAACTAGATAAAAATCTAGACACATCAACTACTGGACCAAGGACTTGTAGCATGACTCATGACGAGGTCAATTTGGCCCTAATAAGCATAGTTGTAGAATCAATAGAGCCCTCAATAGTTTAGGAAGCCTTAGAGTCTATACCATGTAAGGATGCCATGAACTCAAAATATCAATCACTGATGAAACACAAAATATGGTAGCTTGAAGATCTTCCACTAGGGAAGAAGCTAATCAGTTGTAAATGGGTCTAAGAAATGAAATACAAAGTAGATGATAATATTGACAAGCACAATGCATGAATTGTAGCAAAGGGTTATGCACAAATGGAAGGCATAGATTATGGGGAGACATGTTCTCCTATGAACAAGATCAAAACAATCATAATGATATTTTCTCTAGTTATACAATTTAGATGGAAGATCCACCAAATGGATGTAAAAAGTGCCTTTCTCAATGGAGAACTATAAGAAGAAGTTTACATACACAACTAAAAGGTTTTGTCTCACCTGGTAATGAAATAAAAATATGTAAGCTCATACAATATCTATATGGTCTCAAATAGGCTCCCTGAGCCTGGTACATAAAGATTGATGAACATCTAATCCAACATGGATTCCAGAGGTGTCCCTATGATCCAAATATCTACCTAAAACAACAAGGGTAAGAGATTGAAATTGTTGCAGTATATGTTGATGATGTAGTCATTAGTAGAAACTCCATAGAAATGATAGATGAAACTAAGAAATATCTTAATCGATCATTTGACATGATAGATCTTAGGATTCTACACTATTCTCTTGGATTAGAAGTATGGAAAAAGAAACACCACATCTTTGTGTCTCAGATGAAATATGCTAAGATAATGCTTGATAAATTTAGGATGATGGATAATAATCTAATCACTATACCTATAAAAACAAGGCTTTAGTTATCTCATACAAATCCATCACCATAAGTAAATATAACTCTCTATCGATAGTTGCTTGGGAGTCATATTTAATTAACATATACTAGGCCAGACATCAACTATGGAGTTAGCTATATTTCAAGGTTCATGTAGGAGCCAAAGATGTCTCACTAGAAATAAATAAAACAAATACTAATATATATTAAGGGTGCAATAGACTTCAGCCTAGAATATAAGAAGAATGATAATTTATTCTTGATAGGATATTATGACTTAGATCATGTAGGAAATATTCATGATAAAAAATCCACTTTTGAATATGTGTTATTTTTAAGATCTGGTCCTATATCTTAAGGGAACAAGAAACAAAACTTTGTTTCACAATCTTTCATTGAAGTAAAATATCATGCTACAAGAGGAGTTATTTGTGAAGTGATATGGTTACATCGCATAATGGAAGGATTGGGAGTACCAAAAAAGACACCTACCATATTGTATTATGATAATGAGGGTGTTCTCAAACTTTTTATTAATCTAGTATTTCATGAACACATAAAACAAATTAAGGTGAAAGCTAATTTCATTCACAAATATGTACAACAATCCAACATCTAGCTCCAATATTGCCTGACAAAAGAACAACATGCAGATGTCTTCACCAAGTCACTTGCATGTGACAAATATGAGGCATTTAGAAAATTTATCTCCTATTAAATTCAAGCTATGTTAAATTAATGGGGATAATTTTAGATTTTCATAAGGTGATTAATTCACCATAGACTTTATTGTTTATTTGTTTTGTTGATTTTATCCATGAACTACATTCTGGGTTTATTATTATTGCACCCTCTTATATTTTAGGATAATATTGTGCTATTATTTTGGATATTTAATAGCCCTCTATAATAATTCTTTGTTAGCTACATAATATTATTATATTCATTCTCTCTTTGTAAATATATGTAAAGTGAAAAATTTAAAAGTGGAAAGAAGGATTCTATCTGATGAGTCCTGCAAGGGACTCACAATCAATGAAACCTATTTATAGAAGAGGAATGGTAGCCTTTCACGAATGGAGAGGGTATGATGTTGTGATTGAGTTGAGATGAATGTAGAATTTGAATGTTGAATACCCTTTGTATCATAACTACCAATATCATACTAATGATATGTAGCATATAGTTCATGTTGTTGAACTTGATGAACTTTAGGGATTTTTGGAACCCATCATGGATTGTATGAATCATGTGTTGGTGTCTTATGTGAAGTACCCTTAGTTCCCTATACTATCAATTTGGAACTTATAATAGTAGAGAGAGGCTATTTATAAAATGTAACAAATCTCTATTGAAGTGGTCTTTAAAGGATAGGCCTTCATGGAAGAGTAGACACCTGCTATGGAAATATATGAGTAGGTTACACCTTTTTAGGTGGCTCAACTAAAATATTATGTATAGGAACTAAATATATATATGACATAAGTAATCATAGGGGATACCCCAAACAATGATGATCTAATTAGCATAGATATAATTTAGACACCTATGAACTATAGAAAAAAATGCATGAATATTTTGATCTAAGGAAACCCCAATAACATATCAAATACACCTTCACTAGGTACTGATATGAATCTAGTGGACATATTTGTAGGACCAACCTATAATGATAATGTAATCTCACCAATGGAGCTCTGAATGTGACCATTGAATTCTATTATGACTATGGTGGTAGGAAACAAATCTTAATGTGTATATGAGATGATAAATAAGTGTGATTGTACACTTATTCTTATTTGAACCATTATTGACCATGACACTCTGAATAGGTTGGTGATCAATGTGAACACAAATGGACAAAAAATGTAAATTTGAGTCACTATATAATATCTTATGCTCTACAAATGTGATGAGTGGCTGAGATGAAATTGAAGTATGGTAGGTACCAATGATGTTATTCAATGAATATAATACCTCTATATGATAATGGTAATACATTGGTGGAGGCTATGAAGGTTTTACCACCTTATACTATGGGGAAACCCAAGGGTTTCAACATATTAATATGCCAATTCCTACTAGATGTGTTTTAAAATGTGGAAGCCTCTTGTGTGTAAAATGGTTTGAAATGTGTCTTTATAGTGGTATTTCTAGAATTAATTCAGATAGGGATTGATATAATTATGGCAAACCCTTTCAAAAATTTTGATTTTTGTAAATTAGTTGTTATTTGGTAGGCAGACACCACTAGTAGAATTAGACAAGAGTGGGGAACACTACTATTCAAATAGGGTGTTATCATCCTAAGAGCAAGAACTGCCAAACTAGAAGTGTGGTTCAGTACAAAAGTAAGCTTAGGATGATTATGATTTTGGATAGAGACATCCTAGGGCCATTTTTTCTTAGAATAATGGTTCATCCATGAATAAAGTTAAGGAAAGAGGTCACAAGGCCATGAAATAGGCCATGACATAAGTGTGTAATAAAGGTGGTCACAACTGCATTGTTTTAGCTTATATTTTAATTTATGTGTCTACAATGGGCTTACATTGGTAATTAACCTTATCTACATTAACATATTATGAATTAGTGTATTATTGGTCATATTTTACTTCAATGGAACCTACAAAGTTGTTTATATGTGTGATGGTGGGATTATAAGTTTGTTTTGAGATTTTGAAGGTTGATTTTATGATTAAGATTAGATTGATTTATTTGATTGGTTTGATTGAGATTTAAAGGCTTAGAGATATTATTTATGATGATATTTAGTGATTGCTTCATTATTGAAGTTTTCACCTAACATGAGGTCGTAATAAATTTTATTGAGGTCATGGAAGTTTTCATGAGAATAATTTACATAAACATGCCACCAACAAAAATTAACGAGATTTTAACATGGTGATAGAGGTTTTGAAGGATCAAAATTCATAGGTCAAGATGACAATATCCTTTTCTTGAACTCTTGAAGACTCAAGGAAGGGCGGGGTGGGTTTGAATTGTGTGAAGAAGAAGACACTCTTAATATGAATGGTTGGGGGGTTTTGTGTTGTTTAGTTGTTGATGGAACTAGTGGTTATTTTGAAGATTCCTTACTATATTTTGGATATGGTTAAAATTGGTTTATAAAGTAATCTTGTCATCTAGCTTGGTCAGAGTTTTTTTCTAAAGTTTTAGGAGACAAAGACCTTATTTTATAGTGTAATCACGGTTTTAAAATGGTAATGAAAATATTAAAGAGGATTTCCTCACTCCTGTTATGATATTATTTATGTTCCAAAGATTTCCATCTCTTGATGAAATCATGGGCAAGCTCATGAGCCAATTACTTAGAATTAATGAGGTTACCAAGGCTATTTTTTGGAAGATCATGATATTAAAATTGTTTGACTAGGGAGTTGATTAGATCTTCTAGCATATTAATTGAATGGATTGGGAGTTGGTTGTACCATTATAACATATCCATAATGAATTTTTTTATAGAAGTTTGGTAGTTACATAAGTGTTAGTTTTAATCCACTCTGTGTACAAGTTTCTAAATGATTCAAGATGTAATGTAGGGTCAGTGGACTTGGCATAAGTGATGGTTGGATAGATGCCTCTAATGTCCATAAAATAAATATAAGATCTAAAGTTAATTTTAAAGTTTTTGAAGCATCTTGTTATATGTAAGTGGTTTAGGAATAGGAGTCCTGTCAACAACTATAATGGGAGGGGAGAAGGGAACTTATTATGTTGACCCAAAATAACTTGTGGTTTAATTTTAATTTATAAAAGATGGTTTTGCATTTGGACCATGTGATTGGTAGATTGAATTATAAATAGTTGATATAAAAATTTGGAAACTATATGCATATTATATCATGGAAAATTTTGGATAGATTTTTTAAAAGGAGGATTGCTAGAGCAAATTTTAAGAGAAGGAACATTTTTTAATGTTTCAAACACTAATGTAGAGTTGTTTATATTTTTGAGGTTTCTATTCTGAGGATGATAGATAGTGTTTATATTAAGATCCTTGATATGTATGTTAGGATTTTATTAGTCACTTTATTAATAAATTTAAATAATTTTACATTGAATAGATCATGATTAATATTAGGGAAAATTACACTATATGGATTGATCTCAATGGTGGTCATGGGAGAGATAAATGAGCCACCCATATAAAATATAAATGGATTGAGAATTGATAGAGAAAACCTGAAAGGGAAAATTATTGAAATTGATTTAAAGTAAAGAATATAAGAATAGAAAAGAAGGAAAAATGTGAAAATGATCAAACACAATGGCGAGGAATGATTCACATTAGGTTCACCAAAATGTATGCAATATAAATATGGTAAAAAATATAGGAAAGTAGAGAATACCATATTTAATCATACACACATGCAAGATACCATTCCACAAAGTGGTATAGGGATATATAAAATGGTTGTGTACACTAAAGATGAGAAGGATTTGATTAGAAAGCTATATAAGGAGCTAGTAAGCATAGACCTACCTAAATACAAGATGTAAAAGGGGTAAACTAAAGTAATCAAAGAAAATATAATGCCATTAGTGATAAACAATAGGTATCTAATATAACAGTTTTAAGGGTGTCATTAGATGATAACCATGAAGTGTAAAATTTTTAACTAAGCTTACAAAGATAAAAATATACTAACAAACACACATTAATCTAAAAATATAAGATAATAACATAATGATATAATATATCCATTAAAGTAAATAATGAAAGATAATAGGGTTATGAATACTTACCTTGGGTTGACTTATCAACACATCAATCTTTCCCTTGGCTCAAGTGGCACTTAGTGAGAGATGTTTTAGGTGAAGATAAAGACAGAAAGAAGACCTAAGTATCCTTAGTTGGGGCCTCTAAATACTAGGTATACCTTACTAGTTCAACTTCTCTTCTTGATATCCTCAAAGAGCTCATAAAAACAAGTCTTTATCAAATACAATATTCTATTACATAATTCCTCTTCTTCTTACTAAGGTGGATTTGAGTGCATGATAATAACATATTATATGTCTTTCCTATGATAAATGATAAAAGGGATTCATATAAATAAGGCTTAAAACCCAAAAAACACTACTCAAACTTAGTTGATGTCATTGATCTGGTTGAACATGTATAATAATGTTTGATAGACATATAACATCATTGACCTTGCCAATGATTTTATCCAAAGGGAAAAACCCTTAATAGTTTCATTAACCAGTTGATGACATCATTTGAACAGATGCAAACAAGAAGTGATAAGAAAGGGGGAATGGGAACAAGCAAAGGACAAGTAAACAAATGAGTCGGAATATAGATGATGGATATATAAGTAGATGATCATTGGGGAATATCTTAAAAAGTACCATGATCTAATCCACTTGATATCACTACACTCTTTAGAACACACACTTAGTATATTGATCCATCGACTAGTGCAAGAGAAATTATCAGTAAGTGTATAATGAGGTGTATACACTTCATTTTATGTTGTAACTAAAGAGAAGAGTTATTGAGTGTGGTATGTGTGTAATACACACACACACACACACACACACACACACACACACACACACACACACACACACACACAAACATATATATAAATCCTATTGAATAAATAAATAAAATTGAATTTTTTTCTTTCCAATCTCATATTATGAGTGTGTGGGGTTAATGGAAGTAATAATAAGATTGTCTTTCACTTAAACCCATTTCCTTGAATGCATCACCTAAATTTTGTTTTACTAAATCAGATCGACTGATGAATTAGGATAAAACTTAAATTTAATGATGGGAAATCATACACTATTTATAAGATTCATTGGCCACTTCTAAATGGAAAAAAATAATGATCTGTTTATACTTAAAAATATCATTATGGAATAAGAGTAAGAATAGGATAAATAACTTCATCAAAGGAATACATTGTAATAAAAAAACCCTAGAGATTGAATAATATGAACCTAATGAGCTACACCAAGTCTTTCAACTCCCCAAATGTGGTTTACTTAGGGTTTCTTCTATCCATTCCAACCTCACTTATAACCATATCTCAAAAAGTTTTCAAAGCCAAGGGGGATATTAATGCATCACTAGGTTGACTTAAGGTAAGTATCCCTAAACTCAACCCATTTATTTTATACATTGTTAAATTGTGAAGGTTGTATGTTCCATTTTATTTATGTTATAGTCCATGCTTTTTACCATTTTAATTTTTTATTATATTTACTTTACTATGGAGTTTTCATCTACCATGGCCCCTAACCTCAATACTATATCTCTAGTTTATTATTTAGTTATATGCTAATGATAGTAAGGTATTTTATCTTAGCATTTAAATTGAGTTTGCATGTGTAGCTACCTTTTATTAGACCCATCACAATCCTTATTTACAATCCAAAGTATTCTATGCATTATACAATAGTGGTATCTTGTTTATACCCCATTGTCATGTTTATGTGTTGGATATGGAACTCCCATATACCTTTTACATTTTTAGAGACATGCATATGTATAAAACCATTTCCAGGACAAATATATTCCAGTGAACTTGATGTGAATATAACCCCACCTCTGGTTATGACATCTTAACATTTCCCATTTTCAACCTAACTTTAAACCATTTCTTACTTTCTAAAAATTTCTCTCCCTCAATTCCCTAAGGACTATTCTTCCATTACTATAATTTAAAAATTTCCAATTAGATCAAGATATCAACAAATGGTTTGAATTTACTTATGAGACATAAAATCCTGATATCAATTGTAATATGGATTCATCAACTATCTATAAGAAAACCAACTTTCATATAGCTAGAATTAACACTAGGTCTTTTGACAAATATAATCAAGAAAAAAAAATCCTACAAGTAGATAATGACCATGAGGGAAAACTTATGGAAAAAATTGAGTCCACTACCAAAATACAATAACTCATAGCAAGAAATTCAAACCATATGGGAAAATACCCCACATAAATTCAACTCCCCATGAGTTCCCTATAGAATAATCCTCCCACTAGCATGGGTGCAACACATGTAAACATCCTCTCTCCCACTAGCATGGGGGTAAACCATGTTAATACCATGACTTACACTCTATTATTTGTGTATAGCCCCATCAATTTATACCTAAATGGCATGGGATAGGACTCATAAATGACCAATAGAAATATATTAACAATGAAAAAAATCATGTAAATGAATAATTTACCTCACTAATATCTTAGGAACATCATAACCAATGTCTCCCACCTTACGAAGGCTAATGGGAAACCTATCCCAAAAACTATGATTTAAAACAAATTCTTCTAAACATTGCAAATGACCTTTATCACCATATATTGTTTACCTAAATATTGGATTATATCTTCAAATATCACTTAAAATGGGTCCACTAACCCTACCTTACATATCAAATCATATGGAAAACTATAAAAATATTAGATCAAAACCAATACTAGAGATGCAATTGAATAGTACAACTAACTAAAACCTCATTCTATAGTTTAACTATAATTTTTTTATACCAGGATCTACCCAAAGAAAATTTAGGCATCTTGATTAACACCAAACAACAAGATAATTAATTTTCCAATAAATTCATCGAGCAATGGAAAATCCTTAGTTTATAAGATTGAACATAACATTAGTGAATAAAGTATCTTCAAACTATTTATCATCATCTTATAACCAAGATTACAATAAAGAGTCACTATAATTATCCTCAAAATGAGAAATCAATGCAATCATTCCAAACACACCTCAAAATGCTACACTTTACAAACCTATCACTTGAAACCCTCTTTATTCAAATCCCCAAGTGATAGAACCACATCATCAATCTCTAATTAAATATGAAAAAAAATTCAAATTACCAAATCATCAATCTCGAGAATTAAATCTTACTAAACATGTACCTCAATGGTTTGATCCTAAATTTTTTTTTGGTGGCAAACCAATTGGTACCACGTACATGAACATTTTCACAATATCAAATTGAAAATACTCATTCCTACTAGGAGGTAACTTTGACCATGATGCCATGATTTTAAAGAGATACCAAGAATTTATCATAGCTAAAAAAGATTCCAAAACACAAAATAAATATAAAAATATACATCAACCTCAAACACATCTTTGAATTTAGTATTTACACCAATCCATTCCATGATCATTTTAAGAGCATATAACACAAAATATCCAAATATGCTCAAATTATCTAAATATCCTCTGGGACTACTTAATTGCCATTCATGGTCTTACATCTATGGAATCTTGAGATCACCTATATTTTCATCACATGGGGAAACATCCCTATCCATGGTAACCTGAATGAGACCCCATTCTACTACCACCTAATTAACAAGTGAATTTTATTATACTTGAATATGTATATTGGCATTAATAGGTGTTGGGTTTAATCTCCACCTCTATCTATACCACATGGTCGAGGCACCATATGTTGTCTAAATGTTGGTATTATAGATACCTAATTTTGGTACATGACCCATTTTCACTACTTCTCTATCATGATTTGCCACATTTTATCTATTTGAATAGATTTTGATACTTTTAAACACTTTCCACCCACATTAGAATATTCATCACCTTTAAACATATAAATTTCCTCATAAACACAATAGATCTATCAACTATTAGCACCAGGATCCCAATCAATCATCCCCCATTCAACTTGATATATATTTTGAGCCTTCCATTTACCTTGATTCTTATTTTACAAAAAATAAGAAATTAACTATTTTAATGAATAAATCTAATAATATATCTATGAAAGGAAAAAATTTAGATCTACCCAGTTGGCTAAGTAATAATAAATACAAACTAATAAGCAACTAAGCTATTGAAAGTAAGTACAAAGGGATAGGGATAATCACACCTATGTTCTTAATGATATTTTAGAAGTTTAAAATTAAAAATATTACTATGAACTATATTGAACTCTAATCTTGATAATTTCAAACCCTATACAAGTTTGACCTAGACAAATCTATGTAGGATAGTTTTGTGCACCTAAATATAACTATATTTAAAAAACATCTAATTATGTAGGATTGTAGAATTTGATTTTTCTATCACCACTTCACCACCTGATTAATGATCTTTAGATACATGAACTATCCTAATTTTTTAGGTAGAATTTTCAAAATCATTGAATTATCCTCTTTGACCTAGATTTGGTACTCAAATAACAAATGGGTTATAGAGTTAGGCAACCATCAAAGTGGAATTACAATCTATGCATCCCACATGATGGAGTTAGACCTCTAGATAGTTATGTGTCTATGTGTATATAGTAGCTTGAGTAAGGATTTTTAATCTTCTATCCTCTAAAAGTGATGATGTAATTAAATGAAAGCTAAACCATTCATTTGGCACATGGGATAAATAGATAAAAATAGACAAATATATCTAAAGTATGTAAGATGTGACTCAGTGAAGCTCAAATTGAAGTAAGAAGAATGAAGTAGATATATTCTTGACTTTGCTCTAGGTCTAGACCTTGATATTATATTAAGTTCAATTCTCCTTTATTTTTAAATGATATAGGATGACTTGTATATATAGGGTTCTCTAGGATAATGTGGGGTTCACTATCCAACTTTATAAATGCTAACAAGAAATATTAATGGTGCAATATTGGTGAACATGGGGAAAAGGACCCATAATGGCTAAGAAAATAGTTTAACACAAGGCAAAAAACTAACCAAGATAGAATCATGTAAGAAATATAAGTGACCTAGGACAAGCATAAGCTCAAATATTAATGAGGAACATGATAATAGGTGAGATGTAGTCCAAAGGGGCCAAAAAATAATTTTGTTAAGGTGTTATTTTGAAGCTCAAGGGCTGAATGGATGCCAATGTAGGGTTGGATAAGTCATAAGAATATGAAGATATACACACGCATGTCATATGTAATAAATTAGGGATAAAAAAATTAGAATAAGGGTATTGTATCAATTTTAGGTGTTATATAATGCCCCCACTTTGACATGGGTATGTGAGCATGAGTGAATGCACGTGTGTCAAAGTATAATATGAATAATTTGAAACACATACCTCTACTTAACTAGGGAAGAGTGAAGGGGTTTGATGATTTTCTCAATCCAAAAATTCCATTCACATAAAATTTTGTTTCTGAAACAAGTGCCAATCACTAGGCAATGCACATGAAAATATTTTAAGTTTGAATTCTACAAGATTGAAATTTTAAAATTTGAAAATAGAGCATAAAAATGAATAAACTTGGTTGGTATTTGATTTATATACCACAACATCTGATTCTAAAACTAGACTTTTTAAATGTGTTTAAACTTAACCAACACTTATCTAGGAGTCACTAAGGCCCAATTCACTTCTTGATCAAGGAAGTAGATATATTTATTTAATTCCAATCAATTTTGCTCATGTTCACTCCATTTATAAAATATGCCTATAAATATGCTCCCATTATGAGGTGAGGGATGAATAATTGTGCTACAATCACTCGTCTTAAAATATAATGTTAAGACACTTCACATATTATAAAAATATTATAGCCAAAGTGTCAATATCATAAAATATATGGCATTGAAATTTGTATATAGTTGATACCAATGAATTGTGTAAATGCATCTACCAATATAGGAAATATAATATCATATTAAACACAACAAAAAAATATACGATACTTCCATAGGCAAAGAAAGATGGGTAAAACTATAATGTCCTAAATTTGATATAATATTCCACTAATGAGGCTAGATATAATAGTGAGAACACATACAAGTAGCATGTCCCCATAGATGAACATTAGAAACCATGACAACATATGCAATGAGAAAGTGTTGTAATATGGATGTTAGACATCATGGATATAATCATAGTATAGTAAAATACATGATGAACATCATGGGTATAAGCAATGACGAAAGTAATTGATGACACAAGTTAACCACCACACCCAAGTTAGTAACTGGATAAGTTAGTGAGATAACACAAGGATGGGACACACAAAACATGACAAGGGGATATGATATGAACAAGGACACACAAACAAGAAAACACATTCACATGAAATAAAACATTCATGCAAAAAAATCAATGTAACCATGTAACAATCACAATGAAGATATCCATGTGATACATAAGATCTAGGCATTGACATGAGATGCAATAACCATTATAACATATCTTAATATTATAAAAGGCAAGCAAGGAAATATATCACTATGAAAACTATGTTATAGATATGCCACTAAGATAGGACATGTTGTCAATGAAAAATGCTACCTCAAAGTGTGGGGAAATAGTGTGACATCCAATATCATATAACTTGTAAATATGTATAAAAATCACTCAATAAAATACTGTGAAAAACATAGGTGTAAATCATAAACATGAAAGCCTATAGCAAAGGTCAATATGTATTTGTGTATGTCATTTTTTAATTTATTTTTTATTTTTCAATATTTTTTAAATTTTTATATAAATGAGATCTTATCCTTCGATGGGCAAATTGCATGAATCACATATATATCAATTATGATAAACATAATGTGACAAGGTGTAAAATTATGTATAGGGAATAACAACCTAGAAATGTAATAGTGTAAGACACATATTCATAACAAATCTCAAAGGTAATAATGTGTCATGGTCACATGAGGTATATGAATATTCAAAAAATCCAATAGGTTAAGATGTATATGGGGAAACAACATGCCCCCAAATGTATGAAAACTCAATAGTATAAAGATATTTTTTAATTAAATGTGCCATGAGTGATGATCCATCATGTGTCATGGTAAATGAAAGATATAATTTGATAAGAAGTGTAGAAATTTAAGTGAAAGGGGTATAATAGACTCCATATGTAGGATATGATTATAATCAATATGCATGGGTACAATGCCTCCATAGGCAAAGATATGTGATATAATATGAAAACCATGGGTTCCATTCCCCAATTAGGAAAATATAGATGTGATCAATAAGGAAAAAGTGTGGGTATGATTCCCCCATAGGAAAATTATGATCTTAAGGCAAAAACATGGGTATGATGCCCCCATAAACAAAGATACAATCATGTATGAATCCACATTTTTTATTTTTAAGTAATTTATGTAGAAGAAAAAAATAAAAGTAATAAAATAAGGTATGAGGCCATACATGAAAGAGATAAAAAATGATAATAAACTAAAATATTAAGGATAGGAGGATTCTAAGCAACATAAGGAACATAATAAACTAATTATGGTTTACCATTTATGTTTAACCTAATTTTGGTTTTACACAAATAAAGGAACAAACTATTACAATGAATAAATCTAATGAAATGTTTATGAAAGTAAAAAATTGAGATATATTCAATTAGATAAGTAATAATAACAAGACAAAATGATAAGCAATTAGGCTATATAAAATAAGTACAAAATGATAAGGAAAGATCACATTTAATTACTATTCTAATGTTCTAAAAGTTTGAAATTGTAAATATGGTTGTGAAAGTTGACTGTGTACTATCTTAAAATTTTATTTGATGCCTATACCATGTTGGTAATTTTTGAACCATGCTTAGCTTTGACTTGAATAGATCTGCATAAGACAGTTCCACATAGCTAGATCTAACTATGTTCCACCAAAATTAATGTGTAGTGTTGAATAAATTGATTAGTCTTGTCACTAATTCACCCTTGATTTATGATATTATTATACCTATGATTTATTAAATTTTCATGCGTAATATACAAAATCTATGAATTCTCATCTTTGACCTAACTTTGGCACTCAAACCAAAAATGGGTTATGGAGTTGGGAAACTACCTAAGAGATGTTAAAAACTACGTATCAAATAAAATAGAATCATACCTTCACAGATTTATATGAGTGTGTGGATAGAATAGCTTGAAAAATATTTTTAAACTTTATGTCCCATATAAGTGATGATGCAACTATATGAAAGCTTAAGCCTTCATTTGGGGCAAGGGGATAAAGATAAACCAAGATAGACAACTCTATCACAAGTATGTAAGTTGTGACTCAATGAATCTCAACTTGAAGTAGGAGGAACAAAGTGGATAGATGATTGGATTTACTCTAGGTCCAATCCTTGATATTATATTATGTTCAATGTTCCCTTCATTTTAAAAATAACAAAAGATGACTTATTTATATAGGTTACTCTAAGATAATATGGGGCACACTAGTTAACTTTAAATTTGACAAGAGTAAATATTAAAGGCACTATATTAGTGTAAATAGGGAAAAGGACCCACAAAGAATAAGGGGTTAGATATATGTAGGGCATATAATTGATTCATGTAGGGTGCATAACTAACTTTTAACTAGTAAAAACTTAGATCATGATGAGGATCATGATAATGTGTGAGATTTATTCCAAAGATGCTAAAAAATATATTATAATAAGTAATAAGGTATCGTTTTGAGACTCATGAGATAGATGCATACTGATAATGGGTCGTATATGTCCTAAAAATACACAATTATATACAAATATGTCAAATATGGCAAATTAGGGATAATACAATAAAAATAATAATTTTATACCATATATCAGTGTCTACATCTTCTTTCCTATTGGGTCATAATCAATGGTTTGATGATTATGAATAGGTCACAATCAATAATCCACTAACATAGATCCTCTTCCCTTTTTTAGTCCTTTCTTCCTTGGCTTGACTCCCCATGCTTTGAATACTACTTGTCACTATCTCCTAGGGTTAACTTATGTTCCTATGTGTCATAGAGAGACCTATATATTTAAATTCTAACCTTTTCCATTTCACATCAAGTATCATTCTTGTAATCATCTAGATTAACTCTATTAAGTAAATCTACCAAGTCTTATGAAGAGGTATGCACATTTAGTCAATAACCTTGTACACTGAGCCTACATTGCAATACCATCATCAAGTTATTGTGCCATCACATCTTGTATCAAGAGAAGGTCATATCAAGGCATATATTTGCATTTGATTATCTAGGGATAAGAGAGGATGTCCTTTATCTCATTTGGAATGGTAAAAATTAGAAGCATTAAAATTACATTGAGCCCTAATTATAATGCATGTGAGATATGTAGTTTCAATCATTAAGAGGGAGGCCTAAACCATTAATACTTGCACATATTCTATTATTCTAACATTGTGGTGAATTATGCCAACAAAAAATAAGGTTAATTTTAGATAGTTTTGTCTATTAATTCATTGAAGTAATACCAAGATCATAATCATCTATCTATGTCAAAGAAAATAAAAAAGTTACACATCCTAAAAACTAATAGAGCTTAAAATAGTAGTAGAGGGTCAAAACAAATGACCAATTATGTGACAAGCCATAATCAATGGTATATAAATTATATTCTCTTATTATCTTTTAATCATATTTTAGGGTTTTATTCTAGTCAACTTTAGAAGCCTATTTTTAGTCTAAAAATCAAATTATATTTCCTAGATATGTCAGTTTCTATCACTTATCTCTTTCTTGTCATTAATATTGATTATCAATTAATGAAACAATACTTTCATTCATATTTTTTTAGGTTTATATCATATTTAGACCTCTAGTTTATTGTATTTATATCATTCTCCATTATTCCATAGTTTTAACAAGTTATGCATAGTGCATTTTCCCATTAAACCATAACTTTATAAAACTTGTATATGATGATGAATCCCTAATCTACCTAGTTTAACTTTCTTGAATTTAGGGAAAGTATACATGTACCAAAATATGGAGAAATATAAAATGTCTTAAAATGTGCTCAAATTAATGGCACTCAACTAATAAAAAAATTGCTTTCCAACTCCCTTGGTCATGGGCTATTATCATAGTCTATCATGATGCCCAGGTGTCCACTTATCTTGATAAGTGGTCCACTTACATTAATAAGTGGTACATAATTTATTTCTTGATATAATATATCTAACCACATATATCTAACTCTTGTACATACCAAAAGTCCCTGAGTTCACTAC
Source organism: Torreya grandis (assembly GCA_037957365.1). Taxonomy (NCBI): domain Eukaryota; kingdom Viridiplantae; phylum Streptophyta; class Pinopsida; order Cupressales; family Taxaceae; genus Torreya; species Torreya grandis. The sequence continues at coordinate 1,825,813 of JARHVA010002871.1, forward strand.
TTTACTCAATGCACACTTGTTGCTATTGATAGTGGTGTCCTTATAGGTTTGTAGATAAGAAACCACTCATACATCTATCCATTGAAAATAATAACTAGCCCAAATGGTACTATTCTCTCAAAAATATGTAGATAATATAAAATAAACCTTAAATTTGATTTGTGACATAAGAATAATGTGACCATCAATCCAATTACTACCTTTTATATATCCAAAATAGGAATCAATTATATATCACTTTATTGTATAGTGAAAGTATGCTCATGGTATAAATATAATGATGTATCCCTCTATGCCAAAGCCTTTTTCTCTACCATAGCATTAAGGATATCACACATTATAGGCACACCCTCAATAGATAAAGATCAAAATAACATGAAAATCTTTTAAGGTAATGGTCCATTCGACTACCACCAATAATCCAATAAAAACTATTGGCCCTCAACTACTAAAAATCTAGAATATAATTGAACATGAAATATGTATCTAAGGGTATGCAACACTTCTAAATAATCCCATAAAATTCCAAATTGATCATGAGATCTATCAATATTCAATAATTATATTAAAAAACCTAATATCCATAACACATCAACATATGTGTAGAGTCTAGTCACCTCCCTAATTATAAAAGTGAAACAATAGTACCCGATTAATACATCCATCCAAAAATATAAAAAATAAAAAAGTAACACAAAAAATCAACAAAAGAAACAATTCCTAATTAGATTGACCATTTGAACCAACGTCATCAACCATTCAACTATTCCAAATTACTTCATCGATTTGACCCATCAAACATTTGGCTATTTTTAAAAATGTCATTGGCCATTGTGACCAAAATCATTGAGTATTTAACTATTCCTACTAGATTCAACCATTTGAATATTCCTAAAAACTATGAAAAGTTTATTACTCTAAATGACATTGACTATTTTGACTAATGTCATTGACCATTCTTTGAATTTTGAATTTTTATACTATACCAGTCTAGCCAATGAAATTTTATGGTTTTACACCATTAAATGGTCTCCCACTAAAACTATGATCACCACAAACCTATTATATCTAAAATACACCTATAATTTGACATACTCTAGATTTTTATTGCCTTTGAGATGAAATTCATTGGGTAGATTTTCCACATGGAATACTATTCTAGTTTTGACATAACACCTAGGTTGACTTCAAAAGTAAAACCTGCATGTAGAGCTATTATTGTTGGACTTGATCCGATCTTGCATGTTTTAAATTTCCTTGATCTCCAAACATCATATCTTATTTTATCAATTATGATAGCCCAAATATTAAAATATCAAATAGTAATCTGATAAATTAAGGGTGTCAACCTATATTTATAACCTCAAAATTTAAAAAATTTAAACATTAAACATTAATCCTTCACATTTTTAAAAATGAACACAACTTTACAACCATTGAACCTATCAAAAAATTAGAAGAAATATTGAACTATTGACACTAAAACAAATTTTATTGTACTAATGATTTATATTTTCAATTTTTTTGAGAAAGTAACTATTTTGGAGTCAATTTGGACCCATCAAAACACCATTCTATGGGACCTATCCTAGCACCAATTCATCCAACCTCACCTAACACCAATGTAAGAGATGATAAACACTCTTCATTAGCCAAATAAGTGAAGACACATGTCTATTCATTTACATTCTTTTATTTCATCTATTTCTTTCATTGATTACTATTATAAAATTTTGCTCAATGAGATGTTTGTAATATTTTTCTCCAAGTCTAAGCTATCCACCATGTCATTCACAATAACTTTTCCTAATATTTAAAATTTCCTAGGAATTAATTTTATAGACATAGACATTTTTATTTAAATATAATCCCACCGTATTTAAATTAGCATGGGCAAAATTTATTTTAGCCAAACCAACTTTATTTTAGCACAGGACAAATTTATTTTAGCCTTTGGATTTTTAAATTCATAGAGGAACCCACCTTGTTATAAAAGTATTTGGCACTATGCCAAATAAGATCTATTTGTTCATGCATTGATACCAATGGATGTAAAAATTACTCTAAAGACTATGGAAGTTTACCCCTTCAATAAAAAAATGTATGTTATAATTTTAAATTTTAAATTTTAAATCAATTAGTCTATGAGAGTGGAAGGATATAAAAATGGAGATGTTATTTTTGGGTGCTACTTCACTTTTATGCATTAAAACATAGGGTGGGTATGTTTAACAAAGGTGTAAATAATTATAATATATTCTTATATTTTTGTATTTAATAATATATTGGAGGATTCAAACATAGAAGTAGCCTTTATATTAAAGTTAGCTATATTTTTTTACATGCATGTACACAATATCTATTACATTCACTCCCATTCTTATAAATGTTATATAAATAGGGAGAGTGTCCCTATTTTTTCATGTCTTCATTCTATGGAATTTTTCTAGTGCTTTAAGAGAGCCCCACTTTGAATATTATTTCCTCAACATTGTTGTATTTTATTTTATGTTCATTTCTAATAATTTACATGCAAATGTGTAGTATTATTTAGCGTAAATATAAATTTTATGGATTGTTTATCCTCTCAATATTTATTCATGTGTCCCTACCTCTTTAATGTAATTATTTGATTACTTGTTCATATTTTAAACCTTTATTATGTGTATGTTTTCTTCTAGGTGAATTGAGGATATACTATTTTGGTGCATTGCCCTTTCATTATTTTTCTATATTTTGTTTTTTCTTCTTCCATTTTCACCCCTAATTTTCTTAGGATAGTGATAAAATATGTGAAACTGACATCTCAAAATCAAAAGTGGTTTCATTTAAATTCCCATCCATTGTAACTTCCAAGCAGTGGTGTTGGTATGTTTTTTGGCATGAACAATTATTATTATATATTATTTTTGGCATATGTTTTCAAGAATCACCATCCCTCATTATAAAATTATGAAAAGTGATGAGATTAATATGGGAACATATATAAATATTAAATTATATTTATGAACATTTCATTTCACCAAGACTTTTTAGTGCATTAATCTTCTATATTCAGGATTGGGTTGGGTTAGTTTTGAAGTAACTTTATGAGAGTTGTGTTATGGGTGCATATTTATCATATTTTATATAAAATTAATCATACTTTACCTTCTTTATTAATTAATTTTAAACCATATAAAACTATATATCATTCCAACATCATCGACTCAACTAAAATTCAAATTTATTTTGATTTGACTTTGCTATTTCTATCATTCTACATCAACTTGACTATTGATGTTGGATAAAAATAAAAAATATCATGGAAATTTTTAATCCTATTTATTGGATTTATTTGTCCATTTATAGATATAAAAGTAATAATTCTACTCATATTATCCTCACTTGGCCATTTATAGATAAAAAATAACTACTTTTACACATTTTGTGCTCACAAATCCCCTAAGGGAAGATAAAAAGGAATACAGTAAATGACTTTAGTGAAGGAATGCTTGTTACAATAAATGCCTTAGATATTGAAGGATAGGAGATAAATTGATGAGGTACACAAATTATTTAGAGTACCCAATTTTGATCTACTTAGGGTTTCTTCCTTTCATCTCAACTTACCATTAACCAATCTTCTATCAAGTGCTCAAAGTCAAGGAGGAGATTAATATGCACACAAGTCAAATCAAGGTAAGTATACTTATATTAAATTTTTTATTTTTTGATTGATTATATAGTGAATGTTGTATTTTTAATTTCATTTATTTAATTGCACATATTTTTTACCATATTTATTTATTTTTATATTTACTTTATTATGAGTGTTGGTTTTACCCCGATCTTTGACCTAAATACCTTAGCCCTAACTTATTACTTAGTTATAGTATTGGTTTATTCCCTTATATATAAATATATGTTGCATGTGTAGGTTCATATTATTAGACTCATCACAATCCTTAGTTAAAATATAGAGTAATTACTAAAATATGCAATAGTGGCCTCTTTCCTACAACTTATGAACTGTATTGCAAAGTAACATGTTTATGTGTTGGATGTAAAATGTCTTTCTACCTTTTAGTTACTTTAAGGATGGTATATGTAGAGACATATTTATAGGTACAATATAAAAATGAGAAAATAATATTTAAAACAATATTATAATGTTTATTATAATTCAATATGAAATTTTATGCAATGTTAATATGTTAAAAAAGCATGGGGTGATTAAGAAAACTAGATTAAGAATGATAATGCTAAGATATTTGAAAACTAATGAATAAAGTTGAATTAATCATTATCAATGAAAAAATATCACTAAAGTGATTAAAATCTTTTAAAATATAATGTATCAAACTGAAATTATGAAGCAACAACTAAAAATATGTAAAAACCATCAAGTAATGCATGTGTATGTGTGCCTAGAGTGGTGCCAAGAAAGTTCAAGAACGAATATACAATGAAAAATTAAATTAAAAATGATGCGATAATGGTAATGAAATGTTGATTTTTTTAAAAGTAAGCTTTGTGGATGAAATGGATGAATAATAGAACTAAAAATTTAAGAAACCATGAAATTAAGGAAATGCAATAATGTTACAAAAATTATTACTCAAGAAAAAAATCCTCAATGGGAAACTTAGACAATATGAAAATTAGCACATATATAATAAAACATGACTAAATCAAAACAAGTATGTACTTAGGGAAATCAAAATAATTAATAATGAAGTGAAGAGTGAAATATGATGGATAAAAACCAATAAAAGTTTAATTTAAACAAGTTTGAACACAAATATAGTAAAGATAATTTGAAAATTATTGATATAAATAGGGGATTAATTTGTGTGAGTATGAGTAAAAATTAAGTGATCTAAAATGTGAGGTATGAAATGTATAATAAAAAATAGAAGCTAAAATCAATCAAGGAGATTATGTACATATTTTTAGAAATAAGAAGACTGAATATGAGGGAAAATTGTGATAAGAAATAATTTGAAAATGCAAGGGAAAAAGATGAATTTTAATAAATATGAATGAAAATGTAAAAAATATAATTTGAAAATTAGTGATATAAAAATGGGTAATGATTTGTATGAGTATGAAAGGCAATAAAGTGGTCTCAAAAGAGAGGAAAAAAATGTAGAATAAAAAAAGACACATTACAATCAATCAAGTTGAGTGTGTACATGTTTGTAAAAGTAAGAAGAATGAAGTAAGAGATAGTTGTGATAAGAAGATACTTAAAAATTCAAGGGGATATTAAAAAAATAAATAGATAATAAATAAGATCATATGAATATAAATAAATAAAATAAAATTTTTGATGCAAGAGATTAATAATCAAGATGAAATTAAACCCTATGAAAATAAGATCAACTCAATAAACTTACGTAATTTGAAGCATAAGGAAAACAAGACCAAAACTCAATAAGTTATTTTGTCAAAAAAAAAGAGGTGCAACCTTGATAGGAAAATATAGATGTAAACTACTAAAAAAAAACTTATTGATGTTAGCTAAAATTATATAAATATGCAAAGGGAATATGAGGTGATTGTAATGAGATAACAAAGCTTGAATCTCCCAATTATTTGAATAGATGTGAGAGAATATGATACATGAATAGTATGTGAATTGTGAATGCATACTATGTTTTCAAACATACTTATGAATGCATACTAATATATCAAATATAATTACAAATATAACCTAATGTTGTTGTATGAATGATGAAGAGTTATTGGTGATTCCTATGAATGAACAATATTCAAACTTAGAAAATCCTTAGATCTATGTGCAAACAAAGGAAAAAAAATAGAATTTGATAGGAAATTTGGAAATGAAATAAAAAGTAAACAAACTACCATTAAAATATTACAAAAATAATCTAAAATATAAGTAGAACAAAATAAACAAAGAATCTAAAAATTATTAATATGGAAAACTAAGATGGAATGTGTTAGATTCGAATCATAGTGTTCTTAGTAAGTGACCTTGTTTCTAACTATTTTTTGCTTTCACATTCAAAAGAAGTAAGAAAATAAAAGAAATGGTCTAGGGTTAGATGTTACCCGAATGATGTTTGTGCACCATTATCCAGACGTTGTAGGGACTCCTCTTTGGCTGTGGAGGATGACACCTGTAGAAGAAAGAGACTTAAACAAAGAGATTTTTAGATGGATGTAAGGTGGACTGCCAAGCAAAAGCTTAGTCCCGAAAGTGCAAAGACTTCCTTGTGGGATAATAGTCCACTGTTAATACATAAAATTGTCAAAAATAAAGAAATGGAAAATGACAAGCAAAGAGGAAATCAGATAATGCATACCTACTGTCTGCTATCGGTTTGCCATAGTCACCGACGTCAGTTATCCTACTGGCGTTAGTTGGTCAAGGTCGTCGACGTCGGTTAGTCTGCCGACATCGGTAGGGGCAATGGGTCTAGTGGCTGACGTCGATTGGGGCAATGGCCTTGGACAGGGTTTGGACGAGTTTATGGTTAGCAAGATGGTTTGAGGTGTCTGAGAGTCTGTTTGGAGGTCTGTGCAAGGTTTACAGGGTAGAAAGTATGGTCTGAAAGAGGGACCAAACAAAGGATTAGGGTGAAAAGGGAGGATAAGGATTTGGGTCTGGTCTGGTTGATAGCTGGGTCTGGGTGGTAATGTGGCTTAGAATCAATAAACAAAAAACTAATTACAGAGACATTCTAAGCTACTAAAATGACATAAAAGAAGAATACTTACCTCCTGCCTACTGAAGAAGTGTAGGAGACCTATTACTGATGCTACTGGTGTAGAAAACTTATTGCTGATGCTGCTAGTGTAGAAGACTTCTTGCAAGGTGGAGTGACTAATGTAGAGTAGCTATACCCTATGATGCTTGATGTGCATTTGAGAGAAGAGCGAGTGAGGTCTGAAGACTGGAAGGCTGGCTGATTGGAAGGATGGAAAAAGATTCAAGATTGGCAGATCCGCATTCTGGACGTAGAACGTAGTTTTGAAGGAAACCGATGCCGGAAATACTTTCGATGTCAGCTGACTAATGACCAAAGTCGGCAACCAAAGAATAGGAAAAAGGGCTAAAAATAGCCTTTTGTCTGTTCTTCCTTCTGCTGAGGTCAGCTAGTCATGGGAAAATGGTCGAAGGCGGGTTAAATGAGTATGAGATGATAGTGGAAGGGATGAAATGGGGTTTAAGCATTTAAGTCTTGGCATGGGGTAGGGATGGCATCCAAGGAGAGGTATCCAAAGAGGGGTGAGGTGTCATGAGAGAGAGAGGGAATTATTAATTTAAAATAGATGATTATTTTAAATTAATAAGACATAGGTTAGGCATGGTTAGAAGTGGAATGGGATGAAGGGGACCAAGGGGAGTCGACCAAGGAGTAGACACGATTTTGGTGTCTACATTTGCCCCTTTTTGTCTTGTTGGTTGTTCTTGGTGAATTGCAAGACAACAATAGGAGTTGGTTACCCCATGTGTGGGATAAGGTTGATTTTGTCCTGTTGGTTGTTCGAATGAACTACAAGACAAAAATAAGTGGTGATTGCCCTGATTATGGGATGAGGTATTCCCCCTCAAAGCAGGAGTCGAGGGAAGGAAACCTGAAATTAGGTGCCAATTTGATAGATAGATTGATGGATATGGTGAAGGTGGAGTGTGAACACTGCAATAGTTGGGATTGCATGCATACCACTTCACGAGATGGTCAAGTCAAATTGTCACAAGTCAAGGTTTGAAGAGTGCTAAAATCAAAATAATTGGGCCCCAGCATTTAGTCATAGCTGATTGGGTTATTCGATCCAAGCTGTAGCTCCAATGGTCATCGTGTTCCAAGTATCTCAGGCTCAGGAAGTGCTCTTAGAAACAGGAAAATGTCACAAGTAGTGGGGATCAACTTGCTCGCGATCCAATACTTGTGAGGGTCAAAATGTGGGTTGTGAACAATTTTGCTAACCATGTGTGAGGTAGCATACATGCAAAAACAACAAAGGCAACATTGTCTTAGAAGTGGTCATAGTCAGAGGAGATAGTCGTGATCTCCAAGGTTGTGGTCAAGGTGAGTTGAGACAAAGAGTCCATTAGATGGATGAATGAAGGAATGACATGTGACAAAGGAATGGCTGAGCTAACCTCAGAAGACCCCATGTCAATTGAGTGTTGCCTACATAGCTCTGATCGTTAGGGCCTCAGGCTGATGTAGTTCTCCCTAAAAGAGAGGAAGGGTCAAAGTGGTCGATAGTTGGTTTTGGTCAGGTTAGGTCATGGTCAAAGGTAAAATGGTTTGTCCATCAGGTAGATGAACAGATGGATGTGGCCGAGCTAACCCCAGAAGACATCATGTCATCTAAGTGCTGCCTACATAGCCCCTGTTGGAAGTGCCTCAGACCAATGTAGTTCAGACTAAGAGGCAAAATGGTTGATGATTGGTTTGGTCATGGTTAAATGATGAGGGGAAGATGATGTTATAGCCTTTTCCATATTGTGTGATGATGTATTCTGTAACATTGGTGATGGGGTCTTTCATCCCTAGTAATTTTCCATATTCGTGATGGATGTATGCTACAAATGAATTGAGTATGTTTATGCTTCAACAAGTAATGGTTTATGCTTAACATAAATTGTGTAGTCGATAGCTTCCATGTGTATTGTTGTCCATAGAAACTAGGTGAAATGGACTATGTCATGCTGGTGGTCTAAAAATGTTTTGGTTGGTAAATGAATTGGTTGAATGTGACCAAAGTGTAGGGAGGAAGTGAAAGGCATTTTTCCCTTTCATTGACAAGGACCATAATGATAGCATAGGTAGGGGGTTTTAGAAACAAAAGCCCCATTCATGCATTATGTCGTTGACCAGTGGTTGTATTAGAGAAGTAAGCGAACCACTTTGACATTAAAATGAGCTTGAAATCCTTTGAGCAGGTGATATGATATGGTAAGATAGGGTAACCCTTTTAGTAGGGATAACTTTGCCCCTTTTTATAGGAGACCCTGAGATGACTACAAGTCAAGTCCATGACCCTTTTTTTTTGCAGACTGATCGATGTGAGAATTCTACATAGAGATGTCATTGTGCTTTGTGGTCATTTGTGAAGCTGATCGATGCGGGAAGCTTCTGAGAAAGTGCTATTTGTAGCAAGATTATAAGCATAGCCATCCTTTGAGGGAGTGGTCTATATTTTTGCTTTATATGTAAGGGCTTTGAATAGCTGTCCTTTGAGGGAGCAGTCTATTAGCTACAGCAATGATAGTATAGCTGTCCTTCGAGGGAGTAGTCTGCTTTTTGAGTTTATGACCTTTTGATATTTTGACATCCAAATTTATGTTTGACAAAATTTTGAGTCATGGACAAGACTATAAAAGTTCAAGGGCTCCCTTTTATTATGAAAAAGCATTCATACTTTATAAAAGGGTTACATAGGGTTTGTTTTAGGGGAATAGGGTTGAAAGGAATGAGGATTAAGAGGACAATAATTGCTCAAGGGATGAGCTCAAGTTAAATGTCAAGTGAATGAGTACTCGACTAATATTAGAATGGTCGCAGATGCAAGGCATTAAGGGGCTTAGTTTCTGGTCAACCTTCGAAAGAAGACAGATGATAAGTCCCTGATCCATACCTGTGCGTGATGATGTAAGGTCCGAGCCAATTAGGAGCAAATTTGCCTCATTTGCTTCTTTCCAAATTGGTCACATGCTAAAGATGATTAAGAAGTTGGTTGATATTTGGTCGATGTTTGGTCGAGGCTTGGTCGAGGTCGGTTGATATTTGGTCAATTTTGGTTAATGTTTGGTCAAGGCTTGGTCGAGGTTTGGTTGATGTCTGATTAATTGATGTTTGGTTGAGGTTGTGATAGTCATGATAGAGTCAAATTCCCCCAGTTACTTCTTGTGACAGGGAGAATATTTGATAGATTTAGTTTGAGAAGGCGAGATCTTGATTTGCCAGGTTGGAGGCAGGAATCTCAGAGTGATGGATGGTGATGGAGGCAATGGTTAGAAATGATGTGACCAAAGCAGCTAGTGGTTGGGGGTATTTGGGTTGGACCTTCACTGCCTATAAGGCTTTGATCAAAGTTACACAATGCTGCGGAGAGTTTTGTATGAGATCATACAAAGACATCTTCACAGGGGTCGTGTGGTGAGGTTGTTTCACCACGGAGTCAAGGATTGTCTTTGAGGATGCTGGTTGAGATGTGCCCAAGACAGTAATCTTGGGTTTTGGTTGTGGTGAAGGCTTGGTAGATGGGGATGTCCAAGGGATAAAAACATGTCTTTTCCTTTTATCCTTTTGGGTTGGTGGGCTGGTAGTCAAGTTAATTGTGTTGATTTCAAATAATGGGGTTAAAGGTGGTGGAGGGACCATAGTCTGGTGTTGAGATCCTAATTTATGTGATGATGTTTGTGAGGCATGGGATGGTGTCAAAGATTTGGCAAAGGGTAGTCAAGAGGATCCTTGATGAGAAGGGTATCCTTTTTCTGGTGTTGATAAATGATAGCTTTAAGAGTGCAACAACGCTCAGTGTCATGTCCCAGTGTGCGATGATAGTGACAAAATTTAGTGTTGTCAAACTGAGATGGTCTTGATCTGAGAGTTGATGAGTGTGAAGGTGAGGAGGTATGGGAAGCATGGGATGATGTTGAAGGTTTGTTGATAATATGGTCAAGAAGAAGGGTGTCTTTCTCCAAGCATTAGCGAATGACAACCTTGAGGGCACAACAATGCTCGGTATCATGTCTAGGTGTGTGATGATACACACAAATTTGAGTGTTGTCGAACCAAGGGGGTTTTGGTCTGAAAGATTGATACATTTTAAGAGGTGGAAGACTGATGCAAGAAGACTGCAACAATTGTCGTAATAGTAAGGCATAAGAACCCGCCAAGGGTCTATGTGTTTTGTTGCAGTAGGGGTTGATGACTTTTGTTTTGGAGGCATAGGAGGCATTAGTCATTTTGGAGGAAATATATGTTTAATGGGTAAAGGGGATAATGGAGGAAATTTGCCTCTATGAGGTGTGGGAGTAGGAAGCACTCCTATTAAGGTGGATGGATGCGGGCCCAAAATTGAAGGTAATGATGAAGGTGGGGGAGGAATTCTCTGGTGTGGTTTAGTGGCCTTCTTTGGTTTGGTTTGAGGACCACTATTATGTGAGATAAGATTAGGTATGGGGCAAACACCAAGAGATTTAATCTCTTTTGGCATGGTGGATGCCTGCGTGGGTTTGGGTTCAGATATGGACAGAGGTGAGTGAGATGTAGTGATCTCAGGTAAAAGACAAGAGAAAACCGTCACTGGGTCTTCCTCAGTCGAAGTGGGTGAAGAGACATGTTCTTCTCTTGGTGGAGAGGGAATAGGAGAATGTGACTCCTTAAGAGGATAGAGGGCAGGGATGATGGTGCCTTCTACTTGTGGTTGAGGAGTAGGAAGGGTATGGTCCTCCATTGGTAGGAAGAAGGATGAAGGTGGGGCTAATGGCATTGGTATGGTCAAAGCATCCTCCAATATAAGAGAGGTTGATGGAAAAATAATAGGAGAAGAAGGATCTTCTACCTGTGAGGGATGAATAGGAGAAGAAAGTGCTTCTACCTGTGGAGGAGGTTGGTTAGACATGAGAGGTGAGACCGTGTTGACCATGCATATATCATGCTCTTGGGAGCTATCGGCCATGGCTTAGACATTGTTTTGGCTAGGAGGATGGTTAGGAAAAGGTTGTTTGAAGATATTGATGTTTTGGTTGGGTGGTGCATTTGGGTTATCCAAAACAAGATCTCCCTTATTTATCATGTCTTAGATAATGTTCTTGACGGTTCGACAGTTGTTTATGTCATGGCCTTGGACACGGTGATAGTGACAGAAGTTGTTTTCCCTATACCATGTAGGGAGGGATTTTGAGGAGTTGAATTGAGGTGGTTAGATTGGAGGGAGATTGAGGACCCCCTGTTTGACGAGTTTTTCCAAAATAGAAGCGTATGACTCTCTTAGTGGAGTGTGTTTATGCTATATGTACCATTGTTGGAATTGTTTTGTGATGCTTTGTGATGTGGAAGGTTGAGGTTGGGTAGTCATTGTCGAGGATGGTGATCTAATGACCATAGTGTTTGCCACTCCTTTAGATTTGGAATTGGTAGAAGAAGAAGGTCTAAAAGAAGAAGGGTCATCGGCTTTTGCATTGGTATTACACAATTTGACCCTATTTTCTTCAATAGCATGGAGTTCAAGATTTTGGGCCATGGTGAAAGCTTCATCAAAAGTGTGGAATGTTTGAACCCACAAGGTGGATGAGATGTGCATGGCACATGCTTGAGAGAAGAGCTCAATGAGCTCAGGTTGAGGTAAAGGGAAGGAGAGTTGGTTGATTAAGCCTCTCGAATGGGTGACAAAATCAGCTATGGATTTGCTGTCAAACTATCTGATAGAGTACAAATCTGTGATTGAAACCTTTTTGGTGATATTGATCAAAAAATGGTCAAGCGATAATTGGGTGAGTTGAGTGAAGGAAAAGAGAGAGTGACTGGTAAGAGAGCTATACCAATCAAGGGCAGGGCCAGAAAATGACATGGGAAATGTGCGTAACAATAATGCATCATCATGGGCTATAAGATAACAAGCATGTCTGAATGCTCGTAGATGCTGTTGTGGGTCTTCCTTACTCTAGAAGTGAGTAAACTTAGGAAGCTCCCACTGACTGGGATACGGTCGGATTGGGACAGAGGGATGGATGGGTTCATTACAAATTTGGTCATATGAAAAGACATTGCTTGAACCAAAAATGGAAGCCTCAAGATTAGACATTTTTTCCATCAGCATCTTGATGAGATCAGCTGATGGATTGGTAGATGGGGCACCCCCTAGGCTGTAAGGTGCTAGAAGAGGTGTATGACGTAGTTGGCTGCGTTTGTATAGGTGCAACATATTGATAACTAGTCATTGGTATAGATATGGAAGCCAGGGGTGGTTGTGTCATGAAGGTAGAAGGCACAAATTGAATAGGGGCCACTAGAGGTGGTTGAGGGGTGGTAGCACGAGTTGAAGGGTAGGTAGTTACTCTTGTGTTGATGGGTGCAAGAGTAGGTGGGATGGAGACAACTAGATTTTGGAAAGGGGTAGAATTTTGTTGAATAGTCTGTGGTTGATGGGGGGTTGAAACCCTGATGGAAGTGGGCCCAGAGATAGAAGGAGAAGCCACACTTTGAAGATTAGTTATGGTCAGGTTAATGGTCGAAGTAAAGGCCAGAGTGGTCATGGGTTGGGTAGTGGACATTGTTGATATCGTTGCCACTTTGGTTAAGGAGGTTGGCATCTCATACACTGGGTTACCTGAAGAGTCTCGCATTTGGCTTCTCACGAGATAATGCTGAAGGGCCTTGACATTGAGGTCAAGGAACCTTTCAAAGTTTTGGTCCCCTTTGGGGACAATAGATGGTTGGGTCAGGGTTGGTCAGGCAGGAGTATGTTCGGTCTCTGAATGATACTCCATTAGAGGACTAGTTATGGAGGGTGAAGGCGGAAGCAGTTGTTGCCTCACGTGGTCAAGAAGAGTCTTGGTTTGACTGCGTGTTAAAACCATTCAAGGCAAAAGGTTTAGGTTTTAGAAACTATGTTTTTTAGTCTCAGAAAACCAGAATGGGTGTTGGACAGCAAGAAAGTCGCGTTTTAAGCTTGCTGTTTTGAGAAGAAAAGTTTTGGACAGTGACTGACGTTGGTTGAAAAATTGATGTCAGTGAAATGGATTGCAGATGTCAGTCAAATAATCGATGCCGATGAAGAAAGGTTGCTGACATTGGTGGTAAAACTGATGTCAGTTACTCTATTTTCTAGAAACTCAAAAAATTTGAGATTTTTTGGAAGAAAGAAGAAAATGTCCTCACTAGCTCAAAAAACTAGATAAAGATAGAAAATAAGATGAAGACAAGTAGACCCTAAACATTAAATCTTAAGAATCAACTTTTAGAATCATGCTGGCTTATTCCTTAGAGTGTGTTTGGGAAGTTGGCTTTTAGAATGGGTCCTAGAAGAGGTAGTCTAAAGTTGGTTTCAGGTTAGTTTCAGTGCTCAAGATCTGTGTTAGGTTCCGTACATGGCCTGGTGTTAAGGAGTAAGCTCCCCTTACTTCACGAGCCCAGTGATAAGCTGGTCTCGCTTAGCCAGTATATACTTCCCCTAGAGATTATCCTTTGCCAGAGAATAGAGTGGGCTTTCCCCTTGGTAGTGAAGTCCAAGTGGGATTGCCGGGACGGGTAAGGTATCTGCTAGGTGATGAAATCCTAGTCGGACCTTGTCTCAGGTAAGTTTAGATGTTTGAGTTTGTGCAAGTGGTCTGGTCGTGTAACATAAATGTGTTATGATTAATTCATGATGCGGTTTAATTACTAGATGTGAGAGCTAAGTATGCATTCAAGAAGAAATGAAATGCAATGTATTTTAAGCCCAAATTGAAATGTGTGTTCGGATGCAGACAAGTAGAGAGAAGGTTGGAGAGTATGAGTTGACTAGTCTAAGGTGCAGGAAAGAAAGAAAAAGAAGGATTCTTTTTAACCTTGCTAATGGTGTCTTTTGGAAGAGATAGAAGAAAGAGATGTAAGGAGAGACCTAATGCACCTATATGAAAAGTTTGTTTTTAGAAGAAAAAGTATGAACCCAAGGAAAACTCCTAGGGTCCCACCGAGCATGCCAGAATGTTTCTAACTATTTTTTGCTTTCACATTCAAAAGAAGTAAGAAACTAAAAGAAATGGTCTAGGGTTAGATGTTACCCAGATGAGGTCTATGCATCGTTATCTAGATATTGTAGGGACTCCTCTTTGGCTGTGGAGGATGACACCTGTAGAAGAAAGAGACTTAAACAAAGAGATTGTTAGATGGATGTAAGGTGGACTGCCAAGCAAAAGCTCGGTCTTGAAAGTGCAAAGACTTCCTTGTGGGATGACAGTCCACTGTTAATAAATAAAAGTGTCAAAAATAAAGAAATGACAAATGAAAAGCAAAGAGGAAATCAGATGATACGTACCTACTGTCTGCTATCAGTCTGCCACAGTCACCGATGTCGGTTATCTTGCCAACATCGGTTGGTCAAGGTCACCGACGTTGGCTAGTCTGCCGACGTCGGTATGGGCAATGGGTTTGGTGGCTGGCGTCAGTCAGGGCAATGGCCTTGGATAGGGTTTGGATGAGTTTATGGTCTATTTGTGGTTAGCAAGATGGTTTGAGGTGTCTAAGAGTCTGTTTGGAGGTATGTGCAGGTTTTACAGGGTAGAAAGTATGGTCTAAAAGAGGGACCAAACAAAGGATTGGGGTGAAAAGGGAGGATAAGGATTCAGGTCTAGTCTAGTTGATAGCCGTGTCTGGGTGGTAATGTGGCTTAGAAGCAATAAACAAAAAACTAATTACAGAGACATTCTAAGCTACTGAAATGATGTAAAAGAAGAATACTTACCTCCTACCTGCTGAAGAAGAAGTGTAGGAGACCTGTTGTTGATGCTACTGGTGTAGAAGACTTCCTGCAAGGTGGAGTGACTGATGCAGAGTAGTTGTACCCTATGATGCTTGATGTGCATTTGAGAGAGGAGCGAGAAAGGTCTGAAGACTGGAAGGTTGGCTGATTGGAAGGATGGAAAAAGATTCAAGATTGGTGGATCCGCATTTCGGATGCAGAACGCAGTTTTGAAGGAAATCGATGCCGGCAATACCGTCGATGTCAGCCGATTAATGACTGATGTCGGTAGCCAAATAATAGGAAAAAGGGATAAAAATAGCCTTTTGTCCATTCTTCCTTCTACCAAGGTCAGTTGGTCGTGGGAAAATGGTTGAGGGCGGGTTAAATGAGTACAAGATGATAGTGGAAGGGATGAAATGGGGTTTAAGCATTTAAGTCTTGGCATGGGGTAGGGATGGCATCTAAGGAGAGGTATCTTAAGAGGGGTGAGGTGTCATGAGAGAGAGAGGGAATTATTAATTTAAAATAGATGATTATTTTAAATTAATAAGACATAGGTTAGGCATGGTTAGAAGTGGAACGGGATGAAGGGGACCAAGGGTGAGTCGACCAAGGAGTAGACATGATTTTGGTGTCTACAGACCTCTTGAATTATACTATCACATATCCATCATAAAGGGATCAAATACATGGTATAATAAACTCAAACATGTACTTAATTTAGAGCATATGATTGATAAATGCTATAATAAAACATGAAAATAATAGAACAAGATTATGTGTGCAAAAAAAGTAGAGAACAGGTTATCAAATGTATTTTTCTATCTCTTATGGCTTCTAAAACAAGGGTATAAATTAATTAAACCTTATTTAGAAATTTTATGAATGATAAAAATTTAGATTCTATAGTTTCCTATGACAATACACCTTCACATCCATAATATTTCATTATCTTCCAAGGGATTTAAGGAAAAACCATTGGTTTAATGTAGGGTAGGACAACTGTGAAAATTAAAATTTTATCACAAATAGTTGTGGAACCACCAATGGAAATTAGAAAAACTATTTATTTGTATGGGAAACCTTATTCCATTATGTAAATATTTGAAAAATCTTTCCAACATTTCAAAAAAGTGGTCAAATGAAGTTTGGATGAGAAAGTTATGACATTTGGAAGATAGATTATCTATAGGTGGTTATAAACTAGTTTAGAATAGTTAAAATCATATCAATATGTAAAAAATTAAAATAAATTTCCAAAGATTAAAAAATGGGTAAAATAGAGTCTACTTGAGAATGTTTTGGCTTCTAGAAAATAAAGTATTTTATAGTTGTCAAGTGGGTTGAACTAACATTAGGAGAATATGGGAAATGGCTAAAATTTAAAAATTAGAGCTAACCAAAAAAATATTAAGGTAAAAATGTATACAAGGACTTAAAAACACATACATATGATAAGTCATGACTTAAAGTGATTGAAATTCAATAAAACATGTTTAACAAATTTAAAGGTTTGAGATCATCAACAAAGGCTAATGTAGCAACAAGAAGTGATTTTTAGGGTGCATATAATGATTGGTTGAGAATGATAATTTATTTAATTCCCATTATCTATAGTGGTCTCTTGTGATCACTAAAATTTCATTTCTTCTTGTTGGAATCCCTAGATCCAAGGCTCCTCATTTATTTAAAGGTATTAAATCTATTTGTGGCCTTATCTCCCACATAGATAAGATCAAATGACCATAATTATAACATAAGTTTTAAATTTAGTTTTATGATTTGCTCATGGTGTAAGGTATTCAAGAGATTATTCCTAATGTTATGTTACTTAATCTTTGCCTTAATTCTCTTGATACATGTTGGAAATATTTGTGTTGGAATGTAGATACTCATTTCATAACTACACTTTAAGCCTTTTTTATGACTTTCTCCTTTTACCCCATTATATTTTTGAGAAGCTAAATTATTGATGGAATTTTCACTCATCACCAATAATCTGGATTAGGTAGATTTGAATGAGCCTTTGACACAAAAAAAATCATTTTCCTACATTACCTATTCATCAAGGCCTTCTTATAAGTTAAAGTTTTGAATGTATGGTTGTTGATTGCTTCTTGTACTACTTTAAAAAAATGAAAGACTCAATTTTTTCTAGTTTTGTTTTAAGGCTTATTCAACTTGAGGTTGGACATACTCAATGTTTAAACCATATATATTATAACCCTTTACTTTAAGGATTCCACTCTTTGGGAATTTTCCATAAAGGATTGAATAAGTTGCCAAAAGTTGGCATCACTACAGAATATACTTTATTTTTCAATTATGGAAATTAAAAAACATGTTATGTTTTGAAAATGATATATTAAAGTATGCTATTATTGGGTTTAAATATTAATGTGTTATTACCATTGTGATGTTTCATATTCAAAACTATATTGAGATATAGTTTCAACACTTATAGGGGCTTCTTACTCATAGGGTAGAAGCCCTTTGAATTGTGAATCATGTACATATAGACATAAAAACTAACATGTCTCAATGTTATCATCAACTTGTTTATCTTTGTACATGTATTATATCATACACATGCTCATTTAGATCTATGGTGTCTTTGGTAACATGCCTCCCCTAAGGGGATTGTGAGAAAGAATAGGATTTTGGTATAAGTGACTAGTTTCCTTAGCTTTCCTTAACCATATCTCCTACCTAAGATGTGTAGGGTATGTGAATAAAGTTAGAGGTTATGAAAAACATGGGGGATAATGGACCTAAAGGAAACATAATGCAAAAATATGAATATCTATCCATATAAATTGACAAAACTATAGACTAAACTCTTATCTCTCAAATTTGCAATCTAATTTATGATTCTCAATGAAATAGTATTTCATGTTGAATACTCACCATTTTTCACATGCATAAAAATTGGATATGTACATGCAAAAATATAATTTAATGAAGGACTTAACACTTTTAATCCTTTTAGATTTCATCAAATCACTTGGTCATTCCACTGATAATATTAAAACCACTTGTATCAGTTTTAAAGGTTATAATAAATGATAATAAACTCCTGTGGGATGAATTTGGTTCCTAATTTACCTTATTACCTATATTAATTATGGTGAAATTCATGGTTTTTAAATTCATCATTTCATATAATATCTCGTTTGGCTTCTCTTAGACTCATTAAATCTTGGTCATAGCATCACTTGCATGCCAATACGTAAAATTTAATCACTTAGGAGTTAATAAAGTACAAGGTGACACTAATCCTTGAAATTTGAAAAATTCCAAGAATACAAACTCTACAAAATAACCACACAAAAACAATTACCATATGTACCATTCACTAAAGATCAACATTTTAATTATCCTTTTAATTTTATTAGAGGCTAAAATGGCCATCTTGAGTTAGTAGGATAAACACCACATAACATTTTGGATTCTTATGATGGTGATATTGATGAAATCAATATTTCTATAAAAATAACCAAATTACCACAATGTATTATATATCAATGAACTCCTAGTTTAAAACTTAGATCTTGAAAGAAGACACAAAAGAATCATTTGAGAAGAAAATAACCAAAGACATTTTCACAACCCAATGACATGATACTTGAGTCACTCAACATTAACCTCACTACTCCTGACTATGATGACAATTATGCACTTTTTGATCCTTACTTGATTGGCTACACCCAAACAAAACACATGAAATAATAAGATATAAAGAATCTCAATATACTAATTTCATCCAAATCCTCAATATGATCAATCTAATTTCACAAAAAATCAATTTTATTGAAAACATTAATACTATCAATCTATCTTATTTCTTTGATAACCCTAATGATGATTCACTATTTGATACTATTTATCCTAGTGACATTGTAATAAAATATTATTACAATGATTTAGTTCCATCCACTCAATATCACTCTTCCAAATGCATCTCCCTATTCATCCACTTCATAAAAAAAAGTAGAAGATCCTATGATAATTCACTATTTTTTTTTATCATGGCATAATTACCTTAGACACTTAAATGAGACATTTAGGGTGTATAAAATATGTGGAGTGCATGCATTTGAAATATTTAAATTCTAAGAGGAAAGAGGGAAAGCATGTCCCATTTATTAGAAGGGTCAATTTTGATAGATTAATATTTTTATTAAAAACTCTATGGAATAATGTTGAGCATATTAGAAACATTAGTAGGATCTACAAAACCAACAAAGTCACATTATTGTTCCATCACTTTATTTAAAATGATTACAAAAAAAACATTAAAAATCCACATGGATTAGTTTTACCTAGAGGGATAAACTTTATTTTTAGTTTCATAACTCTTATACACACTCCACTTAAGTGTGTAAAGCATACTCATAACATTTGAGACATTAATCACATGCTATATAGAGGGAGGAATAATCTCCCAATGAGCAATCATATAATACAAAAACAAATGAAAAACCATTCAATAATTAGTTACACATGAACATAGGGCCAAAATCTCCATGAATAACCATAAAATGAGCACCATGATAATGGAAAGAGTCCATAGTCACATGGTACGTGAGCTACATCAAAAGATACTTCTATATTCTTAGTTGAATTTATTCACAAGTAAGTTCTTGATATGATATAAAAGACAATTGAGGAAATGTTAGTAGTAGGAATAAATGAGTTGAAAGAAAACATATTAACCCTCATATAATAGGTATGTGATCATATTTTAAGGTACGTATGAGCTATGATATGTCTTATCACTTTATAGGTTTTCATTTTCTCATACCACATTAATATAATGTGTTTACTATCATGATTCATCTTTATCACAACCATGTTTGATCTCTCATTTTATATTTTATTTTAATAAAACTTTATTATCCTCTCTTAGGTATTTTTGGCATCCCTTGGGATTAATTCATTATCCCCCTTGGGGTTTTTTTCATTCCTTTGTGTTTTTCAAACTTTGATTTCAAGTGTTATTCTAAAATTACCATTTAGACACTTTTTCTGCCCCTATGTTTTAATTTATTATCACCTTATGAGCACCACTTGGTCCCCTTAGATATTATAACCTTTTACCTCTTGAGATTCATCATTTTATCTCCCTTTGGGTCCATCTTTATCCCCTTAGGTTTTGAAACCCATTTCTTTACTTGGGTTTACCTAGAATATTATTTATGACAGACTACTCGTGTACATACACTACCTATTTCCAATAATAACTATCTCTCTGATTTAAATTACTAACCTGATTGGGATTTCCATAATAAATATTAAAATATTCATGCATTTGTATATACCTTCATATCACATCCTTAGTCATTTTTGAATAAAACATATTTTCCATGTCTAGCTGTCACTTACTAAATGTCATTGTACCATCTTATACATGCCTAAAAACTATCTATAGTCCCACATTTATCACTTATGTACCCCTTGAATCTCTTAGGTTATAATCAATATCACATAATATGATAAGTTCCAATCTAGGAGTATTTAGGAATCTATATATTAGGTTTCCCTCTTTTGGCTAGGTATAATCTCTCTTAGTGTTATTGTACAAAATCATTGGTGGCCTTATAAATCCATATGGAGGAGGACATAAAGAGAAAATAAATTAAAATAAAAAAAATATCAAAAGTTAAAATGAAAAATATCAAAAGACAAATCACATCGAACAAATACATAATCACACTATTGGAACACCCCCCATTCTAGTTGAAAACTCAAACTCCATAATCGGCCTCATGAAATATTGTAAGGTCCATTGAAGTGTGATAGACCAATAGAATGAGGTAGGAGGTAAATTACATATCATTCATGCCCCATAAATTTTCATTTAAGTACCCAATACTCATAGTAGACTTGGCTCCAATGGGTCTTGAGGAATGGAGGAAAAAATTGGGGAAGGTAGGAATATTTCATTTTACATATATATAAACTTTATGGGATATAATTAATACTTCACTAGTTATCCCAAACCAAATCCATCAAACAAGGGTCCTAAACCTTTTGATGTTGAAAACCCCTAGTCTTAAAAAATTGAAAAGGGTCTGCTTCCTTTGATAATGATATATATTGCATTTATGGCACCTTAATATCTACTATACTTATATTTACAACCTCCACTTGAAGGATATTTATATTGTTTTACGATAGCCCATTCTTGTTAATTCATTTTTTTAAGATGATATATATTTAAATTCATTTTCACTATTTATAGTATTGCATTTCTTGTATTTTAAGACCCAAGGAATCAACTTGGATTTTCTCATGAGAAACCATCTCCTATGCTACCTATCACACATCCTACTATTTTTTTCAGTTTTATTTACACCTACTATTTTTTTGATTTTATTTAAATTCCATTATATGGTTGTTATATATCGATAAAATTTAACATAAACATTATTTTATTACAACCCATTACTTTTTTTTATAATATTATAATGTATGTATCATTTGATTCCTACATTGTCAAAAAATTTCATTATCTTTATCATTATAATATAATCACAAGACTTATCTCTGAGGAATAAAATCACACATATTTTATATCATGTCATTACATAAAGTGAAAAACAAAAATCTAAGAATAAGCACATGTGGAATAAAATGTCAATATCATATATATGAAGTGTCTGATATAATATAAGTCAACACTTATACATCTTATGCTTATATCCTCTTGATTAGGATGCATTGTAATACTTTGAGAGGACCTAACCTATCAAACACTTGAAAGGGCATAAGAAATGTTTTTTGCATGTGATTGTAACCCTTTCACTTCACTCTATGCCATTTTAATATTCTCTCCAAATATATAATGTGGTTAGTGATGGTGATTCAATATTTACCCATACCCTCAGGTATAATGGCCATATGTTCTTGTTTCTATGTCACTAATGCATGTTTATAATCCAAAAATGTTTTCCTCAAAGCATCACCTCCAAATCTAAAATTCATGGAAGAATAAGGTATAACACCATCTCTCCTCCTCTCTAATGCATCTAATAACCACCTTAATTATCATAAAGGTATCTGTATGTGACATCACAATGAGATCCTACATATAAATAATTTCATGCTTAACAAACATGCTATCTAGTATATCATGATGTGTGGTCATAATAAAATATTTCTAATTAGATAAAATACCTACACATAAAAAAGTATATTACTCATGATATTTCACATTTTAATTAACATATTTAAAAATTTACATATATAAACATTTAAACTTTTTGTCTACTATAAAAGCATATAATACAACACATAAACTTGCTTGGATCCATAATTAAATGATCTATGTCAACCCTAACATATTATACACTATCAAGGTCTTAAGTATCAACTTCATTCCTCTAGGACATGACACCTACCTCCCTGATCCTCTTTTGGAGTAGCATCACTAACACCATCGTAATAGATAATTGAGCATCCTATTATGGATTTATTTATAACATATTTATAATCAAATACCTAAAGGATATAAATATCCTATAAAAATATGTAATTTGCTCACATCCATAGAGTCTTGAGATCACCTACATTTTAATCACATGGGGAAACATCCCCATCCATGGTATCCTAAATGGGACCCCCTTCTACTACCATCTAATGCATAAGAGCTTTTCCTTATAATTGAGTTTGTACATTAGCCTAAATAAAGGTTGGGCATACCCTTCATTATACCCATGTGGTTGAGGCAACCTATATAATCTCAATGTTGGTATTATAGACACCTATGTTTTGTATAAGACCTTTTTTCACTACTTTTTTAATCATGATTTACCACATTTTTGTCTAATTGTGTAAATTTGGCTAATTTTAGACATTTTCACCAAAATTATAATCTTAATCATCTTTAAAAATAAATATTTTATCATATACATAATAAATCTATCAGTTGATAGTGTATCTAAGTGAAAGTAAAGCTAATTTAAAAATCAATCCTAACTTAGAAAGATAATTCATCTAACTATACCACTAGTAATACTTAGATAATTAGGGTCATAACCAATATATATACACTAAACCTAACTAAGGAATATATTATTATATAATATGGATAAAGAGGGTTCCAAATCCTCTAGTTAAGCAACACCACACAATAACCCTATCTAGGTCTAATAATAATGTAATAATAAAGTAAATATAATCAAGTGCTCACTAAAGATTGTGAAACAAGTGGGGGATAAAAATAAACAATAAACATGCAAAATAAAACTCTACTCAAGTCAACATAGAGGCAGTCCTAAGAAAAGAGAGACAATACATTCATTAGCCATTATTCATGCAATTCTAGTTACTAAAATAGAAGAGTAAGAGTTAGGAATACTTACCTTGAAGATAAACCCATCAAGCCTCAACCTCTCCCTTAGCCAATGGTGATTTGAAAGAGGTTTTTGTGTATTTTTGAAGAATCTAAGGATGTAAAATGGACTATAGTCTAGCCAAGGACATCCTAATGAATATTAATCTTTCAAAAGACAAATATTATCCTCCAAGAAGCATGAAAACCTAAGTAATGATTCCACAAGTAGAATGGAATAAAAGTAGATAAAGAGGTGCAAATGAATGATTATCTCTATGGAAAATAAGGTGATTTATGTGTATATATAGCTTGATTTGACCCTAAGCCCTTTTAAAATTTTAGCTGATATAGTTGACCCAATTGACCTTTTTAGTTGGAAAATAGAGTCATTAGGTCCCAAATTAAGTTGGCTTAGGTTGTTTAAGTCATGTAACATGAATTATTCTTAGAATTATGTTGACCCATTAGACTGCATTTGATAAATGGTAAAAATGGGTTTTGCTTAAGTAGGAGCTATTTAAAGTAGTGAATTGTTTAGAGAAGAGTGTGGGTGAGGTGTCAAATCTTATGTAAATGTATATGATGGGTTTGTATTGGTTTTAAGTGGTGGTATAGGAAACAAGAATCTTGAAAAAAAACAAAGGTATACCCACCTTTTTCGCAGTACACCCTTTAAAGTGTACAATTAGAGAGATTGATATTCGATGGGTTACTAAAAGAAAGAAAGCATTAGTAATTGATAAAGTTGGAAAATATTATGTGAATACAAATGCCCCAATCTAAGCACATCACATGTCATTTATTTGTAACATGGGATGGTCATTCAGGAAAAGACATAGCAACAAACAAATTTGAGCTAAATAAGTTATAATATAAATTAATAAGATAATTTAAAGGAAAGAATTGAAAAATACATACCTTAACTTAGTCATAGTGTAGAAATTATGTGAGAGAGATGGAGAGGCATCCAATGTAGGGAACATTAGGTAAACCTACAAAATAAGGTAAAATTTGATTTTTTTGGTTAAAATACATATGGTATGTAGAAAAATTATCTATAATGTTAGGATTCTAAAACATCTATTGGTTTGGAAAAAGATCTAGTAAAAATAAATCTATGAGAAATATTTATAATCTAGTGGTAAATAATTGATAGTTAAATAATTTTGAATGGTAAATATAGATAGGGTAAAAATTATTTCATTTGTAATTTTGTTATTTAGAGAAAAAAATAACTCTAAGAGTCCTAGAGAAGCACAATGTGTGATGATGTTGAGGATATGATAAGTAAAAATTGGAGGATGCATAATGATAATATATGGTGTAGATTAGGTAAGTGATGCATTAAATTCAAATTATTGGTAAATTTTATTGAAAATTAAACTAGTTATGAAAAAAGTACACATTAAAGGAAAATCTTGTAGTGGAATTGGCCTTAGGAAATTTTTAGGTAGAGTAAGAATTAAGTGGGTCAATGGATATGAAGTGGTAGGAGCAATAAATTACTAAGGAATTTATTTTAAATAGTAAAAAAATCTCTACCCTTTTTGAACAGAGTCAATCTAGCTGACTCAGTTGACAAGGCAAAGGTGATGAAAGTGACTGATTGTGTATCAGAGGGCTAATTTAGTATTAATAAGTATGTGTAAATGCATAGAAGATGAATAATTAGTTGGAAGGTTTAAGTGAATGAATTAACACAATATGGCCAATTTAATAATGCATAAAGGTGGCTGACATAATTTTTGAGAATGGGTTGACTATGTAGGAGAGGGCCAATGCAGTTTTCAAAAATGGGTAATAGGGCTGACTATGTAGAATGACATTGTTGAATTAGTATAAAGTGGTCAAATATGTAGGTTGAAAAGGTTGAATTATTATAAAGTGAATGAATATGTTGAAAATAGGGTCAACTTAGTTTTAAGTGGTTGATTATGTAAAAAAGGGGTGTGAAAGTGACAAAAATAGATTGATAAAGAAGTTAATTTTTGAAATTAAATATTTTTAGAATGTATTTTAATTATTTTTATATCGATGTATAATACACTCTATGTTGTTTGGAATTTTGCATAGGCAATGGAGATTATGGTGTTTGGTGGCTGCAACATGGTTGTTGAATCTATTGGAGAGATTGTCAAATGATGATAGTGCACAGTAGCCTCCTTAGGATTTGGAGGTATTATGGTGATGTGTAGGATCAACCTGAGTGTTGACTTAGTCATAATGTTCCTTAGAGCATGGGAATGACTAACCAACACTTTTTAGTGGGAAGTAGATGGGGATAATGTAGAGGTAAGGATTGTATACATAATATTTTTAAATTTTATCAATTATAGATGCTTTCTCTCTTGAAATAACCTGTTAAGTCTCAATCTCTCCAAGTGCACACCTTAAAGGGTACACCAAGAAAGGGGTGGGTAGACCATTGCTTCTTCAATTTTTTTTCGTCCCCTATACCACCACTTGAAACCAACACAAAACTCTCTTATACATTCTCATAAGCTTTGACACCTCCCTTACATACTCTCCAAGCAATTTATCACCTCAAGTATCCCCTACCTAAGCCTAAACCTATTCTTGACATTTACCAAAAAAATCATCCTGGGTTTACTTTGTAATTAAAATATATAAGCATATTATGAGATTAGGTTGATCCTATCTGACCAATTCTAGGACCTGACTACATTATTAATTGAAAAAAACATGGTTAATTGGGTTGAATCTATCAATTAAAATTTTGGAAGAGTTTAGGGTTAGATATGGTTATATAAACACATCCTTTTCACCATTTTAGAGAGAGATATAGTTAACCATTTATTTACACATCTGTTTATCTACCATTCTACTTGAGGAGTCATTGCTTAGGATTTCATACATCCTTTAGAGAAAATAATCTTGCCATTTGAAAACTTGGGATTCACTATGAGGTCCTTAGATAAAGTATAGTCCACTGTCCATCCTTAGTTTCTTCAACATAGACAACAAACACTTGTAAATAACCATTGGATAATGGAGATATTGAGGCTCAATGGGTTCATATTCAAAGGTAAGTATTCCTAACTCTTGTTCATCTTTATTAATTAGATAAATTTACATTTGTTGGCTTATGAATATACTTCTCTCTCTATGAATTAAGATTACCTCTATATTAACTTGAGTAGAGTTCTTATTTTCATGTTTACTTTTATTTTTATTATAATTATTTTGTGCCACATGCTTTGGTGAGCACTAAGTTAGATTTTTCTTTACTTTTTTATTTACATTTGATAATAAAAGATAGGACCTAGCTACGATTATCACATGTTATTTAGTTAGGTCTAGTGGATCCATATTGGTTATGACCCTGATTATCTAAATGTACCAATAAGTGTAAGGGCTAGTGTGATTTATCTTCTCCAAGTTTAGATCGATTTGTAGATTAAATTCACTTTCCCTTGTATATAGAGATCACATTAGAGGATGTACATCATCTACTTGGATTACCCATTATAATTACTCTTATGATCTATGGTGCCCCAAAGTCTAAGGTCAAGAGGTGGGCCTTAGCTCTATGGGCTATAGGGTCAAAGAGATATTTTGATGAGTTATAAGTATGCTTGTTTGATGTATATATCAACTATTATAGACATAAAAAAGGACATGATATGGATTGTGACATCATGTGTTTTATCACATGTTATATGGGAAGGTGTTACTGTACATGTTGTCCTTATATCATTCTATTCTAGATTAGGGCATGATTTATGGCTTGGGATCAATTATTTGGGTGTAGTTGGTGCATATTATGTATGGGATGATGTCTAAATGGAATAATAATATGGGCCCTATTATTTTTCTAAGTATTTAGATAAATGAGAGGTTACTGATGTATTGACCAACTGGGTTGCCGTATGCTATGAATGATAGGATTCCTTGTGTGGTTAGGTGGTGATAAGACCATATAATACATGTTATATTTCATACCCTACCACTATATATAGTTACAAATGATGAGATTATATGGTATTCATATACATATATTTTAACTAGTTGGCCATCTTGGTATACTATTTTTTTATTTTAGGTCATGCTTAATTACTGGTCATTATACATGGTGGGTAGAGCCACACCCTATTACTCATGTTCCTATGTAATTTAGCCAACCACATCCAATGGATCCTATAGTAGTGCTTGATTTTTTATATGGAGTTGAGGGGTAGAGGTGGTATGAGAGCACTAGTGGATATACCTATGATTTATCCACATTGAGTAAGACCTTAGATTGGTCAGGCTCAGTAGCATAGGGTAGTTCAACCTAAGGTTGAGGAGGTAGCTATGGTAGATGTGGATATGGTTCCTATGAAGGGTGAGGATGTGGGTGTGGCTACTGTGGAGCCATAATAGGCATTACAGGTTCTTCCACAAGCATGGAGGAGACAAATATGCCATTAGGTGGTATAAGAGATAGATGAAGGAGAAACTTCTTATGGAAATCCTATAGTGTAGGTTATAGAGAGTTGGGTGATAGAGAGATATATTTAGAGAGGGAATCAACATGAATGGGTTATTTCTCTAATTTTTTAGCTACTCATAGGAAAGATACAATGGAGGTGTTACGTGGTTGTGTTGGTAGGGAGACCATAGTTGGTGACACTATTATTGGTAAGTAATGTTTTGTGATTTGAGTATTTGATAGAGGACCAAATTTACAATTTTATATTTTCTTTATGTAGATAGATGATTTGGAGATTTGGATATATATATATATATATATATGTATGTATGTATGTATGTATGTATGTATTTGAGATCTAATGTACACTTGGTTTCTATTTTATAAATACTACTGAGGATGAATTTAGATGGGGTGCAATAGTTCAGGCTATGCACCATGATATTTTGAATAAAGTGTTATTGTATCATGATACTACCACCACCATGGAGGATCTTATTATACCATATAACCCAACATATGATAGTTGGTTTTAATTTGTTATGGATGTAGTTCAAGAGATACAAACATGAGGGGATGGCCTATAGTTACCCCTAAGAGTTAGATATGGAGAGGCACGATCTTGGTAGGCATTGTCCTAGGAACAACCTACCCATATGGCCACTACAATAGAGATGGGACGTGTAAAGGACCAGGTGGTAAATATACAAGGATATGTTGATGGTATTATATATCATAAAA
The DNA here is from genome assembly GCA_037957365.1 of Torreya grandis. NCBI lineage: Eukaryota > Viridiplantae > Streptophyta > Pinopsida > Cupressales > Taxaceae > Torreya > Torreya grandis. Next base: position 1,854,741 of record JARHVA010002871.1, read on the forward strand.
CCTCATTATAATGGATTATTCATAAGGCAAAGTCATGGGTATTTATGGGTGGTGTGGGTTGTCCACCAAACAGACATGATAAAACACAACCTTAGAGATATTTGATATTATACTTGTAATTTTTATTATGTTTTGTTGTATAAAACTCTTGATATATATGGATATGGACATTTTTTAGTTTATAAGTTTTATATGGATCATGAATACATGGATGGATGTATTTATTTTCAATCTAGCTCATGTTTTTAATTTTTAATGTATATGCTATGGGAAAATATATGATGTAGGATTTATTTTCTAGTGTTATGTGAAACCCATACATGGTTAAAATAAAACATAGAATTTGGACAAGTAGATAAATAATCATAAAACATAATATAAACTAAATCATGATGGGAAATGTGTAAAATAAATAGATGAAAAATATAATAAATGGTAAAATGAAGTAAAATAGCAAATGCTTGTAATAGTATAAAGTAAAAAAGAACACCAAATTAAAAAAAGATAAATCATACTAAATCTAGATGGGAAGTATGAAAAATTTGTAATAAAAGGGAAACCATGTTATATCAAATGTTTGAAAATTAATTGCACCAAATCCAAACAAGATAAATCTTGCTAAATTAAGATGGGAAGTATATAGAAATTGTAATAAAATGGAAATCATTTAAAATGTTTGAAAAGTAATCACGCCATATCAAAACAAGATAAATCATACTAAATTAAGATGGGAAGTATGAAAAATCTGTAATAAAATGGAAAACATGTTAAATGAAAAACAAACTTAACAATCAAAATTTGATAGTTATTTGTGTGACTAATGGTATAGAAGTTTTTAGGAATATTTTGTGAGGAATGTCTAGTACTATCCATGGTATTATATTTAAAATCATAAAGGGAACACCATTAAGGTGAAATAGGGATATGATTATTAGATAATAAGGGTAAATTTGTGAGGAATACATGGTCCTATCTAAGGTTTTATATTACAAATCATAAATGAAATAATTCTAGGAGTATGATCAATTAATAAAGAGTATTCATCAAGGAGGAATATTGATATTGTTGTAGTAAATTAAAGGAGTGGAATAAGCATGACATAGGTATTTATAATTAAACCTTATGAGACATGAGGTGTACTAATAATATAAGAATGCACTAATAGTTTACTGACCTTCAAATGTAAAATATATTGGTTCATAATAGACATAACACTTTATTGGAAAATAAGTGGAGTATTAAGAACAAATCATAAAGGTTATATATACAAGAATATTAAAATAGACCTACCTTCCCTCAACATGTTCCCCATTCCTCAGGACCCCTTATAGAGTCACCAATCTAATACAAAGATTGGGTACTTATGTGATAAAGTAGCTAGCACTATAGATAATTTTAAATTAAACTATCCCAATCTACTAACCTACCACACACCACTAGACATCAACTCTATTTTGAGGCCAACTATGGAATTTGAGATTTGATTAGGAATAGGATATGTGTTATGAATCATGTCTTTTGGTGTGATGTTGACTTTTTGATTTTGATGTTTGCCTTCTAATAATTTATTTTGGTTTAAAATGATTTAGATTTTAAATTTTTATATCTTTTATGGATGACCAACCATGAATGACAAAAGTGACACACACAAATGAGCTTTAGGTTTTGGTTATAGGAAACAAGATATCTAGAGATATGATTGACTAAATAATTTGGATTTCCTATAAGAGAGTATGTGATATCAAATATAAATTGTATGTGTGATTAATATGAGAAGGTAAATAAATGGGATAAATGGAGATCAAAAGAGATTTGTATATAATGATACAATGATAATTATGCTTGTTAACTAATCATATGGTAAAGATAAGATACTCCAGGGATACAGGTTATTAAACCAAGTCACAATAATAATTGTCTTTATTTTATCTCAAGATAACAATAAATCATAAAAGAATAAAGAGAGAAAAAGAAATCCATGTGAAAAGAATTATAGACCATAAATATAAGTTGGTAAAAATTATAAAGATAATCCATAAGAAATCATGAAAAAGATGTAGATAAATGAGACCAAATGAAAATGAATATCAACATATCTAGTGTATAAATAATCACATATAAAGGTCAAATCATGTAATAATCAGTAAATAAGGTGATAAAACACCATGACATGTTCACAAATACTGACAAATCTGACTACAAATATCATCCATAACATTTGATACATCCTTATATAGCTAAATTTTGACATTAATTAGAGTCTCATCAATCTTCACAGAAAGCCATGAGAAGACTTCCTTTTGTATCATCTTTAAAAAAATTAGGTTTGTAGAATAATGATGATACTCATAAGGCACCTCCTATGTGTTATACTCAATGCTAGGAATGCAACTACTATTCTAAAATCTATGAGGATATGTAGGCGATGGGGAAGGAGAAACCTTTGCTTATGGATGAATTAGAGAGGGAGGCTAAGTTGATGAATGCATAGGCCATGGAAAATCCCAAAGATAGTATTGAAGTAATTAAAATCTATCAATATGGTCTTTAGTGCACTAATTTCAAAGGAAATATACTTCCTCATATTTATGGATATACTTAAAATGTTGTTTGGGAGGTGGTATAGTTTTATCTTTAGGTTGTGCTATGGATGGATGCAGTGTATCAATGCATTACCTAAGCTATTGATGATGAATATAAGAATGATTATGTATACCATGAAAGTAAAAAATGTGTATATTATTAGATGGTGAAGGTTTACTAGCTGAGTTAGTAGAAGAAGATGCCTACTTCTACTAATGTATATACAAATCCTTGGTACAATGAAAAAAAAATCTATGGATATCACTATAGGACTTATCCAACCATTGTACTAGTAGAGGATCGAGATTAGGTAATAGTAAAATACCATTAATAAGTAGTAAATAATCTAGAGTGGGATTTATACTAGGTTTAGTAGTATGCATAGATGGCTTTGTAGTAGGTCAAAGCATAGTGGTTGACATCTTAGGAGGAAGCAAACTAGAGGGATCATAGTATTTAGAAAAATGTTAAGGTCCCATCATGGCATAATACATAAGCATACCCTGATAAGTTTAATAGTGTCTAGAAATGTAGTGAGTATGTGTTCCATCTCTAACCTATGAAGAACAAAGGAAAAACTAATATTAGGTACTATGATAAGAGAAAGAACTATAAAAATAGAACTGAGAGACTATAGTATAGAAGAATAATATCCAAGCACTTTTGAAGATTTTATCTTGAACAAATTAAACTAAAAATGGGCTATCTAGAGAATATCTATCATCATAATTAGGTGTATATAAGTCAATAGTAAATATGTAAATTATTTTATCAGTTAAAGAAGTATAGTAAAATGAATGTGTAGTTTTAGTTAGGGCAACCGGTATTTAATCTAAATTTTTTTGATGGGAGAAAGGTCAGAGAAAAGGAGGTAATTGAATAATGATGTTAGGAGGGAGATAATAAATTTTGATATTTAAGCTTATCTCATCTAGTTCATCATTGTTTGAGTCTAGAAGGTTAGCAAAAATGTTTCCTATTAATTTAAGATGATCATTATAACATCAAGTAGAGTTGACATGATAATTAAAACATTATGATCCATGAAATGGAATGGTAGTTAAAGGTTCTAGGGTAGGTATTTTGAAAACACCTCATTATTAGAATTATTTAAAATTCCAAGGGTTTGTTTTACCTTGAATCTTATAGATAACACCTTATAGGGAAATTTAACACATTGACATGAAAATGAGGTGAATTCTCTCATGTGATGTGTCCAAGGTCGATCGTGTAATATATTATAAGAAATTGTAAAGTTAAATATCATAACTTTCACATAAATAGTGATGGGAGGAACGGTGATAGGAATCCAAACCCAACCTAAAGGATGTATTTATATTATATCATATCCTTGACATGTAATTTATTTGCATTTAATATTACATTCAAAATATCTAAGTGTTTTAATAAAATCAAGGGAAACAACTCAAGTGCCTGATCCTTCATCGATTAAAGCATGTTTGACTTAGATATCTCTTATTTGTATGATAATGAATAGAGGGGGGTCATTCACAAAAATCAATATCTCATTAAGAATCATGGAAGAGATAATAATGTAAAGGGATAGAACTAGAATCCTAATTAGACATCCCCTATTCAACTTGATCTCTATTTTGAGTTCCATTTACCCCAATTCTTATTTTATGCAAAATAAGGAATAAACTATTGTAATGAATAAATATAATAATATTTATATGAAATAATTTTTTTTTAGATCTACCCAATTGGGTAAGTAAAAATAAAAAGACAAAGTGATAAGCAACTAGGATATTAAAAGTAAGTGCAAATGAATAAGGAATGATCACACCTAATTATTGTTATGATATTTAATAATTTTAGAACCAAAAATATGACTATGCATTGTCCTAAACTATGATATTGAAATTTTAAATAGATCTACATAGGATAGTTCCATGAACCTAAGTCTATCTATGTTCTAACAAAACTAATTAAGTAAGATTGTAAAAATTGTTTTCTTTATCAATACTTCACCACTCAGTTTATGTTCCTTTTATGCCTATGTTTTCTTAATTTATCAGGAAGAATGTGTAAAATCTCTAAATTCTAATTTTTGACCTAGTTTTGGAACTCAAACAACACATGGGTGATGTATTTGGGTAACCATAAAAGTGGCATTACAAACTATGCATTCCACATGTTATAATCAGATCTCCATGTAGTTTTGTGTTTGCATGTATGGAATAATTTGAGTAAGGGCTTTCAAAATTCTATTCTTTAGGAGTGATGATGCAACTATATGCAAGATAAAAAATCATTTGGCACAAGGGGTTAAAGAGATAAATATATAAAAATTAGTCTAAAGTATGTAAGATGTGACTCAATAAAGCTCAACTTGAAGTAAGAATAATGAAGTAGATAGAATTTTTGCTTTGATCTAGGTCTAGACCTTGATATTATATTATATTTGATGTTTTTTTTTAATGGTTAAGATGAATTATATAAGGGTCATCTATGAAAATATGGAGTATGCTATCCACTTTGCAAATGATAAGTGGTAAGGTTAAATATGAAAGATAAATGAAAATGGGAAAAAGGACCCATAAATGGTAAGGAGATAGTTTTGTGCAAGGCACAAAACTATCCAAGATAGATTCATGCAATGTGTATAACTAACCTGGGAAAAACATAATCATGATAATAGGTGATATTTAATCCAAATGTGACAACAAATATTTTTCTTAAGGTGTTATTTGTAGGCTCAAGGGTTAAATAAATACCAATGTAGGGTTGGATAAGTCCTAGAAATATGAAAAATATACAAAATTTTGTCATAGATAGTAAATTAGGAATAATAAAATAGGAATAAGGGTATTGTACCAAATTTAGGTGTCTACATAATGACCACACTTTGACATGGGTATGTGAGTGTGAGTGAATGCACGTGTGTGTCAAAGTTGAAACACATACCTCCACTTACCTAGGGAAGAGTGAATGTGTTTTGATGATTTTTTGAGGCCAAAAATTCCATTCACACATATTAATTTTATTGAAACAAGTGCCAATTGATAAAATTAGTAAATTAACACAAACATATTTTATGTTTGAAGTTTTTAAGATTGAAATTTTAAAATTTAAAGGTTTGAAAAGAGAGGATAAGAATGAATACACTTGGTTGGTATTTACTTTAAATTCTATAATAACCAATTATTAAGATGGACTTTATATAGGTGATAAAATGTAGCCAACACTTCTTTGAGAGTCACTAAGGCCAAACTGACTTCTTAATCATATAAATAGATATATTTTTTCAATTCCAATCAAGTTCACTCAAGTTCACTCAATTTTAAAAATATGCCTATATATATGCCCCCATTTTTAGGTGAGGGATGAATAATTGGTGTTAAAATCACTCATCTCAAAATATAATGTTAAGACACCTCATATGTTAGGAAAATAATATATCTTAAATGTCAATATCCTAAAATATATGCCATTAAAATTAATATAGTTGATACAATTTAATTGTGTAAAGTCTCAAAAAACTTAGTAAAGATAATATCATATCAAGCAAAACATAAAAATAAATGATACTCCCATATGAAAATAAAGATGTATAAAACTAGAATTTCCTTTTTTGATATAATGTACCACTAATAAGGTTAGATATAACAATGGGAAGACACACAAGTAGCATGACCTCATAGATTCCTAATTGAAACCATGAAAACATAGGCACTAAGAAAGTGTAGTAATATGGATAAAAAACTTCATGGATATAATCATAGTATAGTAATATGCATGATGAACATCACGACTAAAAATAATGAATAAAATAATTGATGACACAAGTTAGTGACCATACCCAAGTTAGTGAATAGATAAATTAGTGAGACAAAACAAGGATGAGACACAAAAAACATGATAATAAGAGGATATGATATTTACAAGGACACAAAAACAAGAAAACACATGCACATGCAATAAAACATTCATTCAAAATGATCAATACAACCTTATAAAAATCAAAATAAAGATATCCATATGATATATAAATATCTAAGAAATACCATAAGATATACTAAGCAATGTAATTTAGCTTGATATTATAAAAGACAATCAAGTTAAGATATCACAATGAATAATATGTTATGTAAAAATGCCCCTAGTATAGGACATATTGTCAATGAAAAAATGTTGCCTCAGTATGTGTGTAAATAGTGTGACATACAATATCATAGAATTGTAGATATGTATAACAAACACTCAAGAAAATACCATGAAAACCATAGGTATAAATCATAAATATGAAAACCTTTATAAAAGGTCAATATGTATCCATGTATAAAGTAGTGTTTTTGGTTTTTTTAATTTATGAGATCCTACCCTTGGATAAGAAAATTATATGAATCACATATATATCAAGTATGATGATCATAATGTGATAATGTGTAGGGAATAACAACCTTGAAATGTAATAGTGAAAGACACATATGTAGAACAACTCCCAAATATAATGGTAACATGTCATGATCACATGAGGTAGATTAATCTATGACATATCCCATAAGTGAAGTTTTACATGGGGAAATAAACTATAATAGTTTACTTTTACATTCTTATTATACATAATTTACTTAAAAATAAAAAACATGGACTCATACATAATTATATGTTTGCCTATGGGGGCATTGTACCCATGTTATTTTCCTTAAGATCATAAGCAACCTATTGGGGCATCATACCAGTAATTTTTTATTGATCATAGTTATGTGTTCCCAATTGGGGCATAGAAATCATGTTTTATAACTTATATCACATATATCTACTTAGGGGGATATTCTACCCATGTATATATTTAATTTTAATATCCTACTTATGGAGTCTATCATACCCCTTTCACTTATGGTCTACATTGCTTATTCAAATTATATATATATATATATATATATATATATATATATATATATATATATATCACTTTCCATGATGCATGATGAATCATCATTCATGGAAAATTTAATTTCCATATATTTATACTATTTAGCTTTCATAAATTTGAGGGCATGTTATTTCCCCTAAGGAAAATAGGGTATTCTAAGGAAAGATGGGGTGTGATAGCTAAATTTAGATTTGATAAGAGGCAAGATTAAATGCACTAGATCAATGTTAATGAGAAAAAAGACCCACAAAGGATAAAGGGTGGATCTATGTAGGGTGTAAAAATAATGAGGATAGATTCATGAAGGGTGCATAAATAACTTGGAATAAGTAAAGGCTCAGATCTCGATGAGGATCATGATAAAATGTGAGATTTAGTCTAAATATGGAAACAAATAGATTCTAATAAGTGTTAAGGTGTTCTTTTGAGACTCAAGGGATAGATTCATACCAATGTAGGATCAAATAAGTCCTAGAAATACATAAATATATACATGCATGTCAAATATGGTAAATTATGTATAATACACTAGAATAATGTTTAATAATATATTTAGGTGTCTACATATTCTATCATGTTGGTTCATAATTAATGGTTTACTAATTTTGACTAGGTCACAATCAATAATCCACTAATCTAGATCCTCTTCCTTTTCTGGTTCTTTTTACCTTGGTTTGACTCCTCATGCCTTAATTATTTATTATCACTATATCCTTGGGTCAATGTATGTGTGTCTCAGTCCTAGAGATCCATATATATATAAATATACCCTTAGCCATTTCACACTAGATATCAATCTTGGAATCATCCAGATCAAGTATTTTAAGTGCATCTATCAAATCTTATGAAGAGGTGTGTACATTTAACCAATAACCTTGTATATTGAGCCTACATTGCATTGCCACTATTCAAATTATTATTGCATCACATATTATACTAAGATAAGGTCATATCAAAGCATATAGTTATATTTGATTATCTAGGGATAAGATATGATGTTTTTTATCTCTTTGTATTAGGAAATATCAAAAGCACTAAAACTACATTAAAACATAATTCTACTGTGTGTGAGATATGTTGTTTCAACTACCAAGAAGGAGGCATAGGGAATAACCCTTGCACATATTATATTCTTGAGAAATTATGGGGAATGATTAAAAAAAAAGAATGTTAATTTTAGATAGTTATATTGATTAATTTAGTGAAGTAAAGATAAGATTATAATCATCTATCTCTCTCAAAATAACTCATAAATTTACATAAATTTAAAACCAACATAACTTAAAATCATAGCATAGCATGACAATAAAAATAATTTCTATGATAGGTCATAATCGATGGTCTGCCAATTTTATCCTCTTCTCAGATCATAGTCATATTATAGGGTTGTAGTCTAGTCAATTCTAAAGGCCTATTTCTAGTCTCAAAATCCAATTATAGTGCCTAAGTGTGTTAGTTTATATCACTTACCTCTCTCTTGTCATTACTATTGCTTATCAAGTAATCAATAAATACTTCCATTCATATTTTTTAGTATTTGAAAATATTTAGATCTCTAGTGTTTTATATTTCTATTAGTCTCTCTTACATCATAGTTTCAGTAAGTTTTTCATATTGGTTTTTTCCATTAAACCATAAGTTTATAAAATATGTATATGATAATGAGGCCCCAATCTACCCCTCCCATGAGGATCCCTAGTTTGACTTGCATAATATGGGTGAAAGTATATGTACACCAAAAGATGGAGAAATCAAAACTATCGTATAATGTGCTCAAATAAATGGCACTCCACTAATAAAATAAAAAGACTTGCCAACTCCCTCTAGCCATGGTTTATTATCATAATATGCCATGATGCCTAGCTGTCCACTTACCTTGAAAATTGCTCCACACTTTGTCTCTTCAACTAATATATAAATTCATAGATATCACCCTCTCATAAATGCCAAAGGCTTCTGAGCTCACTACTTGAGTTAGGGCACACTATTTACTACTACTAGTGGTGGTTTTTTAGGTCTATAGATAAAAAACCATTCATATATCTATCCATTGAAAATATTAAATAGCCCAATTGGTTACTACTCTCTCACCAATATGTAGACAATATAAAATAAACCCTAAATTTTATTTGTGACACAAGAAACATGAAACCATCAATCCAATGATTTGATTTTAGATATATAAAATGGAAACAACATATAAATCACTCCATCATATAGTCAAAGTATGCTCATGGTACAAATATAATGAAGTATCCCTTTATGCCAATTCCATTTTCCCGACTATTGTGTTAAAGATATCACACATTATAGGCACACCCTTAGTAGACAAAGCTAAAAATAACATGAAAATACTTTAAGTTAAAGGTGCATTCAACCATATCCAACAACCCATTAAAACATATTGGCCTTCAACTATTAAAAGTCTGTAAGTTAATTAACATTAAAATATGCATCTAAGGGTATGTGACACATCTTCATAATCCCATAAAATTTAAATTGATCATATGAGATATATAAAAATTAAATTTGTTTTATTAAAAATAAAACAGCCATACACATAAACATGTGTTGAGTTTAATTCCCTCCCTACCTAAAAACATGAAATAATAGTATCCAATCAATACCTCTATCTAAAAAAAGCAAAAATAAAAAATTAACACAAAAAAATCAACAAAATAAGCTATTCCTAACAAGATTGACCATTTAAACCAATTTTTTCAACCATTATACTATTTGTAATGACAAAAAACATTTAACTATTTGAAATGACATCATTGATTTAACCCAACATCATTGGCAATTTAACTATTCCTAATGACATTGACCATTTTGATCAACATCATTGACTTTTTTACTATTATTACTAACATCAACCATTTGAATATCCATAACATCTATGGATATTTTGTTATTCTTAATGACATTGACCATTCTTTGACTTTTGAAACTTTCTATTACATTAGTTTGGCTAATGATGTTTTATAGTTTCACACCATAAATATGGTCTCCCATTAACAATATTGATTTTGTTTGCACAAAATTACTTAATTTCATCACTAAAATTATGGAACCTCTTTTTTTCTTTGGAGTCTTATCTTTTTCTTTTAGCAAGTTTGTGCCTTGGGTCTGTAGTAGTTGTTGGTTTGATTGAAAAGAGTCTTTGGGGTAGGTGGCAATCATCCTGATTAAGTTCATTTTATTATTCTTACCAAGTCAAAACATAATTTATTATCTTATGAACTCGGTCTAAAAGGATTGAAATTAGGGATTAATTAATGCAACTATCTAAACTTACCAAAAATCTGACAAGTCATGGTCTATTTTCTTATCATGTTTTGGGATGCATTGAAGTTTTAATTTCTAGACCATTTTCCATTAGGTTTATACAGATTATCTAACTATCACATAGTTTTTTTTAAAAATTTTTCCTAAGTAGTTTGGCTTATTATTATTATTATTATTATTATTATTATTATTATTATTATTATTATTATTATTATTATTATTATTATTATTATTATTATTATTATTATTATTTGATTTTAGTTTATTTCACTGAGTGTTTGCATTTGATTAAATTTTAAAACTTAGTCTCTTCATGGACTGTCAAACAAAATTGGCTTCAATTGTTGATAAAATGAGACCATTTTATCTATTTATTCATCTCTATTTAGTCTCTTTTGTTCCTTCTGAGTTAATTTGACTAGGTATTTTTAATATTTTCATGCTCTTTTCTTAAGTAGTCTAGTATATATTTTCTCATTATCAAAGTGAAATGGCTAGTAATTTACATGATCTAATTTTAAAACTTAGTCTCTTTCAGATAATGGTTTGGTTTTAGATTGAGTTAGATAAGTGACTTAGTTTTATTTACTAACTTTTTTTCCTTTTATTTTTCCATATTTATTTTGATAAGGATTTGAATTTAAATTCTAATGGTTATTTTCCTATTTTGACCAATAGTCACTTTCCTTATTGTGAGTCCATAGGAAAGCAAGGAATATACAATTGTCATTCACTCATTTCCCTAGGCCTCTTTGGGATTTAGTTATTTTGATTTGATCTTATGGGTACCTAAGATGTGGATGCAAAACACAATCCTATTTACCCACTTACCTGAGCCTTAGTTTATTCAACAAACCAAAGACCTCTCAGATGTATAGGATCATGCCATATGGCATAATCCCATTTCTCTAGGCCCTTGAGATAGTTTGTATACTTATGATTACTAATTAAGCTACCAGGTGCCCATGATCATGCCACATGGAATGATCATGTTTTCTCACTTCCCAGGATGGTCTATATGTCCAAAAATACTAGGCAAGATCTTGGATAAATGAGATCTTTCCACTTGTCAAGATATCACTTCATCAAGATCGTAGAGGTCATTAACCCATGTGGACACTAAACTAGGCCCCATATGAGTAAAAAAATGCCACATGGTATGAAATACAAACTAGATGGTATATTAACATCCACATTAGGATTGTATAATCTTCAATTTTATGGCCATCCATCCTGCCAATATCATCACATAACTAGGATGCTTTGCCTTTGGACTGAACTATTTAAATTTGCTTAAGTCTTGATTTTGGGTCCATTCTAGAAAGTTTGAGGGTGGAAACATTAATTGACTTATTTGAAGAGGAAAGGTTAAATAGAACAACAATTTTTATAATCAATATCCATAGTAGAAGAGTTAGCATTGATATAGAATTATATTTTTTATAATATTAGAAGAGCAACCCTTGTGTTATCATAGAAAGACTTTAAGGCAACTCTTGGTCTCATAGACTGTTTAGTCTTGAGGTGCTATTAAAATATTTAATTTCATTCCATTCCATTCCCTCCCTTAAAATATTTTAAATTGAATTTGTTTTTTTTTCCATTTAGTATTTCATCTTTTAAATGAACTAAACTAACTGTCTTTGGCAAAAATACCCTTTTAAGTTGCTAATTTTATGTAAACTTTCATCTTTAATTTCAAGATTTTTCCTCATCCATTTTAAGCTAAAATTGGGTGATTTAAACTCTAATGGATACTTTATTGAAATGAGCTTAATTACTAGTTTATTTTTTTACGAGCCCAAATTCATTGAGAAGCTGTCACTCATCAAGATTTTAGATCTTTGATTCTCCATATCACTTTAGACAAAGAGCTTACCCTTAGACCCTTAGGGTGCCTAGGATGATGCCAAGTGGCATAATACCAATTTTTTAAGACCTTAGAATGATCAAGACATAATAATCAAATGGTAGACTTTTTAGGTAAATAGGATGCTACCATGTGGCAGTATCTTGATTCTCTACATCCCCATGTCGATCAAGATAGTTATATGGATGGATTATGAAATGAGTCCTTGAGATGAGACTACATAAAAAAACATATAAAATATATAAGGAAGTTAAGACATATTGAATGACAATAAGGATCTACAAAGCTCTAGGTGAGTGAGATCTTTCCACTTGTCATGATCTTACTCCAACCTAAACCAAAGAAAAATCAAGACCTTGGGATCTTCAACCTAGTTATGAGTTAATAGAAAGATTCCATCTAGTAGGACCCTATCATATAATGTATGTGCTAGATTTCCCAAATCAATAAAAAGTGTATAGTGGAGAGCCCTTCCTAATAAAGATATGTGGACCTCCATAAACATGATCAGAGTCTCAAATTTGATGGTCATCTTGCTTGTCTAAGCTATCAAGATCCGAAAATTAGATTATGAGTTTAATAATATCTATGCAATCATGGAATATCCTATCATTTAGTGTAAGAATGATCATGTAAATAAATTCTTAAGTAGGTTAGATAGTGGACAGAGTTTGATGAGGGCATACATATTAGAATCAGGCAAGCTAATATTAAAAAAGATAAATAAATGCCTTAATCAAGTGTGATCATCATAACGAAGTGTACGATTAATTGTCAAGTGGAGTATTTGAGACTTAAATATAAATTTGAATCAAATATTTAATACAATAATAATCCATCAATAGGAGAAAGACCTAACTTGAACCCGTGTGAATTGGAATAAGAGATTATTCCAATACTATCATGTTACCAACATTTAATGAAAAAGGATGCGTTCAACGTAGGCATTGTTATCTTGAATATGAACACACATTGAATTTATGCCTTACTTGATGCCTATTATTTAATCTTTGTAAACACATTGTGGGTGGGTGATATTGGATTGAAATATATATAAGGCTAATAATAAGACTAATCTAGGGGCTATTTTATTAGTGTTAGAAAGTAAGTAATAGACCAAACACTTTTTTCTTGTAATTTATTATTTTACTAGTTAGGTTTTATTTTGAGCAAAGCTATTGTAAAATATTTTTATGTATTTACCTTGATTATGGTGGATCAAAACACTATTTTCAAGAAAATATTTATCAATTGAAAGATTGCTATTCATTATCCACACACACACACACACACACACACACACACACACACACACACACACACACACACACACACACACACACACACACACACACACACACACACACACACACACACACACACACATGGTGATTTTGTCCATATATATTCATATTTAAATACCTCAGACTCTTGCATCATCTTTTTTCATGGCTATGTGCATGTTGTCTAGACATCAAATTAGTTCCCCATAGTTCATATAAGTTAAATGAGTCAAAATTATTTTAGCTAAAAAACATGCTTACATATTTATCTTTACCCTCATATTTTTATATTTTTAATAATTTTGTTAGAGTAAGTAGAATAGATTTGAAGTTGAAATCCATGTTTACAAGCTTTATTTTGATTAAAAACCCTTTTCATTATTGTTAATGCACTGTTGAATCCATGTATGCAATTAAAAATTACTAAATTAGCTATGTTTCTATGTCAAATACATATTTTTTGATTTACTAGATAGTATCTCCGTAAGACCAACATAACTTATAATTTATTTAAGTTTATTCCAAACATGCCCCTTGAAATGGTATAGTTTCATACCAACCATTAGGTCACCCTACAAGCTAAGACCTAGTAGTAATAAACATTGGGGAGATTTTGTCTTATTTCAAGAGAGGTTGGGTGGATTTACACCTTACCTTAGTTGGTGTGCCAAATGACCCATCAAAAAATTGGCACTAGAAGGAGGGATTGCTCAAAATATTTTGATCTATCAGCTTGTTTGTGATTTGTGATTTATTACTTCCCGATTCTTATAGTCTATCCTTTTAAAATTTCCCCACTTTTTTGTGTTCCAAAATTCACATCAACTATTTTACACTAGAAGGAGGGAATAATGGGATTATTTTAGACTTTATTATTTTTTTTTGGTCTTTTGGCCATCCTTCATGCTTTTTTGTTTTGTTGTGTGCCAAAATGCACATCAATAGACTGTTGCTAGAAGGAGGTCTTGATTATAGTATTTTAGGTTTATCATTAATAATTATTTGAAATTTATGATTAATTTTGGCTTTATTTCATACCTTTAAAACCACTTATGGCATTATCTTAGATGGATGTAAGTTTCTACCCAGTGAAAATTTTCAGTCCTGCTCATAACTTGACTAAGAATCATGATAAATTATGTTTAAAATATACGCATGGTGAGATTCAAAATAATGAAGAGTACATCCAAAAATTTAAAAAATTTGTCATTCAAGCTTAGATCTAACATGAGTATGTAGCTTGAAAGCTATTTACTTATTCCCTATATGAAGATGCTTACCATTGGTACATCAGTCTACCAAATAGATGCATCACTTCATGGACTATCTTTGAAAA